>OU343221.1:79606205-79662435 GCA_910596185.1 Chrysanthemum makinoi | reverse complement strand
AATAATTATTTCCCGACATGTCACGTTTGATGAGACCATCTTCCCTTATGGATCAGTTACACCTAATGATGCTCCATCTTATACATTTCTCGATAATCTCCCTAACTTTATAGCACGCCAAATTTTAACCCAAACGATCCAACAACCTCATCCCACACCTCAACCGGTCAACTCTCCGCCACCCAACTCACCTCAGTCGGCTACCATCCCGACCCACCCAACTACCAGCCCACTGTCCAACCAACACACACTAGTTAAAAATCCAAACCAATCCGAACCACCCACTACCCTGCCAATTACTGCAACCCATCCTCCTTTACCCAACCCAACCTCAACTCATCCCATGGTCACTCGCTTTCAAGTTGGAAGAAATAAAAAGAATCCGCGTTATAACTGTCTTGTGTCTACTATTTCTCCCACTCCAAAGTCGTACGCCCTTGCCATCAAAGATCCTAACTGGCAACTTGCTATGCTTGACGAATATAATGCTTTAATTAAAAATAATACATGGGTTCTTGTGCCACGACCATCTAACGCGAACATTGTTCGTTCCATGTGGTTATTCAAGCACAAGTATTTTGCAGATGGAACTTTAAGCCGTTACAAGGCTCGGCTTGTCGCCAATGGGAACAGTCAACAGGTTGGAGTTGATTATGATGAGACTTTTATCCCGGTTGTCAAACCAGCTACTATCCGCACGGTTCTTAGTCTTGCTGCTTCGCGGCATTGGCCTGTTCATCAGCTCGATGTCAAGAATGCATTTCTTCATGGTATGTTATCCGAGACTGTCTATATGCACCAGCCTCCTGGTTTTCGGGATCCTCAGCGTCCCGATCATGTTTGTCTACTACAACGATCATTATATGGTCTTAAGCAGGCACCCCGTGCATGGTTTCAGCGATTTGCGAGTTATGCTACTCGCATTGGTTTCTCTCACAGCAGATGTGATTCGTCTTTGTTCATTTATAAACAGGGACTTGATGTTGCTTACTTATTACTTTATGTGGATGATATTCTGTTGACAGCCTCTTCTACAGCATTGCTTCAGAGGATTATAGCCTCATTACATCAGGAGTTTTCTATGACTGATCTTGGTCCATTGAACTATTTTCTGGGCATCTCTGTCTCACGTTCTACCACAGGGATGTTTCTGTGCTAGAAGAAGTATGCATCAGAGATTCTAGAGCGCGCAGGTATGCGCAATTGTCATTCGTGCAGGGACCCTGTTGATTCGGAGTCCAAGTTGGGAGTTGATGGCACTCAGGTCTCTGATCCGACCCTTTACAGGAGTCTTGCCGGGGCTTTACAGTATCTCACCTTCACTAGACCGGATTTGTCTTACGCAGTTCAGCAGATTTGTTTACATATGCATGATCCTCGGGAGCCTCATCTTACTGCTCTCAAGAGGATTTTACGTTATATTCGTGGTACTTTGGATTATGGTCTTCAGTTGTATTCTTCATCCACTTCTTCACTAGTTGCTTATTCGGATGCTGATTGGGCAGGTTGCCCGACCACTCGACGTTCTACTTCAGGTTATTGTGTTTTCCTTGGAAACAATCTACTGTCTTGGTCGTCCAAGAGACAGTATACTCTGTCTCGCTCCAGTGCCGAGGCTGAGTATCGTGGTGTTGCTAATGCGGTGGCTGAGACTTCCTGGTTGCGGAATCTTCTCCGGGAACTTCATTCACCTTTACATTCGGCAACAGTTGTTTATTGTGATAATGTCAGTGCAGTTTATTTATCTTCTAATCCTGTGCAGCATCAACGCACGAAGCACATCGAGATTGACATTCATTTCGTTCGAGATCAGGTTGCTACGGGACAGGTTCGCGTTTTACATGTTCCCTCACGTTATCAGTATGCTGATATTTTCACTAAGGGACTTCCGTCTGCATTGTTTGATGAGTTTCGGACCAGTTTGAGCGTTCTGCGTTCTCCCGCTCCAACTGCGGGGGGCTGTTAGTGTATTATTATTGAGTGTGTAATGGGCCAAGCCCGTATAGTCAATTTAGGGTATTGCATCTGTATTTATATTGTATCATTTCCTCAGTTATGGATATACAAATTAACCTAATCAACAATAAGATGAAAACATTAAAAAAATCACAATAGATTACCTATATAACTTACAACTACCTGCTTGTAGAAGTGTACTGACAGTTACAATGCTTCTCTTGATTAACTTCCCTTCTCTAGGTGGCAACAAAAACAGAGTCAAACAAGAATGCACACAATGCATACGAATGTGTAGAAACTATCATGAGCATTGAAAATAGTGGTGGCTTGCGCGTTCTTGCGATCAATATATTGGGGCGGTTCTTGTCAAACCATGACAACAACATCAGGTGAAGTGTCTTCTTTTCCATGGTATTAAATACTAAATGAATTTGGAACATGAATTACTTTAATTTATTGTTTAGTCTTTATAGAGGCCATTTAGCACGATGACATTCATGCTCACTTTTAATCGTGAGGTGTTTCATGTACATAATCACTCTCTAGGGTCCAAATTTAAATTTAATATATGAATGCCAATGTCGTGCTTATCCTTCATGCTACCTTAGAATAAGGCCCACAATCAACTTTGTCTCTTTCTTATAGTCCAATATTGATGTATTGTAAACCTTGAGTCTTACATGGCAGATATGTTGCGGTGAACATGCTGATGAAAGCAATATCAATAGATGGTCAAGCTGTGCAAAGACATCGTGCTACAATCTTAGAATGTGTCAAGGTAACCATATCATGCTTTAATAATTAGTACATTCATTAGACTAATGAGGCCTGAATGTTGCACAAGAGATAAATTTTACTTTATCGACACTAAAAACTGTTTATTAGTTATTCCAATTGAACTACATAACTGAGCATTTTCCAGAATATACAAAACCTTATTACACGGTATCTCAGAAAGTGCATCCTTTTTTATTCAGGATTCAGACGCTTCAGTCTGTAAAAGAGCACTTGAACTTGTGTATCTTCTGATAAACGAGACCAGTGTCGAACCTTTTATAATGGATTTTATTAATAAGTAAAGGGGTTTTCGTCTTATTAAGTGTGGCTAATTGTTTTTTGATAATTACAAAATTCTTATGACACTACTATCTTACCTGGTTTATAATAATATGATCATGTAAGCATACTTTTGAGTGTGTTGCATATAAAAATTACTTTTGACCTGACTATGTGGGACAATTTCTATGTTTTCAAATGCGACTCTATTCTTCTAGGCTTTCCCCACATAAACTTTAGTACATTAATCAGATGCTCAAGGTTCTTTGTGAGGTATGCATATTTTAATAGCTTTTCCATATTATAATTTTCTTTGTATCTATTTGATGCTAAACAATTTACATGTCAAGTGCTTACAAGTTCAACTAATTGCAATTGAGGCTCTTCCCAGTTAAGGGATTGAGTGATTTATCTTTATCTTATCTTTCTATATGTTTTCATTATTACAAGGGTAAAAACCAACCGCATCCAAAATGGTTAAAAATGATGAGATTATTCTTCATAGTCTACATTGAAGGGTCTTTGTTGTGAAAACAAAATCGAATACACAAACTCTACAACCAATTTGTATATGAATAATGACCATCCACTTTATTTGTTCTCACACTTTTCATTGACATTTTTAAATATATAACATGAACGCTTTTCTTTATTTTCATTTTTTGTGTTTAAGATATTTAGTTTAATATATGATTTATTTACATCCGGTTACAATTGGTGAAGTAATATTATGAAGCTAGCCCGCCTATTCGGGCGGGCTATGATGCTTGTGATATATATAAGTCAATGAAGTTAGTAATATAAATATGTGGCTTTTCTATAATAGATAACTGATCCAAGTTGGTTTACCAATGGTTTTATAACTTTGTCTTCAACTAAATGGTTTAAGGAAGGAGCTCGTGAAAAGCACATTCTTAGGTAGACCCAAACTAGTACGTACTAGTAATTGATCAACTGAATCAATACGGAGACCATATATATATATATATATATATATATATATATATATATATATATATATATATATATATATATATATATATATATATATATATATTCAAATACAAAAAGTTACATTATAACATGAACAAAATATTATCAAAACATGATTAAATACAAAAACTTATATTATAACATGAACAAAATTAAATATTATCAAAACATGATTCAAATATTATCAAAGCATGATTAAACATGATTAAATATTAAATATTACTACATACAGTTAAAAATGTGGTTCTAGTAGTCCACTCTTTCAAAAGAAACATTTTATCTAGTGAAGAACTTCGGTTTCGAGAGATGATACATATTTGTTTCTATACATCATATTCCTTCTATTCTTAGTTGCATGATACATATGTGTTTACCTTTGGAAATAGGATATTCTTCTGTTCCTTGAGTTTGGATATAGTTTTATTGGCCTTCTTTAAGCTTAAAGCAAGTATTTCAATGTCTGAGTACTCCTTCACCTTTGAATCTCCTTCTCCCATTTTCATTTTCATCTCCTTAGTGAAATCAAGAACCACCTTAAGTTTAGTTTCATTTATATATTTGCCACCTTCAGTACTACGAAATATAGATGAGATGTCATTGATGGAAATATCTTTATCGACAAATGCTCTTTGGAATAAAAATTTATCCTTGGTGATGACCACGTTAGAAGGAGGCACGACATCTAGAGCCTGTCTCGTCACTTGTACTTGACATGTTGAGTATGGTTTGACAATACCTACTCTTGGTCGTACACCGTAGATCTTCGGATTTGTTACTTTAACCTTGAATGCCATATAATGATTGGACTTATTAAACCATTTCACATGGCATGATATTTGTGTCTTGGGTTCGAGCATGAACTTAAGTTCTTGTGGTCTAATCTCTCCAAAATCATCATCTTTTGTTGACGGCTCCATGTACAATTCTTTCCACATTCTGTATCAAAAGTAATTATATTTTCTGCATGAAACATATACTAGTATCAATTATCGATTAGTTGTTGTATAAATCCTAAGGTCAACATTTAATAACAACAGAAAACCCATGCATGCATATATAATATAATATAACCTGAATGAGAACCTCGATCGATCTCTTATATATATAAAAATGTCGGTATTTGGATTAGCTTAGTTTTCCGGCCGGTTTACTGGCTCATAGGAATTTGGAGAAGCTCATAAGCTCATAATTGTTCTCTTATAAGCTTGTTATTCCATAAGTCCATAAACTCAAATTGTTGGCTAATAACCAAGAAAAAGTGATATTATAAGCTAGCTTCTACAAATTTAAACAAGCTGGTAAGCCTAAAAACAAAGCTAATCCAAACACACAAAAATAATTACTAATACCATTCTACTTAACAAATGTAACTATGTTAAAGGCGTGTTATGTCCGACCATTACATATATCTAACGATTAGATATCTATTTTTATTTATGTATATGTAACGATTAGATATCTAAAATATCGATCGATCTTGTAACACGATAAGTTCAGTAAAAAAAAATGTACTATTAAATCTATGGGACCGAAAGATTAAAGACTACTATACTATTATGCAAAAATAAAGAGATTGAAATTCTACCTTAAACTGACAGCTGGATGTTGAATGTCGTCGATTGAACCTTAAATTTGATCTAGATTATTCAAGACTTTTTTACTGTTCTGATTTCACGTTCACAAAATATGTATTTATAGGCCTCAAATTGACAAAGTTCAATTTGTTTCCTAATTTTAAGTGTGGCCCAATAACGTGTGATCTACGGTTCATTGATTTAAAACAATGTCTCTTATTAAAGACATATTTTTCATTCGGGTTTTGTTACCACAACTCATGAGGTTGTGATTAAGCCTTATCATATATGTAAAATAGCATGTATGATATTAATTAATTGTTTATTTTTCAATTAAGGTAACCTTAATCACAACCCATAGGGTTTTATTGTTAACAAAACCCCATTCATTATTATCTTTTTCAATTATTTGGAATATGCAGTCCTTCATCTCCGATTATACCGTTCATTGAATTTCTCTTAGAGTGCCTGTCGTAGGTTATTTTATTTTTATTTATTTTTTATTTTTATTTTTTTTAATGCTTAGGTTTCTGACTCGACATTGCGAGTCTACTAATCTCAAGACGACTACTTTTTTGAATAGCTCGAACTCGGTGTGGGTGAATCTCCATGGCCAATAAGGGGTTAATTTTTTGCACTGGGTTCGAACCAAGACCTCTAGACACTTTCGTACACAGTACACAGAGAAAACAAGCTAAAACCTATTTTTTTCTCTTAAATTCTTTTGGAACTTTATTGTTGCGTGGCAATCTGATTTATAACTTTTTACCGAACCAAAAATCTTAATATTTAAAGAAAGATAACAATATATATAATACATAGTATGATTTAGTCGTAAAATAGCAATATACTTTTTCAAATATACCGATCTAGTATGTGGATTTTTTTTAATTTGTAGAAATGTAACGAACTTTTATAAGTGTTCCAGTTTGTTACGGGATGATGACATGTCATATTTGAAAGTTTGACACGTGACACAATTAATAACGTGACCCATCATCACATACCAAATTAGAACACATATGAAAGTTCGTTACATTTCTATAACTTAAAAAAAGTTCACATACTAGATCAGAATATTTGAAAGAATACATTGTTATTTTTCGACCAAATCCGAACATATAAGGTACAAAATACGCTCATATGACATTTACAATCAAAATATGAACTATATCACATGTGGGAATAGATCTACTAAGAAGAAAAATTAAAATAAAAAGAATGAGAAATGATTTCAACCACACATTTCATATGAAAAAGAAGAATTTCATAGAAGATGCATATTTTTTATCGATCTTAGTTAAAACATTTAGTGACGTTAATTTTTATGATTCTATATAGAGCCGAAATGGCTTGGATGGATCTATGATCCACAATTATAATCTTGTATAAATACACTGTAAAACACACTAAAAGCGCTATTTATCGTTTGGTGCCGTGAGTGGTGTCATGAGAAAAAATGGTGTCATCTCAACATTTTTTTCTCATAACATCACTTTTGGTTATGACACCAAAACCCATCTCCTTAACATAACACTAGTTTTTCTGATGCCATAGTGCATAATATTTTCTTTTTTTTACATTTATTTAAATAAAACAATTTTAACACAACTCAAAGTGTAAACTTGAAAACCAATTATATTTAACAAAACCAAACCTACTATTCGTCTAGCAGCCCCATTTTGGTTTCACAATTTAGAAGGTTTTTTTTTTTTTTTTTTTTTTTTTATGTCCAACAGTTAATATGACTTGACAACTTATTTAATAAATTTTGAATATATAAATCATTGTTACAAATATAGTAGTATATTTAATAACTTTTGAATATATACCTCATTGTAATATCAATTACTATCTACGTAGATAAATAAATACATTTACAAAAGCAGAAGACTATGAAGCTGAGTTATAACTGGGCCTGGCCCAATACGCATTATATATTTAGGGTTATAGTAAATCAGAGTCTTCTTTCTCATTTTCTCTATCCCAGAATTGCAGCAAACATGTAAGCCATAAAATTAAACACAAAACACACTAATACAACACAAGACACACAAACATATATAAACACACACATAACCACAAGACACACACATAACCACAAGACACACAAACACTGAGAACAACAATGGAGAAAGAAAATAAATTGGAGGGAAAAATGGTTTTTTGATTTGTTAGTTAGAAATGAGAGAGATAGAGGGTATTTGTAAAGTTGTTACAACATTTTCAGCTTGTACAATAACAGTTCTTCTATTTAAAATATTTACAATATGAGTCCTTGAGTTTATGAGCTTGCACACTCCCCCTCAAGTGGAGAGTAGGAAGGAACTGACACTCCAAAATTGTTCAATAGCTTGGTATGCTGATCCACTATAATAACCTTGGTGAACACATCAACAATTTGAGATTTGGTATTGACATAGGTAGGATTGATTTTGCATGCCTTCAATTGATCTCTCACATAGTGGCAATAGCATGAAAGACAGGGTTTACTGCAATGTATAAGGATGTCTGATTATCACAAAACAAGTCAACAGGCTGCAGATCTTTGATTCCCAAATCTTTGAACAAATTCACCAACCATGTTACTTCACAACAAGTAAAAGCCATTGCTCTATACTTTGCTTCTGTAGAAGATCTGGTCACAACAACTTGCTTTTTGGATTTCCAAGAAATTGGTGAGTCACCCAACAAGATGTAATCACCCAACCAACAGCCTTAAGATGATCTTTTATTACTACTGCTAAATTAGATTAGTCGCAACTAAGTGCTAACCAAACAATACAAAAGAAACGAATTGTCCCCAACACGAATTCAATCCAAGAAATACAATAACTCACACTTACAAATCTAGAAAGACTAAAACCAAACACTATAGATCAAGATGATCTAAACTACAGAAACACTAATCACAAACTACTATCTTGAAGACGAAAATCAATATGATCAGTAGATGAGAATCAAAGTGAAACCGAGAGAGAAACCTTTGTTGTATGTTAAAGAACGAATTAAAGAATAATTGAAACCCTAGCTTGGATGAGATCTTTTATAGCACTATGTTACAATCAACACCCAACACAATTACAACTTTACAATACAACCAAAAAGTTAAGTGTTAGAAATAACAGGCTAGAATATTTACATTTTAAACCTTTGAGTTTCATAAGTTTGCTAAAGATGTTATAAAATTTAACAAAAAGAAATCCATGAATAATACAATGATGATGAATTAATGCAACCTCTCTTCTAATATAATTTTTTATTGATATAATCCATCACTGCCTTATTTATGTTAGATAAGGTGAAATTTTTATCAAACTATCACCTCTACGTCAGCATCGCATGATCATCTACCACACCTGCAAAACCCATCATCAAACAGGCATAGTGGTAACCATCAAACCAATCACCAAACTCATTTTTTAAACAAAATTAATAAATATTATAATTAAACTTTCATTAAAATCTCCTGTAAATTTACACTTTTCTCAACCTAAACTCTCACTTTATATCTATCTTTACCAAGAAATATTAGCTACCACAATCACTTTATTTCACATCTAATCATTGCCCAATGATCTATGACTATATTTAAACATAAATTAGACTAAGTTTAAGAAAACTCGCTGATAAAGATATCAATGAGCAACCTCAACAAGGTTCACGTCAGAGACATTGTCAAGGAATCAAAGATAACTTGATTATATACTCGCTAGCTGATGCAGAGTCAACTAGTATGTATAAGAACTAGAAGCTGATGGAAAAATAATCATTAGGGATCAACAATGCCCTGATGATCCTATCGGCTCATTGGTCCTAAGATCATATACTATGTTAAACCTTTTTAAAGGTTTATAGTTTTATTATGAAATTAATTTATAAATCTTTTTATTTTATAAACATATTCCCGCTATGTATAAACCTCACAAAGCTTTATAAAAGTCATACATAATTCAAATGCCACACAAGCATGAAATGAATGTTCACTATGGTTTACAAGTTCTTAGACATTTTCATTATTTCATAAACATTTTTGTAAACTACACTATAGTTGATGCCCTAACAGTGTATAACTCAAAATATCTCTTAGATATTTAGGCGGGAGTTATCAAGAAAGAAAATGAGCGGGATAAAGTGTTTCATTGAGAAATCCAAGACAAATATGAGTTGGTGAAAAAAGAGGGACAATTTTCATCTCTATTCTAGAAAATCAAGGTTGTTGTATTTTCAAGAATATAAGCATTTAATGGAATATGTACTTCACCATCAAATGTTTGACACGTCTCAACAAACCTCTCGTGACATCTTCTTTTGTGTCTTAAATAAAGAGAATGTTGGCCGAAGTAAATAGTAACTCTTTCACATTTCATATCACATTAATGAAGAGCATTTACTCTTTTTAAACTCTTAATTTTCTATAATCCAATCAGAGGCTCAGGGTTCACTTGCAAACTATAACACTTGTTTGAGTTTGCTTGATCAGAGAGCATAAACTCATTATCATTCAATTAAGTGTTTATCCATAAAACGCTTCGTAATTTTTTGATTCATTCTAATAAAAATTATACGTTGAAGAGTTTATCTTTGAGTTATTGCTTTAAACCTTTTTATATATTGTTGTCTTAAAATACCATTAGGGAAATACACTAACCCAGTATATTTCTTTCTTCTCTAGGAGTCTCAACTGTTTTACCGAACTTGTTCTTCTTTCTCTTTCTCTTGTTATAAAAAAAATTTGATTTTCAAGGATGCAAGTTACGTGGGTCTCATCTTAGATCTTTCTTTTGGGGCAAAGGGTGAAAATATATTATTATCATACAATTTATTACAATTCAAACCATACAAAGTGAAGTGGACATGCCCACTTAGTTAATGTAGGACCTTACTTTTATCAACCTTATCACAAACCCAACACAAATACCACGTTAACACAAACAAACACAAACGTTATGCTAAAGAAGAAAGAAAGATTAAGGTGATGGTGACTTGAATGATATAAAACCGTGTATGTGAGAGGATAAAGATAAACACAATAAGTTGTATATTCCTTGAGAGAGAAAATACACACACACACACACACACACTTTCAAGCACACCCCTCAAATGACCATTTGAGGGGTATTTATAGGTGGAATACATGAAAACCTAAAAGGCTTTCCTATGGGCTTCGTTGGACTTGGATTGGGCTTGGGATACTTAAGCTTATAAACGGCTAACATACCCTAAAGATTAACCAATTAGCTTAGCCCAATCCACGAGCCCGTTGACTATTCTATCACGATATCTAACACACGTTACAAAGTTCCTAAACGTGAATGACCATCACTTCTAATAAAACTATTAAGGCTAACAATCTCCCCCTAAGGGGTGGTCATTCAAATGATGCTCCACTTGATTAGGTCTCTACTTTTCTTGAGCTTGAACTTTGCGTGTAGATATAGAATAGTCTTAATTCTTTGTTCCTTCATGCTTTGTGATCAGTTAATGTGGTTGTCTGCCGTTGTCAACTTTGTTGGTTAGGTATCTCCACGTCTTTCTCCACCATGCTCACACTTCTATTTGACTTTGAGTTTCCAATGATGAAGTTCTCGAGCCTTTACACTTTGTAAATTCTTTGACATTGACGAAGAATCATTTTTAAATTTGAGTTGCCTTTGATTTTGATGAGAACTTTCATGTGTTGTTGGTATGAGCATGTGGCGAGTCTGCATGATCCATCCGCTCCGGAGCTTCCATAAGAAGAAAACATAAAAACAGGTTAGTAATAAGCGGATTCCGGCACTTACAAGTTTGAATTTCGAGGGTGTTAACAGCATAGTGTGAAAACACATCTCTAATTCTTACAAAGGCCGTTCTGAACGAGTCCCACAAGTGAGATAACGCGATATACCGAAGTACATCTACAGTTCAGATGAGTCGCTGAGGTACACCGAAGCATCACCCACGACTGTAGACCGTTTGAGACACACTAAGCGTAATCCACGGGGAGTTACCATCGCGTGCGCTTGATGTTGACCCTGGCAGGAGTTTCCATTCAATCATCAGAAGATCCGCACGTGTGAAACTTCTCATAAATGTTCTGGCAGATTTCTAAGACCTGCGTAGGACTCTAGAATGTATCACTTGTGCCCTTATTGATGAACAACAAGTGATGAAATGACATGTGTTCCTATGAGATCTTTTGATGAATCTCGAGGCTCTAGACTCAATAGTGCATTTTGGTTTTCCTGAGCAGAGACTAGGGAGAGGGTCTCCTTCTTCAATACCAACGATCTCTAAGAGAAAGTCGATAGATTATGTAGGGTTCCCAGTGAGAATGAAACAAATCCTTTTAAGAGGAATTGAGTGGCTAGAAATTTTAGTGCAGTGCGTCCACCTTTGGGTCCATGACGTCTTTGTCTTCAATACCGGTGTCAACTAAGTGACAACTAGTAGCGATGAATTGAACCGGTTTCTGCCCTAAGGTTGAATATGGAGGGCTATTTCTTTTCACCCTTTTTCATTGCTTTTCTATTTAATTCTTCAACCCCTTCTTTCTCCTTTCTCACATTACTCCTTTTTTCAATCATACCTAAGGACTTCTAATACTAAACTATTGGTGATGTCCTTGGTTAGATCCCTCCGGCTCTGGCGGATCATAGGACGGATTTCCTATCCTTAGACACCTTATAACTCCATGACTGTCCTATTGTTGCCATAAAACCAATTTCTTTGAAAATCTCTCAAAGTGTTTATGATAGAAAACATGTTTGAAGCACTCCGAGAGTTTTATATTTTCAGAAACACTCCCCCTTCACATGTGCATATAAGTTTTGACAGAAATGCACGCAGTGAGGGTAGGGTTCGCACTTTTGAATTGATATGCTCATGATAGACAATTCCCCACGAGACACGAGCTTACGTTGCCTAGTTAAAGAGTTCCATTGTCTGGTTTTAGGTGACAACTAGCTCTAATAACTAACTTGAAGTTGTAAACACTCCTTGAAAAGGAGGTTAGACCCATGAAGGTGCATATCTATCACAAGTTTCTCGAGATGGTACATTTACTGACTTAGATTCCCGTCAATTCATTGGTTCCGTCTGAGTCGAGCTCATTTTGAGATTCAAACACCGATCATTAAACATTTTGATCACATTTTAATCACGTCTCCTCCCCCTCAAAAATAGCATATTTGTGATATTTTTGATATCAACTGATTAAACAACATTTTAGAATCTTTTGGGGAGACAAACGGATTTGATTTAAGCATGAATATGGAACATTTTAGTTTTATACTCCCCCTTTAATAAAGCATAATCAATTAAAGGGTTTGAGAGGGAGTTATCTTGAGCACAAAGTATTTTGAAAGATTTTGAAAATCGTTTTGAACAATCTTGAAAAGGTGCTCAAGATGATGATGATTTCTCACCATTTTTAAATGTAGTGCACTGAAGCTTACACTTGATTTTTCTATAAAAGCACGAGTTTTGATTTGAAAAATAATCAAAAGTCATCATTTTAGTCCGGTTTCGTCTTGAAGTATACGAAAGCCATTATTTTGAAATTTTGAGAAAGCAATGTTTTAGAAAACATATTAAAGAACTCTCGCTCAAGCATCTGTACACATTATCATTGTTGAATGACATTTCTAGAAACGTCTGAGAATATCGATTATACAAGAGACATGTCGTGAGAAGAATATTTTTGGATTTTTGATTTTATATTGTTTTTGTATTTTTGAAAGTTTTATATTTTTATATTTTGCTTTTGTTGGTTTTCAAATTTTGTATTTTGTTTTTTTTCAAAAATATTTACTGGCGAAGCTTTTGGAAAATCATTTTCAAGAAGAATCGAGAAGACGTTCTAACTCCTCCGGGGTTAGGCTTCGCATTCCAATTCGTCGAACTAAATAGTCAAACCTTTCTTTTGGAAGGGCTTTAGTTAATAGATCGGCGAGTTGGTAATCTGTCTTCACGAAGAATAATTCAACAGTACCATTTTCGACGTTCTCTTTGATGAAGTGATAGCGGACACGGATATGCTTAGTCTTTGAGTGATGAACGAGATTGCATGATATGGCTATGGCACTTTTCGAGTCACAATACATAGGTATTTTATCGAAAGTAAAGCCATAATCTGTGAGTTGTGTTCTCATCCATAGAACTTGAGCACAACACGCAGATAGAGACACATACTCACCTTCAGCGGTTGAAAGTGCAGTGCAATCTTGTTTCTTTGAAGACCCGCTTACTAACTTTTCACCCAAAAATTGTGCTCCTCCGGATGTACTTTTTTTGTAACTTGATCACTGCGTGGTCCGCATCCGAAAAGGCAATTAGATCAAATCCGATTCCTTCGGATACCAAAGTCCCATGTGAATGGATGTCTTCAGGTACCGAAAGATCCGTTTAACCTCTTTGAGGTGATGTTCGGTAGGCTTTGCACGAAACCGTGCTAATAAGCAAACAGCAAAATGAATATATGGTCGACTAGCAAGAAGATACATGAGAGAACCAATCATGCTCCGATATTTCTTCTGATCAATAGGTTTCCCAAACAAATCGGCTCCAATTTTTGGTGAAGTTACCATTGGTGTTTAAACGAGTCACAATTATCCATACCATGATTTTTCAAAATCTCAGTTGTGTATTTAGCTTGATTTATAAAAATTCCATGAGGGGGCTGATGTATTTGTAAACCAAGAAAGAATTTTAGTTCCCCATCATGGACATTTCAAATTTGCTTTTCATGAGATTTTCAAAATGTTTTGAAAGATTCGGATTAGTGGACCCAAAGATGATGTCGTCCACATAAATCTGAACAATCAAAATGTCGCTTTTGCATTTTTGTGTAAACAAGGTAGGATCAACTGTTCCTTTGGTGAAATTGTTTTGGATTAGGAAAGAGGACAGTCATTCATACCACGCTCTCGAGCTTGTTTTAATCCATAGATTGCCTTTTTGAGTTTGTAGACGTAGTCGGGATGATTCATGTCTATGAAGCCTTCGGTGACTCACGTACACTTCTTTCAGAGTTCCATTCAAGAACGCGGTCTTAATGTCCATCCGATAAACCATGATGTTTTTGTGAGCGGCATAGGCTAAGAAAATCGGACGCTTCTAGTCTAGCTACCGGCGCGAATGACTCTTCAAAGTCTATCCCTTCCTCTTGTATATATCCTTTGGCCACAAGACGAGCTTTGTTGCGAATTGATCATCTCTTCATCCCTTTTGTTCTTCCATAACCATTTGAGATCAATGACGCGAATGTCAATTGGTCTTGGAACCATTTCCCAAGAGTCATGAAGACGGTATTGGAGAAGTTCCTCCTGCATTGCTTCTATCCATGCGGGTTCTGCCATTGCCTCGCGAATGTTCTTTGGCTCTATATTGCTAATGGAGCAAAGGTAAATGCACAAGTCGCAATCGGTGGCAAGTTGACGTCTTGTCTGAATTGGCCTTGAAGGTTCACCAATAACTTGTTCAATTGGGTGGTCTTTTGTCCACTTTAGAGTAGAAGGATACCGTTGGTTAAACGTATGTGAGATAGATGGTTCTCGTAAGCTTGAAGATGATTCAGCTGATTCCGTAGCAAACGGATTTTCAAATAAGTCTTCATCTAACGTTGCATCGTTATGGTTTTGGTTTGCTCATCAACTGTTGGTAGAACGGGTGCAATAACTGTAGTAGATGTAGATGATGTAGATGGAATTGGTGCATTGGTTTCGACCGTTGTAGATGCATCTTCTGTTGGTGGTGGAGAATGATGTTGAGCGGGTTCAGCGGAATGATGGTTTGATGCATTTGTCGAAGTTCCACCATAGTATTCATCGAACATTAACTCCAAGAAATTCTCCCATTCTTGTTCTTTAGGATTGTCAAACGAAGTTGATTGAGCTCTTTGAGGTACGAGTCCTGGACTGATGTGTCCAGAAGTCTGCTGGTTTAGTGTGGGTTCTAGAGTGAGTCTCTTAGAAGCCATGTGTGAAAGTTCGTCAAACTTCACATTCATCGTCTCCATGATCCTCCTAGTTCTTCTGTTATACACCCTGAATGCCCTCGAGTTATCTGAATATCCAATGAAGATTCCAATATCACCTTTAGCTTTCAGTTTTCCAAGATCTTCTCCGTCATTCGTAGGATAGCACAAAGCGCCAAACACGTGAAAGTAAGAGATATCCGGTTTTCTGTTGTTCACAAGCTCATATGGGGTTTTATTGAAGCTTGGATGGATAAGGAGGGACCGTTCGAGTGAAACAAGCGAGGCAACAACATCAGCCCATAGAAATAACGGTGCACTAGAATAGATTAGCATTGTGCGAGCAGCTTCCACAAGAGTGCGATTTCTTCTTTCAACTACCTCATTACTGTGGAGTTCTAACAACCGATGTCCGATGAGTAATTCCAACATCTTCAAAATAAGTTCTTAAGAACTCCCGATTAGTGAATTCTGCGTTGTCTGCTCTTACAACCCCTTCGGAGTTTGAAGAAGTACTTGAATTCGTTTCAGAAAGGTGATGATGATGCTTGGTGCTTCGTATTTTGATCTCAGAAACTTAACCCATGTATATCTTGAATAATCATCGACAATGACAAGAATATACTTTTTCCCATTAAAGCTTTCAACTCTCATTGGGCCACATAAGTCCATGTGCAACATATGCAACTTTGCTTCCGAACTAGGTGCGGATTTGGGTTTATATGATGCTCTTTTGCTTTTTTCTTGTTCGCATGATGGACATAAGTGATCCTTGGTGTATTTGAACTTTGGAAGTCCGTTGGCGATGTTGTCTTTGGCAATTTTGTTGATGGTGTCGAAATTGAGATGGGATAACCGTCGTGCCACAACCAAGGCGTGTTCCGGATGCTCGTGTCATAAGACATATTGGTGATGAAGAGGCCATTTGATTGATGTCGATAGCATACAAGTATGTATCACGATTCCCGTTAAGAGATCGAGTGCCATCCAAGTTTCTAACGAAGCAAGCATTTTTCCTAAAAGCAACCTCTAAATGCATCACGTAAGGCGCCCGTGAAAACAAATTGTGTCCCAACCCTCCGACATAGTAAACCCGAGTGATCAAATAATTTCCAAAAGGTAGATCTCCATAACCCATGATAGCTGCTACATGATCATTTCAAAGCGTCGGTTCCCATGAATTTCCGCAGACGAAATTGATCGGCAGCTTCGATTCGGTCATGTGCTTGGAGCAACCCGAGTCGACGATCCAAAGACAAATTTCGATAACCTCACGCGGAAGTAAAACGAATATTGTGGAAACCGTTTTGATTTTGGTTCCTTTGGGTTAGAGGTAAAATCCTTATCACACGCAGAGAGATTTTCTGAGGAATTCGGTTTATCACTCATTGTACCATTCTTGAGTGTGAAAGTTCTACCTGTGGGTTTCCAAATATCATCCCTATAGTATACACTATAGTTCCTGTCAATAGTGTAAAGCCTAAGTTTTGCAACTAGTCTTCCTACTCGTTTAGCGTAAGATCTTTTTGGGAAGTTCTTCTTAACAGGAGCATCATTCACATTCTTAGAAACACAATCATCTTGAACATTAATTAAAGATTTCTTGCAAGTTAAACAAAGAGATTCAACACATTCATTAGACTTAGCAAGTTTCATAGGTTCAGGACATTCAGATGAAATGTCTTTCTTATTCAAAAGCGGTAAATTCCTAGGGTGTTCTTCTACTTTCTTCTCTTTATTCAAGCTACTACTCCTAGAGGCCGTCGAGACTCTATTGTTCCTTGTATTGCTCTTAGGCTTTAGTCTGCTGCTCATAGAGGTGCTTTCTAGTCTGTGAGAAGGTAAGGCACACGCATTAGGATTCACATTTTTATGAAGGGAGGTGGTTTCAGCTTTCCTAGTCTCTTTAGAGTGCTTTTCTAAACTTATGTCATTTGTTCCATATGATTTAGATGTGGAGGCACGCATTATGGTAACTCATCTTAAAAAGGCCGTGCTAAAACTTTTGGTTTCTCGATAACCGCATTTCCTTATCAACATGTTGTTTAGGTAGGGCGGTGGAGTGACCGGTTTTGATGAGACATTTTTCTCATTGACTTTTGGAGGAGGCATAGAAACGTACATTTTGGTTTAGAAACCGGTTTGGGAACATTTGCTTTCTCCTCAGTCAATGGTTTTTAATCACGATTTCCATCGCCTTTCCTTTTTGACTTTCTAGTTGAGCCCTCAAAAGATCATTTTTTGCTTTCATGTCATTGTAGGCGCTCATACTGACAAGTTTGTCATACTTGCATTCCTCAGTTTTTCGATCAAGTTGTTTAAAATATGAGACATTTTCTTTTCAAGTTTTTCAAGAGCTTTTTCATATTTTGAAACAATTTCAGAGGTCTCATCGAGTCTTTCATGATCTTCAACAGAATATGTTTGCAAAATGATGGACATAATATCAGTAGTCGAACATCTTCTTGAGAGAGTGAATCATTTAGATTTTCCAAAACTTTGATGTGTTCAACACTTTCATTAGCTTGCTTTACCAGGGATTTATGGTCCTTGACAAAGTCAATTGTTTCTTTCAAAAGCCTTGTTCAAAATGAATTACCCTTGAGTTGATGTTAGTCATTGAGGCAATTTGAGTTTCAAAAACTTTTTCTGTTCAATATCAAAACTATTAAACCAGATGTTTGTTGTAATATTGGTTTTAGTTTTAATAGTCTCTTGAAGATCGCATTCTCATTTTCACATTTTCCAAATACTTCGCATCACTTGTGTTAAAAGGATTGTTTGAAGACATTTGTTCAATGTTCGACAGATATTTGGAGACAACAACCTGGTTTTGAAACGATTTTGAAACAGTGTTGACACTTTGTTTGAAACACTTGGTTTGGTGGAAAACGTTGATTGAGAAACAAATGAAATACCATTAATTTTGTTCCATGATTTATAATCAATTGGTTTGATTTCCGGATGTTTTTATTTCATTTTTGATCTACTCTCCTCGGATAGTTCCAACGTTTCAAGAGAATCATGCACAATTATGGGTTCATGCAAAGGTTTTCTATTGTGCAACACATTCGAGATTTCGAGCTTTCTTGAGAAACGAAGAAGGGTCGTTACCAAGTGCCATCTTATGTGAAGTATGAAAACGTGGATTTACTTGGTTAGAAAGCATCTTGTTTGATTTAGCTGAATGACCCGTTGTAAGAAGCAAATTGTCCAATGTTTTGATTTTTCCGTTTTATCAAGAATTTCATCAAGAAGAGAATCTTCTCGTTTTGAAAAATCAACAATCAACTGTTTCTTCTCTTTTCAAGATCAGAAAACAGTGCTTTTTGTTTAGAAAGTTGGTCATTTAGATCACAAATTTCCTTGTTTAAAGATTTTATTTTCAAGTTCAAATTCACATCAAGTGTGTCATACTTGAGTTGCAATTGTTTTTCTCTTAAAACAGAATCTCGATAACCAAATTCTAATTCGGACATTTGTTTGTAGTATGAAATTCAAAAGCTTTGGCGTGCTCCTTGTAACTCTCAAGCTCGGTGGTCAATTTAACATTCGCGGCCTTAACTTCGCGATTGACCTTACTAACTTTCTCAATTTCAATGCCACATTGATTGATTAATGATTCAACATAAGCACGTGTTTCCTCATCGGTCTCAGTATTTTGTGCCACACGGCCTCCACTAGGATCCACATCACGGAGTTTGAGTTAGTATTGCTACAACTCGGATTGTCCAAGTATGTATCATAAGTAGGTCTTTGGCGTCACAGAATCTTGTTTGTCATGAGTAAACACATCAAATATGACATTGTTATCGCATGGATCAATGATTGGTACCTCGAATCTGCGTTGGCGTCATAGACGGGAAGTGCGTCGAGTCGATTGTCGTACTTAGTCTCCTGAAGATTTGCCATGAATATGCAATTCGCATTGATTTCCTCGAGGTCTTCCAAATCATCCACGATAGCGAAAAATCATTTTCCTCAGCACTCAACTGCATCCACGCTTGCTTGCTTCGTACTAACAATAGCTTTCGAAGAAACTCAGCATTCTTCTTGTGCGGCTTAGTGGGACAATTCCTTTCCATGTGACCCAATCCTTGCGGTTATAACACTTAACCTGATTCCCCGATTCACATTTCCATAATTCCCAACATTTGGGCCAACATTCCCATTCGATTACCCACTTTCTATTCCCAACATTACATCTCATTTGATTACCACGATATATGGAAGGTCGATTACCCATACGAAATCGATAGCATATCCTGCTGATTCCCAATAACTCACCATTTGACCTTGATTACCCATATTCACGGTACGTGCAATTTGCCTGTTCGAGTGTTTGATGAAATCCGTTGGTTGTTGTTAGTTGGTGTGGAATAGCGACTTTTGAGTGCGTTACCCAATAAAGAGTATATCATTTGCAAGGTCGCTTCGGTTGGATTCGGGATCGATGATTCCTTGTTCTGGTATTGTTGATGGATAGAATTTTGTTGTGGTTGTGGAATGTATTCTGCAAAGTTGTTGTTGTTGGAAGATGATGAAGCTTGTTGTTGTGTATTCACTGAAGTTTGAGTCTTTGCAATGAGTGCCAATGGATCATGATTCTTTGCCATTCTTTCTTTCCTGACTTCATTCACTTCAGCTTGGTTTTGTTTAGAAAATCATTAGTTGATCAAAGTTCACTGATGAAGGTCTTTGTTTGGTTGACAATAGTTACATATCGTCCCCATTCTTACGGAAGATTGTTCAGAACTTGATGTTTTGAACGATAGTTCTGGGTGCTAACTTGTTTCTTATAAGCTCATTCATCAAAGTGCAAAACCTTCCATAGTAGGATTCAATGGATTCTCTGGGTAGAAGTAAACTTTTCCCATTCATTAGCGGCTTGTTCTCCATGTCTTGTTGACCAATTTCGTTCCATGACAAAGCTTAACACGCTCCGTTCCCATATCGGCGGTTTCATAACTGTCTACATGAGAAAATGTCTATTGGTAAACCCGTTGGATAATATGAATTGCCATGTCATCGCCCGACTTGTTTTCGATCCTCTGCAGTGTATTCGTCGTATTGAAGACGAGAAGATGGTGGGGCGGGAGTTGTTGCATGCATTTCAGTACATGAACTTGTCGAGGCTTGAAGGGTCCATCCTGAATGGATTTAATCATGAGGTTTCCATTAGGTTTGGTCTTGATGTAACGAAGCATACGACTTGTCCATTGAAGATAACCACCTTTTGCCAACATAGGAGGACGGTTTTCGGCACCGGCTACATGAATGTCTTGTTGAGTTGCCATTGATGAAGGTATGATATGATAAAGTTGATGTAGGATCGATTCAACGATAAAGGAGTTGTGGTTGATGAAGATTAAGCTCGGTTGAGGTGTTTTTGAAAGTCGTACTCGTAACCTTGGTTCTAAAAAATTTCGCCCAAAATTTGAAATTCACTATAAAAATCAATTCTAAGGTCGTATGAAAAATTTGAGTTATAACAATTTTGACACCAAATTTGACCCGAAAATTTTGAATTTAGGCCCAAAAATTTGAATTTTTGACCAAAATTTTCACAGTTAAACCAAAATTTGAATCTCGCGTAAAAATTGAACGTTTAGTCTCCTCAAAAATTTAAATTTTACTCAAGTTTTCCCGCCAAAAATTATACGTTGAAGAGTTTATCTTTGAGTTATTGCTTTAAACCTTTTTATATATTGTTGTCTTAAAATACCATTAGGGAAATACACTAACCCAGTATATTTCTTTCTTCTCTAGGAGTCTCAAACATTTTACCGAACTTGTTCTTCTTTCTCTTTCTCTTGTTATAAAAAAAATTTGATTTTCAAGGATGCAAGTTACGTGGGTCTCATCTTAGATCTTTCTTTTGGGGCAAAGGGTGAAAATATATTATTATCATACAATTTATTACAATTCAAACCATACAAAAGTAAGCGGACATGCCCAAATTAATGTAGGACCTTACTTTTATCAACCTTATCACAAACCCAACACAAATACCACGTTAACACAAACAAACACAAACGTTATGCTAAAGAAGAAAGAAAGATTAAGGTGATGGTGACTTGAATGATATAAACCGTGTATGTGAGAGGATAAAGATAAACACAATAAGTTGTATATTCTTTGAGAGAGAAATACACACACACACACACACTTTCAAGCACACCCCTCAAATGACCATTTGAGGGTATTTATAGTGGAATACATGAAAACCTAAAGGCTTTCCTATGGGCTTCGTTGGACTTGGATTGGGCTTGGGATACTTAAGCTTATAAACGGCTAACATACCCTAAAGATTAACCAATTAGCTTATCCCAATCCACGAGCCCGTTGACTATTCTATCACGATATCTAACACACGTTACAAAGTTCCTAATCGTGAATGACCATCACTTCTAATAAAACTATTAAGGCTAACAGTTAATCATACTAGCTCATACAACTTTGACATACTGCCTACTATATCTAGAACATCATAATAGAGACAAAAGACATCATCATACATATTGCTTACTAGCATTCAGCTTCTCAACACTAAAGCAAGAATTCACCCTAAAATGCACCAAGACCATAGCCTTATATCTACATTTCCTTATCAATGCCTAGCCAAGAATAGTCAACCCACATCCTCACTGAACTAGGCAGGACAGAGTAAGGCTTTAATATCTGAGGCTATAACCACCCATCCTCTCAATAAAGAGGCTATATCAAATACCTACATTTCCAAAAAGGCATAAGTATTTAGGAACACACACCCTAAATGAGATCCATCCTAACCTCCTATGGTAACATTTAGCTTGGACCAAGTAGGTTCATGTTTCACTCCTCACTATTCCAAACAACATGTGTTACCCACCAAGCCCATTTACCGAACACAATAGGGAACCACATTTTAATGAACTTATACCATTCACACTGCCTGCACATTGTCCCATATCAATTACCTAATAAAGGTATATTGAATGGTAACAAATAGGAGACATATAGGATATAAATAAGCTATCAAGGTAATGGCCATCTGCTGCAATGGACTTATTCAACTTATACTTTCCAGAGAAGAAAGATAAGCAAAGCTATTCACCTATTTATACATGCAGAATCTTGACACTCACCTCTGCAAATGTTATATTTGCAATATAGCTATTAGAAAGAATTAAAACTGGACATGAGAAAATCATATTGATATCCTGCATAGTAACACCAAACACACCATGTATTTGGTAACCACCAATAGGAAACTACCTTTTGGAAGAGTCAATCAAACAGTAGAAAGATACTTCTCAATCTCATGTAGTCCAAGCCCTCACAAAAGACATGAGGAATACCTTTAAACTGAGAATTCCACCTCAAATTTATTAGCCATATGTTATACCATCTACCAAACATCCATTTCATACACTGCAAATTATCATTCCATCTTATACCTTCATGCATATATTCATTTTTCCTTCTCACCTATGTCTTATTCATCTCAATTTCCCAAACAGCAGCAATTGCTTTAACCTTGTGAGACTGCTAGACCTTTAAGCTAACAAGTTTTAATCAGATTTATTTCACAATATCTTTTAATACCTCCTTCCAGCTCCTTTTCTCACTAGAGAAGAATCTTTTATTTCTTTCTCTCCAAATGTTATATACACAGGCTGCAATTACCAATATTCTAGTAACACTCAATATTGATTTGTTGAATGGTAGTGCTACTTGAACATTGATGATTTCCTCCCACTTATTGCTCAGACTCTCCTTCATCATCATCTTTTTCATTTCTACCCAAATGTTATTGTAAAAATTACATTCAAAGAACAAATGTCTTACTGAGTCAGGGCAGCAATGGCAAAATAGACATTGTAGACATTTACCAGGATACCACTTCATGATCATATCCTGAGTGGTAATCTATCAATCACAGAGATCCATAAAATAAAAGCATTTTCTTGGTATGCAATGAGGAAACAATATCAGCTTCAACCAAGGTACTTCAGGTAGGTGTTGATTTGTTTATTTTGTTTGCATTTTTCGTATTTTAAGATCTATTATGGGTTTTCAAGAACCTAATGGATTTGTTCTTGTTTTGGTTTGTTAAGATCTTAATGGAGTGCTGCATCTCTAAAATTAGTTAGAAAAAAGATACTCGTGAGCAGAACATATTATTTTCATCATTAGGGTTCTACACTCATCGACTTGTACTCTATTCCTAGAGCACTTATGTAACAATTATATATCTAAGACATCGATCAATATTGTAACATCGATCAAACTTAAGCATCATACCAGACGATATAAAAACCACGGTACCCAAATATAAAAAAAGTATTAAACCATTTTGCAAATTAGAGGTTGTTAGGAGCTGTGTAGTCAATAAGCTCTGATTAGCTAAATAAGCTGGTAAGTTGGTTAAGCCAAATGGCACGGGAGGCGCAGGTGTGTTAACACACACGTGAGGTGCACGTGACAAACACTCCTTTGGGTTAACCAACTTTCTTGCCCATTTCCCTTTTTAAATACTTGTCACTAAAACTCATTTGTTTGCTTTTGATTGAATACAATTTCCTCTTTAATATCTCGTCTCTCATTGTAACAAACTATCACAAATATCCATCATTGATAATACTTTGATCTTTTGATAATCTTTTCTACTCTTTGATTTTCCAAGTTCTTTGTAAAACACTCTTATCGATCTTAATTGGTACTAACTGTGTCTATCAATTGGTATTAGAGACCTTTCCTGGTGAGGTCTCATTGCAACAAAATCCGTTTAATTTTCTTGCCAAAATCTGTTATTCAAGATTCAAGATTCTGGCAAGAATTCCGGCAATCAATCCATTCAAGATTCAGAGTATTACATTGATACTCTGTTTCAAACTCTATGATATCCATCATAAATACGACCAAGCTGTAAGTATCCATCACAACCACGAGAACAGCGCATTAGTGCTTAAATCCCCTATTCTCGGATCAATGGTTAGTTTTGTTTGATTTGAAGTTGGCCAAGAACGGTTAAAGGTTGTTAGTAATTACTCATTTGAAGACGAAGGAGTAGTAACTGACAACAAGATTCACTCACAATCAAGAAATAGCATAGGACAATGGCACCCGCAACAAGAACCACTCGTACCAATATTAATGGGAAAATTGTGGATGAAAACACAAGAAGGTATATTGATGAATCATTGGCTGGATTCAGACAAGCTTTGGAGAAAATGATGAGTCAATTCTTGCAAAGTCAATTGAATAGTTGTGTGGTGAGCAAAACACAAAATCAGGGACAAAATAGGCAAACTCGGTTTAGTAGAATGACTAAGGTGGAGTTCCCAAGGTTTTCCAGAGATGATGTCAGAGGATGGATGTTTAGGTGTGATAAGTTCTTTGACATTGACAATATATTAGATGATCAAAAGGTAAGACACATCTTTATGCATCTCTTTGATAAAGCAATATTGTGGTATAGGCAGTTTATTATATTGCATGGTGAATTGTTGTTATGGAATGTGTATAGAGATGATATTATTCAGAGATTTGGTACTGTGTTTGATGATCCTATGTCTAAACTCAAGAATATGAAATATGAAACTAATGCTAAGGATTACCAAGATGTGTTTGATACTTTGTTAAGTAGGGTGGATATAAGTGAAGATCATGCAATTAGCTTCTATCTTGGTGGTTTGCCTACTGAGTTGGAAATGTGAGTCAGAATGTTTAAACCAAAGTCTTTGGCGGATGCATATTTATTAACCAACCTGCAAGAGGTTACTTTTAAATGCTATTAAGAAAAAAGAATAGATTCGGTGCAGTGTTGGTAGTGGTAGATATGGTGTTAATAATGTTGTTGTTAATAATACTGCTAAGCCCTTGTTAGCCTTGCCAAATGCTAACAGGAATTGAAATAATAGATCAAAAATACTCCACCTATGATACAGTTAACACAAAGAAGTATGAGGAAAAAAGAGCCAAGAATTTATGTTTCTATTGTTATAAAAAGTTTGTTCCGGGCCATAAGTGTGAGGGTCAATTGTTCAGTTTGATTGTATTAGCTAAAAATGAGGAATTGGAAGAAGATTTTGAAGATACAACTGATGAGCTGGATGAATATCCACAAATCTCCTTGAATGCATTGAATGGAGTAAGATCATATCAAACCTTAAGGGTAATTGGAATGTTTGGTAATAAGTATGAATTACACATTTTGGTGGACTCAGGGTAAACTCACAATTTTTTAGACCTTAATGTGGCCAAAAGTATGGGGTGCAACATAAGGAAAACTTACCCTTATTGCTCAGTCTAAGTGAGTGTAAAGGGTTTACTTAGAAATTGAAGGGGCAAACTTTTGTGTTATGCGATGTAATGTTTCTTCCTTTGGGAATATGTGATATGGTTTTGGGATTTCATTGGCTCTCTACCCTTGGTGAAATCATGTGTAATTTCAAAGAGTTGAGAATGGAGTTTATGTACAATGGTAATAAGGTGGCATTAAGAGGAACACAAAATCCACAGTTCAATGGCTAGAAGGAAAGAAACAGTTGAAGTTGTTAGAAGGCACACCACAAGCATAGCTGTGTATGATGTGTGTATATCCAAACACTAGGTTAGAAATGATGTATATGGAGGAAAAAGAAAAGGAGAATGAATTGGACCCTGAATTGGTACAAGTGATTGATAAGTATGCTGGTGTATTTGAAATACATGTGGAAAACATAGGGGGGGGGGTGAATATGTTTCTTTTTCAAACTTAAAAACTTTTGTATCAATTATAGTATAAACCATTGCATTTGCTAATCTCGACGCGAGGATACATTTAACGCATTACGGCATGTACCCCTTAATATCACATAAGATTCCGCAAGATTAATGGTTCATTATAAATCAAGTTTCACCATTATTAGTCCGGTTGCTTTTTCTTGATCAAGCGTGTCATAATATGTAAAGTGTTAAATATAGTTTTTGACTATATGAAAGACCAAGTATGCATCACAAACATAGACTTCAACCACATAGACAATAAACAATATAAAGCAAGAATAAAAGTAAAGCGATAAGTAAAAGGATAGACAAACCAACACGAAGATTTATAGTGGTTTAGTCACGAAGCTCCTCTTCGCCCTACTCATCCCAAGTCACCTACTCAGAGTTACTTCTAGATCAACAAACTCCATTCTCGGGGAGAAAACCTTATACAAGCGTTAAACACACTTTTTGGTACAAAGCTAAATACCGAGAGTTCTTCCACGGCGGCCAAACCTATCTGGCATCGCCTACACTTTATCCGGTACAAGGCTAGATATTGGGTTCTTCAGCAGGTAGAACCAAACCTATCACAACGTCGCTACACTTTATCAGGTACAAGGCTAGATCAGGGTTCCATTACAAAGGAGGAACCATTACCCGACCAACACGACACATCTATGACACCTGTTATGTTTTGTGGCCCAACATAACAAACATTGTGTTTTATGGCACAAACACATAAACCATCTAATCTAGTTATAGATACAAGAATATGATACTAGACAATATCCAAGATAATGTGTCTAATGGATATGAAATCCTAAACCAAACATCAAGAACACAAAGCATGATGTAGTTAGTCTTCTGTGAATGAAGATGAAAAGTTTCCCAAGCTTGTTGTAGAAGATCTTCATTTGCTTGTATGCTTGTGATGGGTGATCACTTGATGGAGTAAGGATGCAAGATCTCTAGGCACTTACTTTGGAGGATCACAGCGACTATGCTTAAAACAAATGAAAGTTAGAAGCATTATGATCATATGAGATGAGGGTGGTTTACATGTTTCCTAATGATCTAAATATGTTAGAAATGGTGGAGAGAAACTATGTGTGAAGGTGCGTTGAAATGGTAAGAAGTGGTTTGCTATTTATAGGTAAAAAGACCAAGACAAGCTTCTGCCCCAAGGATCCCTTCTGAGAGGGATCTGTCCCTTGTAATCCAAGGGATCCGTGGGAAATTTGAGGGATCCATGGGACGCTCCTCATTATCCATGGGTTATGGGTCATGGGTATGAGCCTTGAGTGGCCTCCAAGGTACAATGTATCTAGACATTGGGTCATGGGTCTTGGATCATGGATCATGGTATTTACCCAACACTTTTACTTTTGTTTATGTATGTAAGTACTTAAGTGTTTTATATAAACTTGTTGGAATCACTCCTAAACCTTAATTCAAGTGTTGGCTTCTCATATGTAATAGGTAGCTTATTATGGCCTTTATGTTTGTTATTAGCCTTAGGCTTATGTAGAAGGACCATAAGCCTAGGCCATGTAGCCAATAAGGAAAGGAAGGGAACTAGGAGTGTTGCCCTAGCTTTCCTCCTATAAATACCCCTTGTAAACCTTCATTTGAAGGTTGGTTGTTCAATTTATTCCTTTCACATATCTCTCGCATAACCGTGTTCATAACTATATAGGTGTGTGTGTGTTTGGTATCTTGTTCAATCGCCTCTCTATCTCTTATATAAGCTTGTGTTGTAAAACTAGTGACCTAACGGTGGTATCAATCGCCAAATAGTTGGGTGCACACTTTTGTTTTTGAAGTTTTTTTTTTTGGTTTTGGTTTACGTAAAGATAAGCGTGATCTTTGGATCGCTTAAAAACTTGTTTTTACACTTTTAATCAAGATTCTTGTACTTTCAACGTTTTAAGGTGTTAAAATACTTGTTTTTGGCAATAAGTTTCAAACTTTATCGCGTGGATAATTGTTTTGAACTTGTTTTTGTTAGTGGGTGAAGTTCTACTAAGTAACGTTTAGCGTTTGGTTCATCAAGATTCACACTTTTGTGTTATTTTGGTACTATTGAAGCTATTCCATAACAAAATCTGTTTAGAAACATATTTGGGCAAAATCTTCAAGTTCGAGTAAACCTGGCGTAGTAAAACCCTAAAACTACGCGTAAGTGCCTTTTCCTTGGTTTGATCTTCATTTTCCTGGTTTATTCGTGTTTTCTTACTTGGATAAGTCTGAAAATACGTCGACTTTGGATATCTTTTGCACTGTGATAGTGTAAAAGATCATTTGGGCAAAAACCTAAAATTACGCATAAGCATAAAGCTTACGCGTAGAAATCCTACGCCTAAGATCTTTCTTACGCCTAAGCTTAGTCTTACGCATAAGAAAATCCTACGCCTAACTTTCACACCTAACTTTTGTCTAGCCATAACTTTAGTGCTTTTTCCTACTTACGCGTAAGCTAAATCCTACGCGTAACTCATTATTGTTATGCGTAACTTTGGTGTTTTACGCATAAGTGCTACTTGGTTCTTGTCTTTTCTACGCCTAAGGACACTTCATCAACAAAGGTTCATTCGACTACAAAGATCCATTTTACCAACACAAGTTTATCAACATGTCACAACCACCATACTCTAACTATTTCCCTTACACTTATCCTCATCCTCAGCGTCAACAACAACTAACTCCACAACATCAACAATGGAATCAACAACAAGCAATTTATCAACAACAATTTAACCAACAACATACTCCACAACTTGCTGCAATCCACAACCTCAAATGGTTCAACCACCACCAAGTCTTCAAGTTCAACCGTACACAAATGACTTTAATCAACATCCATCAAGGATCACTATGAAGGAACCCACTTGGTTTGCAAAGATGTTTGAAACTTTAAGCAACCAACAATCAATTCATGAGGTCGGATCACTTGATAGACCTCCAATGCTCACTCCAGGAAACTACGATCAATGGGTGATAAGGTTCTTTAGGTTTTGTGATCTAAAGAAGCCACATGGAAAGTTCTTAAAGAAGGTTATCTTGGAAGGTCCATTTGAGATGCATACTGTCATTGTACCGCCCGAGAGATCCAAATGCCATTCCACCAAGAGATGAACAAACGAACATTGCTCTTATTTTGCGGACTTGAATCCTCAAGAACTTCTACACTATGAAGCGGATGAGCTTGCAATGGAATATATCCTCCTAGGATTACCAAACCTAATTCTTCGTAGTGTTGATGCTCAAAAGGCTGCAAAGAAAATGTGGGATCATATTCGTCTTCTTATGGAAGGATCAGTACTCAATCGGGAAGATTTGGAATCCAAAATTTACTTGGCTTATGAACACTTCATGATTGAACCTGGAGAGACACTCGAGTCCTATCATCACCGATTTTCGGACATCATCAATGATTTGGATAAACACAACATCCACATGCCAAGAATTGCAGTGAATACTAAGTTCCTAAGTAGTCTTGGTTCTGAATGGGAGAAGTATGTCATTTTTCTCCGTCAAGCGAAAAACATGCATCATTCTACCTACGGATTGTTGTACGATTACTTGAAGCCTCATGAAAAGGAAGTTGATAGGGAAAGGATTCTCCGTGCTCAAATTGCTCCACCACATCCGGAAAATCAACAACTTGCCTTATATGCTCAACAAAGCGGTTATTCTCCTCAACCAGAACTCAACCAAGCTGCTTCAATCCCACCAACGATCAATCACATCAACCTCACTCTCAAAATCAATTGGTTCCATACAACAACAATGCTCAAGCACTTCGGTGAATAATGAGGAATCCGATCCGTTTGAAGCATTGCAACAAGGATTTGCTATGATTGCTAATGCCTTTAGCCGTTATACCAACAAATCCAACAACAGTATTCGTTCCTCATCAAACACAAGGAATCAAGCTATTTTGAAACAATGGGCGAGTTGAAGTTGAGAATCGTGGTTATGGTCGTCGAGATGGGCGATGGTGGTCAAGGGTTTAATCTTTGTGGGTAGGAATAACATGAGCTCAAGTGGTGGAACAGGAAATGCTCAGGCATGGGTTGAATGGTCTTCCCGATGCTACAAGCGCAATGAGAAGGGACACTGGCTAATGCATGCCCAAAGCCAAGGACTAGGGCGTGCTTATTTCAAAGAGCTCTTCTTTTGGCTCTTAAGGATGAAGCGGTGGAACTCTCACAGACAAAACGAGCTTTATGGCAAATCTGACTCAGATGATGATATGGAGGACTTGCGGGCCAATGCATTTGTATTATGTTGATGGCTAATATGCATGAGTTACACATGAGTGACCACGAGGCCAGTGTATGACATGATGTGATGGCTTGTCTCAGTACCCGAACAAACCATATTTATCTCTGATCTCATATCTCCGCCAACATCTGCATCCGGCAAGGCTCGGAATGTTCAAAATGAGTCGTCCACATCTCATTCCGACGATTTTCAACTAGACCCGTAGTTATATTTGACGATCAAGATGACCATATGGTTTCCCTTGATAATCAAATTGACTCGTGGTTATACTTGAGGATCTCAGTAATGATCATGTTGAGACTCACGTTGAACACGCCGAACTTTTGCCTCATCCCGATTTTGCTCGTTTAATACAAGACCAACAAACCATAGTGGAAGAATGTCATGCCATTAATCAGGACTTGAAATGCAAAAATGCCTTTGTTAACCAAGGATTTTGAATGTTTACAAAAGCAACTCAACTTTTTCAAAACTCAAGAAAAACGTGAAAGCGGTTTTGAAGCAGCCTTTGCCAAATCTTATCAAAACGAAAAACATTTAGAAAGGCAGATCGTGATCTAGCGAAGAATGCTTTGTTGTGCGAAATAGAACAACTGAAACATGAACATAAAAAGCAAATTAGCGCTCTCACCTTGGAAAATCAAAAAGCTAAGGCTGAGTTGTTAACTTGTCAAAAAGCAGTTCTCTGCATACAAAAAGCATTCAACGAAGCGAATAGATGATCATCTTGAAGAAATCATCGGCTTGCAAAACAAACTTAAAGAGTTTAAAGCTGTTGTTTATAAACATGGCGAGTGGTCACAGCCATTGAAAAGTTTACTTTAAAACCCAATCCAAATGGATATGGACCGAATCTTGCTGATTACAAACCTAAGCTTTCAACCAAAATATTCAAACCAAATCACGAAGTTTCGGTCGCGAATATAAAGTTGATAATTACATTATGAATGTTGTTGAATATCATCGTCAAGAGGAATTAGATGCGAGAAGGCGAGTCGATCAAAATTAGAAAAAGTTGTTTACAACAAACCTTTTAACTATTCAAAAGCGGTCACTTTCGTCACACCAGCGGATTCTTCTAACACACCAAGGTTATCATCAAAAACACTGAGTCTTCTAATGTAAATCCTCAACCAGATTATGCACAAATTTATGGTCCTTTACCTTCCATCGATGAAGTAAATTCAAAACACGAAAATCGAAAAATTCTTCGATATTTTGACATTTTCATGGCTGACCTCAAAATTTTACAGCATAAGATAGAATATCGATTCGAAATCAAAATTGATCATTTTCAATCGCCTCTGGCGCGAGAACAAAGAGACATTTTTCGGAAAAATCTTTTACCTAATGTTAAAAATTTGAAAAATTGTGCATTAGCCTTGGAAAAGGATTTTCATAAGGAACTTGGAGTGATGAAGGTCGTTTTAGAAAGCGAAACATCTATTTCTAATACTAAGCGTAAAAGCTGTTGAGAAAAGATGTTGATCGACTCTTGGAAGATGTCATCGTGTCGATGTCCATAATGTTGTGCTATTGAATTCTTTGTCATATGCATTTGATCATACCTCTGGCGATCTTGTTGAATCGTGATAAATGTTGAAGAACGATAATGTGCTTGGTCGAGTCCTTAAAAGTTGAAAACAAGCGATTGTCAAACGAACTTTCAAATGCAATACGTCGTCTTAATTGGTGTCAAAAGATATTCACGATCAACAACTTGCTTTTCAACACAAAATGTGATTCGTGCAAAATCTTACGATCCTAAATTTGAGCAACTGGATGATCAAAGCGTGTCTTTTAAGTGTCAAATCTCAAAATATGAACAAGAACTTGTAAAAGTTAAAAGGAATATGGTGTCATATTTGATTTACTCAAAAAGACTCGTGATGAAGCATCAAATGAACTTGATCATTATCTTGCACACTCTAATGAAGTTATGCATTTTCTTTGGAAATGTTAGGTCTGAAAATCAAGATCCGATTCACACTATCATCAAGTTAAGAGAAATGTTAGGAAAGTATGAACAACTTCCGCCAACCATCATTAAGAGATTAGCCCAGTAACACTTAGTACTCATGAACCTAGAATCACTACTGCCAAATCACAAGTTGCTAGCGTGCCTCCTTCTCTTGAACGAGAATAGTTGCATCTTTTCCAAACGTCCGCACTTCACACCTAGGAGCACTAAATGAAGAATAGGAAGTTGCGACCTAAGAAAAGATCAATCAGGAATGCTAAAGTAGAAGAACACCCTAGGACTATGAATAAGACTCACGTTGCCTCCACTATAGATATTGCGTCCGGCAAATGTAATAGAAATAGTGATGTAATGAATGCTAAACCATTAAGTACTTTTGATATTGATCGATGCACCTTGTGTTATTTGTCGTAAAAGTATGAATTCCGATTGTCATGATAAATGTGTTGCTAAAGCTATCATCTCTCGTTTAAGGAATCCTAAGAACCAGAATACCTCTAGGCCTACTAATCTTTCTAAGTACATTGCTTGGTAGACCGCCATCTTTAGATTCTAAGAAGCGCATTCTTTGTCCACTGTAGCCATCGGTTTCACCTCCTAAGAATGTAGTACCACCTAGTGCATTCACTAAGACTAAAGCAGAGAGTAGTTATAGATGGCGAGAAATGGATATATAACACACTAGGATTTAAGTGGATACCTAAAGCTATTGATGTTTGTATATCTACTATAAGCGCTTTCGGAACCCTCTAACATTTGGGGTTCCAATCTACTTCTATTCCATCATTATTAAGATGCATTGTAATGTCACGGTGATCTGAGATCATTCTCTGGATTGTTGATAGCGGATGTTCCGACACATGACGAGCAATCTTAAGCTGTTATCAAACTTTATTGCAAAGTTCATTGGCCTTTGTCGGTTGGGAATGATCACTTGGCTATCATGGGCTCACGGAGACTATGTCAATGGGAACATCGAAATTAGCGGGGTTTACTATGTGGAAGGCCTCGGTCATAATCTGTTTTCAGTAGGTCGGTTTTGTGATGGAGATTTGGAGGTTGCTTTCGGGGAGAAAACTTGTTTCATTAAGTGATCTACAAGGAAATGACCTTATATGCGGATCGCGTAATTCTAGTCTCTACACTATCTCTATGCAAGACATGGTTGCTTCATCTCCCATATGTTTACTTTCAAAGGCAACATCAACAAAATCATGGCTATGGCACGTCGTCTCTCACATCTAAACTTTCAAACCATCACCAACCTTGCTCGACACAAACTAGTTGAAGGACTCCACGGTTTCGGTATTCTAAAGATCACCTTTGCTCCACTTGTGAACAAGGCAAAAGCACTCGTGCTCATTTTCCTTCAAAGGTGGAACCGCGCTCTCGGCATGTGCTTCATCTTCTTCACATGGATTTGTGTGGCCCGATCTTGGCGTGCAAGCGATCAATGGCAGCGCTACATCTTAGTAATTGTTGATGACTATTCACGCTGGACTTGGGTCTACTTTCTTTGAAGCAAAGATCAAGCTCCACAAATGATCATCACCTTTCTCATGAAAATACAAGTTCACTACTGAAACCGTTGACTAATCGAGACAGGATAATGTGAGGCCAGTGAATTTGTTAATCAAACTCTTCGTGAATTCTATGAGAAAGTAGGAATTGCATCAGGACATCTATTGCGCGTACACGGAACAAAGCGGAGTTGTTGAAAGACGAAACCGAGCGTTAGTGGAAGCTGCAAGAACAATGTTAATTAATGCTAAACTTCCAGTTACTTATGGAGAAAGTGTATCTCTGCATGCTATACTCAAAACGTTCTATGATTACAAAAGCATACAACAAAACACCTTTTGAGCTTGTCCATAACGAGAAAACCGAATCTAAAACACTTTCATGTATTTGGATCTCTTTGCTATCCGAATAATGATCGTGATGACTTTGGAAAGCTCAAAGCAAAAGTTGACATTGGAGTCTTTATCGGATCTTGTGATAATTCAAAGGTTTCGAATCACGGAATCGTCGTACAAAGCGAGGTGATGGAAGCGATTCATGCTCATTTTGATGAACTTACGGATGAAGCTATGGCGAGTATAACGACTTAGAACCGGTCACAACCGCTTAAACTTCCCCAAACCCCATCATCGGTGAACAAAGCCCCGCTTACTCGTCAACAAATGGAAAGGTTATTTGCTCCATTTGTTCGGTGGCGATATTGATGAAGCGTGCTCGGGTGTATCGGCTGTTTCGGTTGCTCAACGATAATACTCTTATACGATACACACCTGCTACAACAACTCTTGTTGAAGATGCACCTACACATTGACTCCACCACAACGAGTTGAACAAACCGCTTCCAACAATGATGAATCTGCGATGATATTCTAACGGATGTAGTACCCCCACTGCTGATTTTGATCCAAATGCGTTCTTCAACCCGTTTGCTAAATGAGGCTGCTTTGCACCGGATGTCGCGGAATCTTCAACAAACCATTTGAATCCTAGGAATCTGCACAATGTATATCAACATCAACCCTCCACACATAGATGGACTAAAGACCATCCTCTGGAAAACATTATTGGCAACCCGAATCAACCAGTCGTTACAAGACAGCGTCTTCACACGGCGGTGAACATTGCATTTATGCACTCATGCCTTGTGCCAATCGAACCTAAAAACATCAAAGACGCAATGACAAAAGACAACTGGATTGAATCCATGCAAGAAGAACTCAACCAATTTAATCGTCTTGAAGTATGGGGCTGGTTGAAAGACCAACGAGGAGTCTCGTCATTGGTCTCAAATGGATTTGGAAAAACAAATTGGATCTTGCGAAGGAAATGTTATCGAAAAGGAGAAATAAGTCACGCACGTCTGGTGGCTAAGGGTTATCGTCAGGAAGAGGGTATTGACTTTGAAGAATCTTTTGCTCCGGTTGCTCGTCTTGAGGCTGTTCGGATATTTCTAGCGTTCAAGGCTCATATGAATATGACGGTCTATCAGATGGATGTCAAAACTGCGTTTCTCAATGGACAACTTAAAGAAACGGTTTATGTCGGCCAACGGATGGATTCGTTGATCCGAGTTCAATCCGTCTACAAAGCTGAACAAAGCTCTGTATGGTCTCAAACAAGCTCGGGCATGAGTACGATAAGCTATCATCCTTCCTCATTGCTAATAATTTCACCAAAGGTTCGGTTGACCCAACTCTTTTTATACAATATCACGGGAACATATCTTAATTGTTCAAATTTACGTGGATGACATCATTTTTGGTCTACACATAAAAAGTTTTCAATCGCTTTGCAAAACTAATGAAGAAAAATTTTGAAATGTCCATGATGGGTGAACTCATTCTTTCGGTGCAAGTTCATCAATCACCCGTGGTATTTTCTTGAGTCAGTCCAAATATGCCCTTGAATTGTTAAACAAATTTGGAATGAAAACCCATGACACCTATGCCACACCAATGGCTCATACCAAGAAGCTAGACGCTGATTTACATGGGAAAATGGTGGACCCTACAAAATACCGTAGTATTATTGGGTCTCTCATGTATCTAACACTGCTGAGATTGTCTTTCTTGCGTATATCTTTGCTCCGTTATCGGTCGCGACCAACTGAAACCCACCTCTCAGAGGCTAAAAGAATCCTCCGATACATCAAGGAAACCATTAACTTGGGATCCGGTATCCAGAAGGATTCGGTTTTGAACTAATCGCTTTTCAGGCGTGACCAGCGGGATGCTTAGACTCACGGAAAAGCTTCCGGGAGCTTTACAATTTCTTGGTGATAAATGGTGTCATGGCAATCAAGAAGGGATTGTACATGTTGTCCTCAACGAGCGAGAATATGTAGCCATGTCATGTTGTGCTCAAGTCATCGGATGAGAACACAACTCAAAGACTATGGTTCGTATTTGCAGAATCGATATGCTGCGACAATGGTGCCATTGCGATCTCGTGCAACTTCGATTCGGCACTTTCGAAATCAAAGCACATCGATCTTCGATATCATTTCATCAAGGATCCGCGTGGAGCAGGTGCTTGTTGAATTATATTTTGTGGGTGAAATACCAATTGGCGGATCTTCTCACCAAAGCCTTGCCTCGCTAGGTTTAATGAGTTGGATTGGTATGAGGTGTTTGACTCAAAGGAATGGATGACCTCCTAAAACAGTCTTAAAAACCTGTCAAACACCAAAATCTCTTTTGTAAATAATTTTTTAATAACAAAATACAAAAAGTATAAAATCATCGATAAAACAACAAAAATATTCTTCTATCTATTTTCTTTCTTGACAGGCAATACATTTCTTCCGTCAACACTATAATTTTTCAAAATTCAGTATTTTTTTTCCGATCAAGTGTTGAGGGAGAAAATCAAAACTTTACTGTTCAAAACATCGTGTACTTGCATGTTATCATATCTCTGGTTGTTTCTTTTAACAAATGGTGGTAAAATTTCGGTACAATGACACTCCTCGGACTAAATTTATAACCTTTCATTATTTTCTCGAGTCAAGGGGGAGTGTCGTCAAGTTTCTTTCCTAAAATCTTTGTTTGGTAACCAAAATGGAAGTTAAAAGGCTTTGTATGAAAAAGGAAAAGGTGGAGGGACCAAAACTGTCAAAATGTTAAAGATAATTTTAATAAAAAACCTCACCTAACTTATTCACTTCTCATTTATTACTCTCAACCATATACATCGCCTAAGATTCATTCAAGTTATCCGTTGATTTGATCATCATTTTGTAAGTGTTTTAATGATCTAAACATGTTTTAAGCAAGGTTTTAATTTCATACAAATCCACGGCTAAAAATTGTTTTCTGGCGTGATTGGGTGTTCTACGCATAAGCGTATGAACACACAATCATTGTGTGTGTGTTTGTGGTTAAATGGATAGTGTCAAAATGTTTCTTATACATAATGTACACCATTTTAACCATTAAAACCCACCTAGAATCACTTATTAATGATTTTTGAAAATTAGGGTTTATGAGTGAATTGGGTATTTCAAATGTGAAGTGTTTTGGTCAAAAAGATTGTTGGGTTATGTTCTTATGATGTTGAATTGAGGATATCCTTGCTCTAAACCACCCGAAACACTAATTAATTAACAATTTGGAATTAGGGTTTAAAGTTCTATGGTTTGGGCATTTTTGATTCATCATGAATTAGATGTTATACTTGGTCTAAAGACTCTGACAACACTCTTGAACTACCAGAAAAAAGTTTTGTGCAAATCCTATGGCTAGAAATGATACGCGTAAATCTTAACCCTTAGGGTTTTGATCTACGCGTATGACTTTCTCTAACGTAACTATTAACGAATGATTCATGCCATGTTTTGTTGATAAAATGATTTGTGTAATTTGATGATTTGATGAACTTATTTCGAGCTTCTGCTACGCGTAATATTGAATCAAGGTCATTTGCAACTCTACGCATAAGGATTACCCTACGCGTAGTCAAGTTATACGTAAGAATAATTCTCGCGCGATAACTATACGTAAGGTTCTACAATGGGACTACGGCGTATCTGTGAAGGATATGCGTGCGACCTCTACGCATAAGGTCTACTCTTACGAGTAAGCCTTACGTGTATATATATCGCCTACGCGTAAGCTCTCGCATAAGGTCCCTTTTTCCTCGCGTAACATTTCTTACGCGTAAGTTAGGATCGCGTAAGCTTTATCTCTGCGTATATCATCGTACTTCGCTTAACTTTGCAAAACTACGCAAGCCTGGATTGACCTTCATAATGAATTGTTACGTATACAAACTTGTAAATAAACTAATCATAACGTCACGAATCCAATAATGTCACTAATAAACTTAATCATTTGATATGTTGTGAACAATAAGTGATAACATAAACTTTAAAACTTAAAGTTAACTGACTCACGAAACATTTCCGCGGCGTCATTGGACTATTGAACAAACAAGTGACTTAGGACTCGTAACAATCATTGACACGTACATTCAATAGCTAGACAATAAGACCTTCTATTGACTAACACTATGTCTTTCGATATGTTGGTTCTTGTGGCTAATGTTATTTCGAATCGCGACATGGTGAACAAATGAATGTGGATGCACGAAGTTCTACAATGCTGATATCTTTCGAAGGTTATCAGAAAGATTGGAAAGAACAACCTTAGGGTTGACTTTGATACCCTCACTTGCCAGAATCTTCTGCTTGATTTCGTGGATATTCTCGAGGAATCATCCCTACGAACATGCTCTCACACTCTGCCAGTTCCAGAAGTCTACATTCAACAATTCGGGATTCTCTGAGAGGATCAAAGGTCAAAGTCGTGAATGTGACACTAATCACAAACAAGTCACTATCACTCCTGCGACTTCGGGCTATTCTCATCATTCCGACATCGCTCAACCGACTTCTTTGCTACCCCTCTTGAAGAGGCAGTCACGAAATTCTTGATAGATATTGGTTATGATGAAGCCGAGGATCATTACTAAGCATCTCACGTGGAGTTGAGTATATTCCTCAACCATGGAGAACACTCTACATGATCATCACCAAATCGGTCTCACAGTGCGTGGCAGTGGCTATGAGCATCCCAAGCTCATGGAACTAAAATTTTTACGGTCGTTGATCAACAAGAAGGACATTGAAATCGAATCACTGATATGGGAGGACATGATGGTATTTCACAAGAAGCTTGGCTCAAAGATTCCCTATGTCAGATACACTGGTTGTTGATCGAAGAGCACTTGGACTTCATCCGACATCCCCATGAGGCTCAATGACCGAATAATCGACATATTGGTAGGCCCATACTATCATGGAATCAAAGAATCGTCAACAAAGAGCAGGGTTGGGTTTTGCACTGATCACCTTCAACCACGAAATCAAAAAGCTTGAAACATATAAAAGGTATCGGTTAGCGGTAAAAGAAGGCAAAGTTGGTCATCTTGATGAAAAATCTTACGGTACACCTACTAGAGACGGAAAGTCTTGAATGTTACAAGTCTGATCTTTATAGGAAGCTTCCCAAGGAATCCTCCTCGTAAAAGGATTGTTCTGTAAAGGAAGCGAACCTATTCCACATCCGAACGCAAAGAAAGCTTGTGGGCCAGCTCGAAGTCTTGACACGGATGAAAGATTACCTACTGAATGCAACCGTAACACCTCCTTCGGCTAAACCTCAAGTCCACCGGTGATAAAGGAAAAGGAAAGACTCCATGCTTTGTACGTATGATGAAAGCTTCGGATCAAGAAAGAAGAGCAATTGGATATATCATACAGGAAGAAGTTTAATATCGTTAGACACCTTCACAAAAATTTGAAGAATTTGCTAAAGACCAAATGGGTGGTCAGGAGGATCAAGTGGTGTGCCCCATCTCCGATGCGGTTAATCAACCCGATAAAGGGGTGCCACCACTCTTATGCAACAACAAAAGCTTGGAGGATATACTATCGAATATGAGTTAGGCGAGAAGTCGAAAAGATCAAGATGTTGATTAATACGTTTCTTCTAGATAGTCTGCTTGCGATCAAAGGAAGAAACCTCTGAACTCGAAGGATCGAGTCTCCTCATATCTCTTCATCATCAGTCGTCTTCTCACTCTCGCCACCACCATCAAGAAGTCAACAAATCATCATCCAAATCCGTGAAGAAACCATCTAAATCTTGGATTTCTCAAGCTCATGAACGGATTACCCAAGCTGTCAAACAAGTCGGAAAAGCGTGCTCAACAAAAGCTAAATTCTTTCTTTGCGATCACATACAGCATATGTATGCGAGCATGAAAGATAAAAGGAGAAAGGAATTTGTTAGAAATTCATGAAAATCACGTCAAGAGGCCGAACGAAATGATCGAAGGCACGAAAAAGTACCTTGGAGATACGTTCCTAAAGTCACAAAGGAGTTGTTCACCAACAACTTTATCCAAATCTTATGCGGTCGCCAAGCAAACTAACGCCCTTAACCGTCACAATCAATCCAACCGATCCGATAGTTTCTCGGATAATGAATTGGTGGCCAAGCTTGTACACAAATGTGCGGGATGGGACATTTACTTCGATGAAGGAAAGTTGTTTCAAGCATTCTGGACTACCAACTTCAAGCTTGTAGATTTAAGTTGAAAAGTCTAAGCGTCCTAGAGGCGATGAAGACAAGGATAAGGATAAAGACTCACCTAAACGTCGTGAACAGTGGTGAATCTTCTTTGATGCAACCTCCTCCAAGCGGGCTCTGTTCAACAAAATCTCCTCCTCGTTCTTCTCTTGAAAAACCTGGGGCGATTCGAGTTACCGACTCGAAAACCGATGATCACTTTGAGTATACGGTGGTGGCGATGAAAGGTCCTTGAGCCTACAACAACCCACCTCTCCCAAACAAGTTGAAACCGGAATCATCATCTGAAAAGAAAAGAAGAAGCCTCAAACTGCGTCGTATCATGGCTAGATGACGATAAAACAGAGGAATTTGAATGGTTTCTAATCTTGTTCCTCCCTGAAGAAGGTCAGAATTTGGTAGACGGTTCTACATTGGAGCATGCAAAATTCTGCAAGAAAAGTTCCATGTGAAGAAAATGAGAATCTGAGGCGAATCAAGAATGAAGCATTTCAACTTCTTCACAAAGTGCCCTCGAGTCGAATATCACCTTGAAAACATTGCTCGAGCTATGTCTAACAACATGGATTGGCTCAAACCGGAAGCAAACATTGACTTCACACAAAGGGATAACCCTCCATACTACACGAACCTCTACCAACACTTGGACAAACAGGATGAACCAAGGATTCCTTTCGGATACTTCTTCAACAAAGACACGGATTTTCTTCTACACGGTGGCGATGATTCAAGAAAATACGCTACATCGTTGACACTTCCATTCGGCATTTGTCTACTCAGCGCATAGCCATTGAGGAACGTGCCAATCACTTGTTCTCCAACACGTGGAGGCATACGTAGGATGCATTGTATGGGATTCATCAGCGGCGCAGAGGACGAATCTACTAGAAGGCGGTTCGAAGTCTCAACATCGTGCATAGTTCTAAAGATATCGTTGCCATCATACACGTTGAACTTGCGTCTAAGTGGGACTACACATTCCTAAAGAAGATCGTAGTCAAAGCGACAAGATGAACGGGACTATGTTTCTCGAGTGACTTTGAGAATTTGTCTCTCAATGACATCGAAGACATGTACCTTGCCAAGGTATAGGGTCGCATGAGACAATTCTCATACGTAGCAATTTATCAAGTCACTTCTCATCTTCATTAGACGCATTGTCATCAAGGAACGTGTAGAAGATCTCGGTGGCGTTGAATCTTATCGGAGGCGTGTCAACTTCACACCTCCAAAGCTTGATCTTCCGATATCAACCGGCTATCTCAATATACACTCATCAACAAACCTTTCGGTTGTTTACACCGTAGTGAACTTCAAAAGCCTTAATGGCGTGTAGCGAACTCACAAGTTCGAGGATCATACTTTGAAGTGGTTAGGGATGGATTGGCATACATGTTGAAGGATATCGCCGAGAAAATTGGGTCTCCTAGCATTTGGAATTCTCGGAGGAAAGGAGGGATGTGAGATGGATCATCACAATGATTGATGAGCGGTTGTTTGAAGGGATCGGATTGACGATTGGAGAGTTATGTCGGTGGTCGACCGGAGAAACATAACAGTTTCAGCATACATTGCACACACCACGGAACATCATCCTGCACTTCACGGTACCCCTTGAATTGTTTCTTCATATCATTTTGGATGTTTGATTGCATATGTCAATGGCTTGTGCACATTACGATTGTACAACCCGTACTTGTAAATAAAGGACCGTAGTGCGGCGGTGCCACAATCCTTATAAAGGAAGCTTCTTACTTTTGAGTAAAACCTATCAAACCTTTCACTTTTCAAGGTTTTGCTCAAAAGAACAAGTACTTCCCCATATGATTTTCAAAACCTCAACCGTTTATATCACTTGTTGAGGTGGAGTATTTGAAACTTTGTTCACAAATTGTTCACAGTGGTCATTCTTCCCGCAACACTCGAAATGGTCATATTTATTCTCAACGTTTCAAAAATAACATTTAATATGCCATTTTTGAGGGGGAAAATATGATAAGAAATATGTTGTGTAAAATGCAAATGAATCGTGGCTTGAGACTTAACCATGAATTGTGATGCTTAGCTGTAGTAACTTCGAAAAGACTTGTCTGGGCGGGTAATAATTTCAAGCTAGTTAAGCTAGTGATGTAGCGTGTCTCGCAAAGGACTTGTCGAGTAGAATGTAGAGAAACTCTTGATAAACATGAACTCGGCGGGTTTGACGACCTTTAGGTTGTCTACACCTTCAAGGTAGTTATTAGAGCTAGTTGTCACCTAAAGCTGACAATGCAACTCTTTAACTATGCCACGTAACGTGTCTGCGGGGAATGTCTATCTTGAGTTAATCAATTCAAAAAGTGCGCGCTCTTTCCTCACTATGCATTTTAACCGTTAAAACTATTAAGCACATGTGGAGGGGGGGTATTTATGCAAAATCTTATCTCAACAGTGATACTAAAATGTTTTTCATTCATAAACATTGTGAGAGATTTTTCATATCAGTGGTTTTATGGCAACATAGGTTAGTCATGGAGTTATAAGGTGACTAAGGTTAGGAAAAACCGTCCTATGATCCTTGAGCGGATGGATCTACCCGAGGACACCACAAATAGTTAGTATTTAGAAGTCCTTAGGTATGATTGTAAAAGGAGAGAATGAGAATCGGAGAAAGAAGGAGTTGAAGAAAAAAGAAATGCAAAGAAAAGGGTGAAAAGAAATAGCCCTCCAGATTATTCAACTTAGAGCGGACACCGGGTTCAATTCATATGCTCTTGTTGTGTTAGTGACGCCGGTATTGAAGATTAAAAGTCGTCATGGACCCGGTGGCGCATGCACTAAACCTTCTTAGCCACTCAAGTTTCTCTCAAAAGAAGCTTGTTTCATTCTCACAGGGAACCTAACGTAAACTATCGGCTTTCTCTTAGAGATTCTTTGGTATTGAAGAGACCCTCTCCCTAGTCTCATTTCGGAAAACCAAAGCACTTGAGTCTAGAGCCGAGATTCATCAAAAGATCTCTTAGGTACACTTGACATTTAATCACTTGATTATCAACAATAAGGTTATCAGTGGTTCATATCGAGTCCTTCACAGATCTTAGCAATCATGAGAAACATTTATGAGAGGTTCACATTTGTGATCCTGGTGAATGAATGGAAACTCTGCGAGGTCAACATTAAACGACCACGGCAGGTCGCCGGCAACTCCCGTGGATTGCGCAATAAGCGGTCTGATGTTGAGGTGATGCTTGATTGTACCTCGTGACTCATCCGAATCGTAGGTGTACCGATCGTGTTATCTCTTGTGGGACTCGATTGGAGCGGCCTGTAAATTAGAGTTGTGATTTCACACTATCTTTGTTAACACTCGAAGTTCAAACTTGTAAGTGCCCGAATCCGCTTATTACTAACCGTTTAAATGTTTTCTTCTTATGGAAGCTCAGGCCGCGGATGATGATGCGTCAGATTCTTCTCATGCTCATGCCAACATCATCACTAATGGAAGTTCTATCAAAAAGCAACACAACGATGAGAATGATTCTTCGTCAATACAAGAATCTACAAAGTTAAAGACTTAAAGAACTCCATCGTCTTGAATTCCAAAGCGTCAAAGGAGCGTGTGAGCATGTTGAAGAACGGCGTGGAGAACCTTGTAGCGATGAAGCGGACTGGCGGAAGGACGATGCGACAACAACATACTATCACTTTCACTACAAGAACAATGATCAAAGAACAAAGTTAATGATGACGTCAAAGCATAACCGTTCAAAATAAACTATCTCTCTACACTGGGAGATTGTTTAAATCAAGGCAATTCTTCTCACAGAAGAAGAATGTGAAGGCGTCAAAGCTACTATTACATCAGCGCCTTCACCGTTTTTCATCACCAACACTTGAGTGTTTGTTACTCATATGTAATAACACTTGAGGGGAGATTGTTGGAATCACTCCTAAACCTTATTCAAGTGTTAGTTACTCATATGTAATAGTTAGCTTATTATGGCCTTTATGTTTGTAATTAGCCTTAGGCTTATGTAGAAGACCCATAAGCCTAGGCCTAGCAATAAGGAAAGGAAGGGAACTAGGAGTGTTGCCCTAGCTTCCCTCCTATAAATAACCCTTGTAAACCTTCATTTGAAGGTTGGTTGTTCAAGTTATTTCTTTCACATATGCTCTCATATACCGTGTTTACTATATATGGGTGTTGTGTGTTTGGTATCTTGTTCAATCGCCTCTCTATCTGTTATATAAGCTTGTGTGGTAAAACTAGTGACCTAACATAAATACAATAAAGTTGTATATTCCTTGAGAGAGAAAATACACACACACACACTTTCAAGCACACCCCTCAAATGACCATTTGAGGGGTATTTATAATTACAAAGTAACTTAAGAGCCTAAAAGGCTTTGCTTGGGCTTTTAGTAGGTTGGACATGGATTGGGCTTTGGATACTTAAACTGAAGCGTCTATATAATCATAGCCTAGCCATTTAGCTTAGTCAATCCACGACAGTTGACTATTATATCATGATATCTAACACACATTACAAGTTCCTATGCGTGAATGACCATCACTTCTAATAAAAACTATTAGGTAACAATCTCCCTAAAGTGTGGTCATTCAAATGATGCTCAACGATTAGGTCTTTACTTTTCTCGACTTGAACTTTGTGTGTAGATATAGAATATCTTGATTCTTTTGTTCCTTCATGCTTTGTGATCGGTAACGTGGTTATCGCGGTTGTCAACCGTTGGATAGGTATCTCGTCTTTCTCCACCATGCTCACACTTCTATTTGTCTTTTGGTTACCAATGATGTAGTTCTCGAGTCTTTAGATTCATTGGCGAAGAATCATCTTTTATTGTAGCCTTTGAATATGATGAACTTTCATGTGTTTTTGGTATGAGCATGTGGATAGTCTGTGAGATCAATCGGCAGACTTCCATAGAAGAAAACATAAAGCGAGGGTTAGTAATAGCGGAAACCTACAATTTGAATTTCGAGGGTGTTATGACATAGTGTGAAAACACATCTCTAATTATCAAAGGCTATTCACGAACTGAGTCCCACAAGTGAGATAACCTTGATATACCGAAATACATCTACGATTCGGATGAGTCGTGGGTACAGAAGCATCACCACGGCGTAGACCGTTTGAGACACACTAAAAGCGTAATCCGAGTGCGAAGTGACTATTTGTCGGGGCTACTTGATGTTGACCACTGGCGGGAGTTTCCATTCAATCAGCAGAAGATCCGCGAAGTGAAACTTCTCATAAATGTTTTGGCAAATTGCTAAGATCTGCGTGAGACTCTATAATATATGTGCCTTAATGATGAACAACAAGTGATGTCATGTCAAGTGTTCCTATGAGATCTTTTGATGAATCTAGTGGCTCTAGACTCAATTAGTGCATTTTGGTTTTCACGGCGGAGACTAGGGAGAGGGTCTCCTTCTTCAATATTAACGATCTCTAAGAGAAAGTCGATAGATTATGTAGGGTTCCCAGTGAGAATGAAACAAATCCCTTTTGAGAGGAATTGAGTAGGTAGGAGGTTTAGTGCGGTCGTCCCTTTGGGTCCGCGTCTTTGTCTTCAATACCGGTGTCATCTTAGTGACAACGCTTGAATGAATTGAACCGGTTTAAGCCCTAGGTTGAATATGGAGGGATATTTCTTTTTCACCCTTTCATTTACTTTTCTTTTTAATTCTTCAACCTTCTTTTCTCCTTTCTCATTACTCCTTTTTTTAATCATTCCTAAGGACTTCTAGTTCTAAGCTATTTGTGATGTCCTTGGTTAGATCCCTCCGGCTGGCGGATCATAGAGGCAGTTTCTATCCTAGTCACATAACTCCATGGTGTCCTATTGTTGCCAAAACAATTTTTCTTGAAAATCTCCACCAGTGTTTATGATAGAAAACATGTTTGAGACACTCCGCGAGTTTTATATTTTGAAACACCCCCTTCACATGTGCTTATAGTTTTAACAATCGCACATAGAGGGTAGATTTGCACTTTTTGAATTGTCGGCTTATGATAGACAATTCCTCACGAGACGATTCACGTTGCCTAGTTAAAGAGTTCCATTATCAGGTTTTAGGTGACAACTAGCTCTAATAACTAACTTGAAGTTGTAAACACTCCTTGAAAAGGAGGTTAGACCCATGAAAGTGCATGTCTATCACAAGTTTCTCGAGATGGTACATTTACTAACATGATTCCGTCAATTCATTTGGTTCGAGTCGAGCTCATTTGAGATTCAAACACGATTTTGATCACATTTAATCACGTCTCCTCTCCCCCTCAAAATAGCATATTAGTTGATATTTTTGATATCAATGGATAAACAACATTTTAGAATCTTTTGGGGAGACAAGCGAGTTTGATTTAAGCATGAATATGGAACATTTTAGTTTATACTCCCCCTTTAATAAAGCATAATCAATTAAAGGGTTTTAGAGGAGTTATCTTGAGCACAAAGTATTTTGAAAGATTTTGAAAATATTTTGAACAATCTTGAAAAAGGTGCTCAAGATGATGATGATTTCTCACCATTTTTAAATGTATGTGCAGGGCATACCTTGATTTTTTCTATAAGCCAGGTTTTGATTTGGAAAATAATCAAAAGTCATCATTTTAGTCGGGTTTAAGTATACGAAAGCCATTTATGAAATTTTGAGAAGCGACATGTTTTAGAAAACAATAAGAACTCTCGCTCAAGCATCTGTACATACCCGTATCATTGTTGAATGACATTTCTAGAAATGTCTGAGAATATCGATTATACAAGAGACATGTCGTGAGAAGAATATTTATGGATTTTTGATTTTATATTGTTTTTGTATTTTTTGAAAGTTTAATATTTTTATATTTTGCTTTTTGGTTTTCAAATTTTGTATTTTTGTTTTCAAAATATTTGTGGCGAAGCTTTGGAAAATCATTTTCAAGAAGATTGAGAAGACGTTCTAACTCCTCGGGGTTAGGCTTGCATTCAAAGTCGTCGAACTAAATCGTCAAACCTTTCTTTTGGAAGGGCTTTAGTTAATAGATGGGAGTTGGTAATGCAATCTTCTGAAGAATAATTCAACAGTACCATTTTATTGCATACTCTTTGATGAAGTGGTAGCGGACACGGATATGCTTAGTCTTTGAGTGATGAACATGATTGCATGATATGGCTATGGCACTTTTCGAGTCACAATACATAGGTATTTTTATCGAAAGTAAAGCCATAATCTGTGAGTTGTGTCCTCATCCATAGAACTTAGCACAACCTTGAATAGAGACACATACTCAACCGGTGGTTGAAAGTGCGGTGCAATCTTGTTTCTTTAAAGACGGCTACTAACTTTTCACCCAAAAATTATGCTTCCGGATGTACGTTTCTTTGTAACTTGATCACTGCGTTGTGCGTAGAAAAACATTAGATCAAATCCAGTTCCTTAGGATACAAAGTCCATGTGAATGGATGTCTTGGTACCGAAGATCGTTTAACCTCTTTGAGGTCGGTTGGTAGGCTTTGCACGGCCGTGCTAATAAGCAAACAACAAAATGAATATCGGTGGACTAGCGGTGAGGTACATGAAGAACCAATCATGCTCCGATATTTCTTTGGATCAATAGGTTTCCCAAACAAATCGGCTCCAATTTTTGGTGAAGTTACCATTGGTGTTCCGACCTAATCACAATTATCCATACCATGATTTTCAAAATCTCATGCGTATATTTACCTTGATTTATAAAAATTCCCGCGAGGGCTGATGTATTTGTAAACCAAGAAAGAATTTTAGTTCCCCATCATGGACATTTCAAATTTACTTTTCATGAGATTTTCAAAATGTTTTGAAATATTCAGATTAGTGGACCCAAAGATGATGTCGTCCACATAATCGAACAATCAAAATGTCATTTTGCATTTTGTGTAAACAAGGTAGGATCATTGTTCCTTTGGTGAAATTGTTTGGATAAGGAAGGGGCGATTCGTCATACCCGCTTTGAACTTGTTTCAATCCATAGATTGCTTTTTGAGTTTGTGAGCGTGTCAGTCTGGATGTTCCATGTCTATGAAGCCTTCAGGTCGATTACACTTCTTCTTTCGAGTTCCATTCAAGAGCGGTCTTAATGTCCATCGATACGTGATGTTTTGTAGTAGGCTAAGAAAATCTGACTGCCTCAAGTCTAATACCTGCCTTGAATGACTCTTCAAAGTCTATCCTTCCTCTTGTGCAGTATCCTTTGGCCACAAGGCAGCTTTGTTGCGAATGGCAGTCATTTCTTCATCCGTTTGTTCTTCCATAACCATTTTAAGATCATGATGCGTGAGCGTCAATGGGTCTTGGAACCATTTCCCAAGATTCATGTAGACGGTATTGGAGAAGTTCCTCTGCATTGCTATCCATGCGGGATCGCCATTGCCTCGCGAATGTTCTTTGGCTCTATATTGCTAATTGAGCAAAAGGTAAATGCATAAGTATGTCGGTGGCAAGTTGGTGTCCGCGAATTGGCCTTGAAGGTTCACTAACTTGTTCAATTGGGTGGTCTTTTGTCCACCGAGTAGAAGGATACCGTTGGTTAAGCATTATCGAGTTAGATGGTTCTAAAGCTATAAGATGATTCGGTGATTTAGTGCAAAGCGGGTTTTCAAATAAGTCTTCATCTAACGTTGCATCGTTGTGATTTTGGTTTTGCTCATCAATTTCTTTGGTAAAGCGGGTGCAATAGCTGTAGTAGATGTAGATGATGTGATAAGTTGGTGCATTGGTTTCGAGTAGTAGATGCATCTTTGTTGTTGGTGGAGGATGATTTTTTGGCGGGTGCGTGAGGAATGATGGTTTGATGCATTTGTTGAAGTTCCACCATAGTATTCATCGAACATTAACTCAAAGAAATTCTCCCATTCTTGTTCTTTAGGATTGTCAAGCGAAGTTGATTGAGCTTTTTGAGGTACGAGTCTGGCTGATGTGTCAGTCTGGTTTAGTGTGGGTTCTAGGCGAGTCTCTCGGAAGCCATATGAAAGTTCGTCAAACTTCACATTCATCGTCTCCATGATCCTCCTAGTTCTCTATTATACACGAATGCCCTCGAGTTATCGAATATCAATGAAGATTCCAATATCATCTTTTGCTTTGGTTTTCCAAGATCTTCTCTGTCATTGGTAGGATAGCCTGGCGCCAAACATTAGTAAGAGAATATCCGGTTTTCATTGTTCACAAGCTCATATGGGGTTTATTGAATCTTGGATGGATAAGGATTGGTTACGAGTGAAAACAAGCGTGTGCACAGCATCCCATAGAAATGCGGTGCACTAGAATAGATTAGCATTGTCGCGGCTTCACAAGTTCTATTTCTTCTTTCAACTACCCCATTATATTTGTGGAGTTCTAACAACCGATGTCTTATGTGTGATTCCAACATCTTCAAAATAAGCTCTTAACTCTGATTAGTGATTATGTGCCGTTGTGCTGTTCTTACAACCCTACTTTGAGTTTGAAGAAGAAGCAGAATTCGTTTGAAAGGTGATGATGATGCTTGGTGCCGTCTTTTGATCTCGAAACTTAACCCATGTATATCTTGAATAATCATCAACAATGACAAGAATATACTTTTCCCATTAATGCTTTCAACTCTCATTGGGCCACATAAGTCCATGTGCGACATATGCAACTTTGCTTCGAACTAGATGCACGGTTTTGGGTTTATATGATGCTCTTTTGCTTTTTCCTTGTTGCATGATGGACATAAGTGATCCTTGGTGTATTTGAACTTTGGAAGTCCGTTGGCGATGTTGTCTTTGGCAATTTTGTTGATGGTGTCGAAATTGAGATGGGATAACGATCATTGCGTGCACAACCGAGGGCTGTGTTCAGTGCTTGTGTCAAGACATATTGGTGATGAAGAGGCCATTTGATTGATGTCGATAGCATACAAGTTTGTATCGATTCGATTAAGTCGGTGCCATCCAAGTTTCTAAGAAGCAAGCATTTCTCCTAAAGCAACCTCTAAATCTCGCATCCTTGACGGGTGAAAACAAATTGTGTCCCAATCCTTCGACATAGTAAGCCGGAGGTGATCAAATAATTTCCAAAAGGTAGATCTCCATAGCCATGATAGCGCTACATGATCATTTCCAAAGCGTGCGGTTCCCATAAATTTCAGACGAAATGATCAGCTGACTTGATTCGGTCATATGCTTGGAGCAACCGAGAATCGGCGATCCAAAGACATAACTTCGAAGAACGGAAAGAAGATTTTGGAAACCGTTTGATTTTGGTTCCGTTGGGTTAGAGGTAAAATCGGATCACATTCAAAGAAGTTTTCAATGGGTATACGGTTGGTCACTCATGTACCATTAGTGTGAAAGTTCTGGGTTTCCAAATGTCATCCTAAAGTAAACATTATGCTCCCTATCGGTTAGTGTAAAGCCTAAGTCTCGCAACTAGTCTTCCTATTCGTTTAGCATAAGTTCTTTTTGGAACATTCTTCTTAACATGCTTAACAATCTCATTCTTAGAAACACAATCATCATGAACATTAGATAACGATTTCTTGCAAGTTAAACAAAGCAGATTCAACGATTCATTAAACTTAGCTGATTTCATAGGTTCATTACATTCAGATGAAATGTCTTTCTTATTCAAAACGGTAAATTCCTAGGGTGTTCTTCTACTTTCTTCTCTTTATTCAAGCTACTACTCTTAGAGGCATGCGAGACTCTATTGTTTCTTGTATTGCTCTTAGGTTTAGTCTGCGCTTCTAGAGGTGCTTCCTAGTCCTGTAGAAGGTAAGGCACACTCGTTAGGATTCACTATGTTATCAGAGTGGTTTCAACTTTCTAGTCTCTTAGAGTGCTTATCTAAACTTATGTCGTTTGTTCCATATGGTTTTAGATGTGGAAGCTGACGCATTAGTGGTACTCATCTTAAAAGGCCGGGGCTAAAACTTTTGGTTTCTCGATAGCTTTTCCCTTATCAACATTTGTTTAGGTAGGAGGTGGGTGGTTTGATGAAACATTTTCTCATTGACTTTTGGAGGAGGCATAAGAAAAACATTTTTGGTTTGGAAACGGTTTGAACATTTGCTTTCTCGATTAATGGTTTTAATCCACAGTATCACTTGCCTTTCCTTTTTAGACTTTCAATTTGAGCCCTCAAAAGATCATTTTTAGCTTTCATGTCATTGTAAGCACACTCATCGACAGTTTGTCATACTTCCTCAGTTTTTGATCAAGTTGTTTAAAATATGAGACATTTTTTTTCAAGTTTTTCAAAGGGCTTTTGCATATTTTGAAACAATTGCGGAGGTCTCATCTTGAGTCTTTCATGATCTTCAACATAATATGTTTGCAAAATGATGGACATAATATCATTAGTGAGAACATCTTGAAGAGAGAGTCATTTAAAGTTTCCAAAACTTTGTTTTGTTCAACACAGTCGTTAGCTTGCTTTACGGGGTTTATGGTCCTTGACAAAGTGTTGTTTCTTTCAAATGCTTGTTCAAAATGAATTACCCTTGCATGATGATTTGAGGGGCAATTTGAGTTTCAAAAACTTTCTCCATTCATATCAAAACTAGAGAACGGTTATTTGGTGTAATAGTGGTTTTAGTTTTAACAGTTTCTTGAAGATCCACAATTCTAGTTTTCACATTGTCTAAAATACTTCTCGCATCACTTGAGTTAAAAGGATTGTTTGAAGACATTTGTTCAATGTTAGAAAGAGATTTTGAGACAACGACTGGTTTTGAAGCAGATTTTGAAGCAGGAGTTGACTCTTTGTTTGAAACATTTTGTGTGATGGAGAACTTTGACTTTTCTTTTTGATTGACAAAAGTAATTCCGTTAATTTTGTTCCATTTGTTATAATCAATAGGTTTGATTCCGGTTCTTTTGTTTCATTTTGATCTACTCTCCTCGGATAGTTCTAGTTTCAAGAGAATCACAACAATAATGGGTTCATGTAAAACATTTCCATTGTTTAACACATTACGAGATTCTGAGCTTTCTTGAGCGAGGAAGGGTCGTTACAAGTGCCATTCTATTATTAGTATGAAAGCAGTTTACTTGATTAGAAAGCATCTTGATTGTTTGAGAGAATGACCGTTGTAAGAAGCAAATTTTCAAAGTTTTTATCTTTTCATTCTTATCAAAATTTCATCAAGAAGAATCTTCGTTTTGAAAAATCATAATCAAGCTGCTTCTTCTCTTTTTCAAGATTAGAAAACATGTCTTTTTGTTTGGAAAGTTGGTTATTTAAATCAAAAATTTCCTTGTTTAAAGATTTAATTTTCAAGTTTGAATTCACATCAAGTGTGTTATACTTGATTTGCAATTCTTTTTCTTTAGAAACCAAATTTTGATAACCAATTTCTAATTACGATTCTTTGTTTTACGAAATTCAAAGGCTTTGCGTTCTCTTTGTAACTCTCAAGCTCGGCGGTCAATTTGGCATAGCGGCCTTAACATGCGATTGACCTTTTAACTTTCTCAATTTCAATGCCCGCATTTTTGATTAATGATTCAAAATAAACGCGATTTCCTCATCGGTCTAGGTATTTTGTGCCCCTGACCTCCACAGGATCCACTTTTGGAGTTTTAGAGTTAGTATTGCTACAACTGGATTGTCGGTATGTATCAAGTAGGTGCGATGTCCGCGAATCTTTGTTCGTCATGAGTAAACACATCAAATATGACATTGTTATAGCATGGATCAATGATTGGTACCTCGGATACTGCGTTGGCGTCATAGACAGGAGGTGCGTCGAATGGATTAATGCGTATAGTCTCGAAGATTTGCCATGAAGATGCAGTTTGTATTGAGTTCTTCGAGGTCTTCCAAATCATCCATAATAGCCATGAAGTCATGTTCCTTAGCACTCAATTGAAGTCCAATTGTTCCTTTTGTACCATGAATAGCTTTAGAAGATCACATAAGAATCCTTCTTTTTAAACTTAGTTGGACAATTCCTTGCCATGTGACCCAATCCTTGGACGGTTATAACACTTAACTTGATTACCACGATTCATTTCCGTAATTCCCACGATTTGGGTACGCAACATTCCCATTCGATTACCCACTACTCTATTCCAACATTCACCCATCGATTACGATTGAACCGCTGATTACCCATGCGAAATCTAGTAGCATATCCTGCGATTCCCAATAACTCCAACCATTTGACCTTGATTGCCCATGTTCACACCGGTATGCAATTTTCTGTCGAGTGTTTGATGAAATCCTTTGGTTGTTGTTAGTTGGTGTGGAATAGCGACACCAATGCTTTACAAGAATACAAATGCTTGTGACAAAGCCTTACAGTTCCATTTCAAGATCGGTGATTCCTTGTTCTGGTAATGTTGTTGTTAGGTGGATAGTTTTGTTGTTGAGGGATGTATTGCTGCAAGTTGTTGTTAGTGGAAGATGATGAAGCATGTTGTTGTGTATTCCTGGGTTTGAGTCTTTGCAAGGAGTGCTAATGGATCATGATTCTTTGCTAATCTTTCTTGCCTGACTTCATTCACTTCATTTTGGTTTTGTTTCAAAAAATCGTTGAGTTGATCAAAGTTCACCTGATGTAAGTCTTTTGTTTGGTAAACAATAGTGACATATGTCCCATTCCGGTAGATTGTTCGAACTTGATGTTGCTTTCGCGATAGTTACGGGTGTCAACTTGTTTCGATCGGCTCATTCATTAAAGTACAAAACCTTCCATAGTAGGATTCAATGGATTCTCAGGTAGATGTAAACTTCTCCCATGCGTTAGCAACTTGTTCTCGTGTCTTGTTGACGATTTACGTTCCATGAGTCTATCGTTCACATGCGGCAAGTTTACAATGTCTCTGCAGACAAAGATGTCTCTTGGTAAACAGTTGTATAATATGAATTGCCATGTCATACGCCGACTTGTTGATCTTGAGTTATTCGATTGTCTTTTTGAAGACGAAAAAATGGTGGGACGGGAGGAGGTGTTGCATCGGATTTCCGGGGTCTTGGACTTGTCGAGGTATGAAGGGTCCATCCTGAATGGATTTGATCATCAATTTTCCATTAGGTTTTGTCTTGATGTAGCGAAGCATACGACTTGTCCATTGAAGATAACCACCTTTTTTCAACATAGGAGGCGGTTTTAAACCGTGCATGAATGTCTTGTTGAGTTGCCATTGATGAAGGTATGATATGATAAAGTTGATGTAGGATCGATTCATCGATAAAGGAGTTGTGTTGTAGAAGATATTGCCGTTTGAGGTTTTTGAAAGTGTTACTTTCGTAACCTTGGTTCTTAAAATTTAGCCCAAAATTTGAAATTCACTATTAAAATCAATTCTATATGAAAAATTTTGAGTTATGACAATTTTGGGCCAAATTTGACGAAAAATTTGAATTTAGGCCCAAAAATTTGAATTTTTGACCAAAATTTCACAGTTAAACCAAAATTTGAATTTAGCATAAAAATTGAGCGTTTAGTCTCCACAAAAATTTAAATTTTACTCAAGTTTTCCTGAAAAACTCTTTAAAACCTTTATGCGTGAAAGAGCTTAGAGCATTAGAAACATAAGTGCAGTAGGCAGGCTTAGGCGTTAGAGATTGTGCTTATCGTAGGATCTTATCGCGTAGGATCTTAGGCGTTAGGATCTTATGCGTATCGACTTGAGTAGGAATCCTATCGTGTTGATATCTAGCAGTAACCTTAAGCTTATGCATTAGACAAAAAGTTACTTTCGTTAATACGGCGTAATTGTGAAGTTATGCGTGAGTTACTCAAAAGCTTTTAGCTTATCGCGTAAACTATGGTTAGAACCAAAATCCTTTGTTTATGCGTAAACTAAAAGCATCCAATAACCAAGTTGGTAAAAACCCCGATGTACACACTACTTCTCCTTCTTAGGTCTTGAGCAAAAATCCTTAAATTTCCAATCACGGAAGATGAAATACCAACTTCTCCCTCGATGGTTGCGAGCTATGGAATCATCTAATGTTGCTGTACCGTATTACCTTCTTGATGCAATATTAACATCATAGCTTAGTCAAAATTCGTGAGAATATATTTGTAAAATATACTTTCTCAATCGTCGATTCTCTCAAACCAACCTTTTATCGAACCTCCCTTTGAATTCACGGCTAAATGTTAATGACCACATATGGAATAGCCCGTCGACTAACTTGAAAAGTAAGCATCAACTTGTGACATGTTGCTTGTTCTAAATTTTTGAACAATCCACAACTTTGTGTGACACTGAGCACAACAACGTAACTCCTTAAAGTGATGGTTACACAGCATGGCACTACAACGTAACTCCTTACCATTATAACCCAGTTGTCAAATTTCATAATGTGCTCCAACAAGTTATCTTGAGACATGCATCAACAACCATCGTCCTGGAGATAAAGATCCCACCCATGAAACGTCACGTCAATTCCGCATCAATAATACCGTACAAAAACTCCGTAGTCATTTTTCACATTTCGCTCAAGTCGTGAATAGTGTATCCCTCCGTGAAATATTACCATACCAATAATACCATTCTTTAACTCCAAATGATATCAAAAGTGTGGCTAAATTTGAAATTAGCACAAACAAAAAAAATCGGATATCAT
>OU343221.1:79564411-79606105 GCA_910596185.1 Chrysanthemum makinoi | reverse complement strand
GGGTGGGATAAGTCCTATACTCAATTCATTGTATATCATCTGAAATTAGTCATGCTACGCATCAATATACTTTCAAGTATATTATAACTAATATTCAGATTTGTCTTAATTCAATATCATTACATGTATGATTGACAACGGACTATTTAGAATAACTTAAGTTATTCAAGGATTTAAACATGCAAATACAGTACACAATATTATAAAGAAATTAAACGTATACCGTACTTTAATTCATTATAAATAATAATTGTTTACCATCCTTTATCCAAATACTAAATAGATCAATGCATGATAATAATAGTTAATGAATTTTGCCACAAGTCATGAAAATCATACTTGTTGACAAGGCATAATTTCAATTAACTTTGATCTATAGGAATTTTGAGAATACTTATTTCAAGAATTCAATAAGTGAATTTCTTGTATATGTTACACATATCTTGATATTGTCATATCATTCCATAAGGTGCGTGATAACCTGAACCACCCTTTTATGACAATTATCTTTCAAAACTTTAAAGTTTTAAAGTATTCTTATTCTTAATGTATAATGCAACTATGCTCTTAGTTGAGCATAACTAGTCAACATGGTCATCATCAAGAATACCATGACTAGAATTGAGTGTCATCTCAATTATACCAGCATCATTGTGTACAACAATATGCTCTTTAAATATCCGTAAACTTTTGAACAGTCATAGTGTAATGTTGGTGGTGTACCAAAACTCAAGTTTGTTAGCAATGACAATTATGAACAATTGGCATATAATCATCCATAGAATCTAGGAGCATCTCCAGATTGTGGAATGTGATTCTAAATCCAAACATATTCCTTTTAAATATTTATTACACTAACAACTTTCAATGTTGTCAAATCATCTTGTAATCAAGCATGACAAAACAACTTTATACACAACATGATGTTCATGATGAATCTTCAAGTTAAACTTTAAGATCTCATCATATACATCTTGTCAAAGATATGTACTCATCATGTTCTATTAGACTCATTTATTTACCGCATATGTTTATAATAATAAACATATATGCCAAAGTTGTATATATTATTTCCAAATCTTACAAACGAAGTTTTCATTCCCAACTAAAACTTAATTTAAGTTGGAATGTAGTGCCCATACAACATATAAGATTTAAGAAAAAATAAATAATACTCCCACTAGCTTTCAGAGAATACTATGAGCAATCTTATTTTAATTATTAAATCAAACATGGATTTAATATTAAACATAAGAAACATCTCCTAGATGCTTGCATATATCCATTCATGGATTCTTGCAGTTTGTACATATCCAAGGATTTTTGAATTCATAAAACTTCTTTGTATTACTCATCGTCCTCGCAAAAGTAATTCCACAACAAAGAGTTATGACATTCATTGTCAAAAATTCATATCAATGAAACTAAGTATGACAATTATAATCTTTATACTTCTATTTAATGTATCTAGAAAGAATATTCAATCATAGTTAATTGCTTAAAATATGATTAATATTATTATCACTAGACATGCATTAAATATGTGTACAATATTGTCCAAATGATTTCTACATAAAGATTTAAACCACTAGGGTTCCATCTTTGAAGAACTCATATTCATTATTAAGATAAACCAAGTATCTAAAGTTGATTATCTTTATGGACAGCATCTCTACATTCATAGTATAATTGATTTTCCACAATTCAACATTTGGTAAATTATGATTAACAGGTTACCATGATCCTGTAACTCATATTCCTCAGCATATTAAATATCTGAGATATCCTTACGGATCTATGAATGACAATTCCATCATATTAAGGTCTATCATTTTCATGTTTAGCCTCATCATGAAATTTGCTAGTGCATTTTGAAGATGTGTATTTTGTAATTCAATCCTTCAAGATCTAAACAAAACTCCCACTTGCCTTTAAAAATTTAAAGATTACCTTTAAATAGTTTAGCAAGTAGAGAAACAATACATTGTTCTCTTTTGGGATATTACAAAAAACATTGACAGTTCCTAATATTAGTTTGTACAAACACTCTATAAGTAGTTAACAAATTCAGAACTTCATTTATAAGACTTAATGTGATTCATCACATTCCATAAACAAATGGTGACTTATTAATCTTTTAGGTTGGAGTCTTATTGAGTATATTCAATCTATACTCAATCTACTAACCTTGATAACTTTGGAAGAAACTATAGTTATCTTGAATCAAATAATGCCAACAGATGTTGATTCTTCTAACAGAAATACATAAAACATGGTATTTCCTTAGAATTTAATATTGTAATAAATCTAACATATTTTAGATAACCATCTACTCTTTTGGCTTACCTATTTACCAACAAAGTAAAAATTATGGTACAATAGAATTACCAAGTCAATTGCATGTATTATAACACAAATATTATTGACCAAGTCAAAAGATATAATAGTTATAATCCCACTTTACGTTATAAGTCATTGATCAACTCATTGACTTCATGCATATGTCTTAAAACATAGCAAGTTAACGTCTTACATTATATTGTAAGTCTTAAAAGACTTCTGTTGTGACTTTACAAAATCATAAAAATTTATAATTAAAGTAATTATGAACACCACCTCAGGTTTCAATTAATATTTCAAGTTAATATTTACTACATATATTTAAGTCATTCAACGAATACTCAAATTCAAGGGAGTATTAGATTACTTCATTTAATTATGTCATTCTATGAAATGTTCCATGTAAGAAACTGCAGAATCATCCATGCTCGTTCTCACGACACGTGGATATTTTACCTTGGGCTACAATCTTGTTCACGTTCTCACGTAACATAAATTGTAACTACAAGTGTTTCTTAAATATTGAATGACATAAATATTAAAATAAAGTAGTCTTTGTTATCATCTTGACACATGTTCTTAATAGGGCAATCATACATATATATATGTATACTTCCTATAGAAGTTATTCTCTTACTTACAGTCAAGAGAATCCTTTTAAATCTTATTAATATGTGTCGTACCTTGCACACAATAAGATTTCTCCCACTTGTGCATGGAAAAACATCATGTAGCATATAAACAACACGATACACGTTCGTTTAATTGATTAATATGATTTGTGTCATAGATATAACAAGTAGATGTAGAACTATATTGTTTAGTAAGGAAACGTACAAGACTATCCTTAAAAACATAAGTGTCTACAATTTGAAAAGTAATTATCTTTGAAGATAATCTGGGTACTACAAGGAAATAAGGCTTGTAGCTCCCACTGAATTAGAAATCAATAAAACAACTTCTTATTCAGTAATGCAACACAAATGCTCCCACCGAATCTGACAACATTGTAAGTGTTGCATAACCAGTGAAAACAACTTGCTTGCTATTTACTTTCCTACACCTTTAAAGAACCATACGTAATCATTACTAGGGTACTAAAAGGTGTATTCTACTATATGAATGATAGGTTATCCATCAATGTTATTCCTCAAAAAAATGGGTATGCAATTTCTTCCTCAACAGGCCTACCATCCCCATACTGGTATGTAGTACCTTTAAAGGTTAAAGCAAAACAACTAGATAAAAATATGCTAGTTTGCCTTTTACCAATTTTTGCGGTAATTAGTCTAGCTTCTAATCTAGTAACTCATATACATGTTTTCCAGTTAAACAACATTCATGTTGTTACAAAGGATTCATTCACCAAATGAGGGTAATGAAATCTTTATGGAAAATAAGATGTGCAATTCATTGCTAAGAGTTACATTAGAATTTAGACAATTCAAATGTTCCTATTATACCTTTCTCATTCATGAAAAAGAATAGGATTGAGTCTCATGCTTCTCCCATAGAAAAGAGACTTTGTTTGTCTTATCGTAGTAAATATTCTCGATCAAACATTGTTTGAATGCTAGAATGGATCAATTACTAATCAAAGACTAAACACGTTACGGTTAAAGTTGCATTTATACATTCAAAAGAATTACAAAATTCAATTTTAGTATTTTCGATAATTAACCTTTTAATAAAAATTAAATACCCAAGGTTCATATTCATATAACCAATTAATTATTATTGAAAAACTAGGATCCAAATTGTCATAATTTCATTACGTCAGTTGATCTGCTAGTAATGAACCTTATACAAATGGTAGAGCTATTGCTCAATTGCCAATTTCAATTGCAATTCCTAGATTTATGGGATTTACATATAGCCAATATCAATCGCCATGTAAACATGTTTTTATCCCATCTTATGCCTTGAGTTGCCAGCTCTCACTACAAAACTCAATTAAGTTGTCCAACTTAAGAAAACTGCAAAATCGTCCATGCCCGCTCTCACGACACGTAGACATTTTACCCTTTGATTACGATCTAAGTCACGATCTCACGCAAATAAAAAAGTAATCTTAGGTGTTTCCGTTTCGTTGGATGGCATATAACTTAAATTTATAAGGGTAATAGTTTTGATGTCAAATCAATATGTACAAAGATGTCATGCATTCATCTTTGTAGCATAGTTTTTATTAAAAAATTTATATCTTGTTTTAATGTATAAGCTTTTCATCATCAAACTTAATTGAGTATTGATTCACCAATCAATGAATTAGTTTAATTATCATCCATATTACGTACTTTTGCATAAGTGTAAACACTTAGTGTTTCGGGTAATTACCACCGAAGTGGCGCATGGAATTAAAACTAATTCGCCCTTAAGATGAGCTTGCACATTAATGGCTTACTAAGTAGCTCCATTCGAACTTACAGAGGGCAGAGGACCAGGTACGCGCTAAAGCACAACCTTAGACATCATTTCAGTGTGACTGTGCGTACTTCTTTAAACCCCTTTTATTAGTTCATTCTCATGGGTGAGCCTTTCAGACCATTTGTACCAAAGTCATCAATCAATTAAACGATTATGATTACTATTCTTAAAATACATGTTTCACCATTGTTTAGGTCATTTATTTTCTTGTAAAAATTACCTTGTTACACATAACAAACAAGCAAGTATTTATAAAAATAAACAAATAAACAATGAATGCATAACAAAAAAAAAAGTCATGCATATCAAATAGCCACATGCAAACGGTTTTGATAAATTCTATTAATAACCAATTCTAGATTTGACAATATGCATATATTTAATTAAGACTTTCACCCGTTTTCATCTATGTACAAGGTAAACCACATGCATCGATTCATCGATTGCGCAAGTCAAAATTAAATACATATATACCACATAGCACATAATTGATTAAATTAATAATTATTGAGGTCTTCCCCAATTTTAGATCTATCAAAAATTAGTGTATATCACTTAAACAAGAAAGACATACAATAAAAGCAGATCCATGATAAAACATGCAGATAATTATCATGGACATAAAATTATACTTAACAATTAATGCAATTATATCAAAGTTACGCATATACACATAAAGTTGCATGCATCTTAGGGTTTCTAATCCAATTAAAACAATAGTTTACAAAACCCTAATTAGGGCATCAAAAAAACGCCCCCCCTCACAAATTAGGGTTTAGGTTTTGCAAACCCTAGATCTAAGCATACAAATAATAACACATTCATGTTTATTTTATTATGTGTTTCAGTAATTAATTACTTGTTATACAAGGCTCGTGATGCCACTGTTGAGTTATGATATATAAAATACAATAAAACATAAAGACATCAAGAGTACTCAGCGGAAGACTTAAAGATCATAACAAATAAATTAATTAACTGAAAGTATGCATAACGTACCTCTTGCGAATGTCAAATCCCTCGAGCAAAGCAAAACAAAGAAGTACTTATTGGTGTAAGAATAATGTCTTACAACCACGTTCTTGTACACACGAATTAACCAACGAATCAAGCGATTTCTAGATCTAACACAAGTCCTCGTTTAAGAAAAACGAAACCAAACTCCCTTACAAATGGGGTGCTTGGCCGAATATTAGACTAGAGAGAGGAGAGGAGAGATCTAGGGTTAATTCAATGCACAAGTGTATGAAACCCTAGACCCTAACCCTCTTTATATACTAGTAGGTAAACTTTGGGAACAAGTTAATGAATTAGGCCTTGGAGAGGCCCCTATGGCCGGCCACTATTGAAAGCCCAAAGCCAAACCCATAACTTTCCAAGTTTTCCATTTCTAGTCCTTTCTCTTTTCATTTAACGGTCGTTAGTCATTTTTCCGTTAAATACTTAACGATCGTTAACCGGACTTAATGTGCAATAATTAATCGTAAACATAAACATTAATTATTAACTTTAATTCTCATTCGCTAATGTGTGCAATCCCGTGGTCACGAGTTCGAATCCGGACATTCACATGTTTGTAAATATATACATTTCCAACAACAACTGTAGTCATAAGCATTGATCGAAATGGGCTAGGTAAGACATATCCTCTAACCACACTTTATTATGCCAATTAAAAACCTATTGCCACCTTATATTCAATTTTAAGCAGTCAAAAATTAAAGATTATTAAAGTACACCATAAGATAATAATGGATAACTTATACCTTCTACTAACATCCTCCTAAGTATGATATTCATTTTGAGACTGTAGTAAAGATAGATTATCTCTCTCCTGTCGGTCTAGAGCGATTGATGAGATTTTTTACTTCATCCTGCAGAATTGAAGGAGCGGTAGGCATATTGTCATTATTTTTTTTAATTGAGAGTGTTGTATAGATAATTTCATAATTAGACGTTTAGTGAAAATATTAGGTACCTTGAGAGTCCCTACATCTATTCCACGCCATGTGTTGCTCGGGAAATTATGTGTAATATACATAAGAAAAGTTAAAATTGTCTGCTATATACTGCATAACTTACACATCTTAAAGATATAATTTGACAGGACATTGCCACACATCTTAAAGATATGGAAAAAAGAGAACTTGCAAAAGCAAGATCAAACTATTATAATATTAAGTGTTCTTGGGTTTATTGGCATCTATCAATTGTGTTTGCACATCCGTAGAAACATGAGATTGTTCTTGGTATTAAATGGTGAATTCACCCTTTCCATGCAATATTACAAGAATAAATTTGTATTAATTTGTGAATGTAGAAGTATGAGTTAAGCTAGAAACTTAACATTTCAGATGAGTCATTCGGTTATATAGTCAGTCTCTCACATGAGTGCTCACATCTGAACCTTGAATACAGAGGTAAGTAACTACTTTATTTGTTTTTGTATATAGTCAGTCTTTTTTTAGCAACTTGTATGAACATATGCATGTGATCCTCGATAATTCAAAATTATATTATCAAAAACTTAAAGCTTATAATTGCGAAGTGAAGATTTTAACCTTGATGGTCAATTGCACGAACTGTGCAACAGCCTTCACGAAATACATACTTGACAGATTCGTCAACTTCCATAAATTGTAATTTGATCACAAGGGTATGCAATTGTCTAAACTCTAAACTTATCTTCATTATGAAAATGGACATCCGCGTCAACTTTAGAATTGACCACTTCAAAAGCTATGTTTTCAATTTGCGAACCAGCAACACATCATTCTGGTATCTGCAATCACAAAATAATTGACATTAAAGCAAATTGTATAGGCAATTAGGAGATATAAAGTTAAAATGTTTTAGACCAGACCATTAATGCAGCTCTCAACTTCCTTTTATTAGTTTGTCACTCCTTGGTAGTAACAACTCTATCCGATGATGAAACAGAGAGTGAAAATTAAAGTTAACTATTGAAATGAGAACCATAATATCGAATGACTATAGCTTAACATTATATAAGAATGACATAAAAATGAGACCCTAAAATACATACCTGCCTGATCGAAATTGTAGGATTACACAATCACAAACCGTCATTATTACTGGTTAAAACAATCCTAAACTTGACTAATTTTCAATTTACCTTGTCCAATCGTGATCAGAGGTTGCGTTTTAAAATACAAACCCCATCAGTAAAAACTGAATTAGTTAGGCGGCGATGTATCGTGGCGATTGTTGTGATGTGGGTTGAGGCTACAGATTGTTTTGATGTTACAAATATGGAATGCATTGATTTTGGTGTTATTGATTGAGAGAAAATGCCAGCTTTTTTTAGGGGGAGGCGTTACTGATTGAGATAATTACGGGTACAAATCGTGAGTTATGGTTCAGGAGAAAAAGTCAATTATTACGAATGCTGGTTATATCAATTAGGGAATGCAGATTTGTATCACAACTTGTGGCATGCTTCACTGGTTGAGGCACTTGTGTGTGGCTGTCCACACCAGAGTTCGAATCTTGCTAGTTGCATTTTTTTTTAAATATGTAGGTGGATGTTGTGACATGTAAGAATTTCGTTGTCATCATTATAGTGTCATGTAAGCATTAGTGACGTGTCATGTTTAGTCTCATATATATGTATAGATTATGATGTTCTTTTAAACTGTGATTTAGATCATATAATTAAGTGCATGATGCTTGTCTTTCTTTCTTTCTTGGTTATATCTTGGATACGTATACATAGCAAATCAGTCGAGTTGAGCTAGTTAGTATTTAGCCCGCCGATCACGGCCGGAGGCAATGGGGGGACTAGTGGGTGCTAGGCCTCCCCCAACTAGCCCAATAAGTCTATTATAATATGCCCAAAAGCCTAATATTTTAAGAATATGAATAATCAGCCCCTACCAATGCTACCGATTTAATATTGCGTTTTTTTTAAAAACATCGTAACTGCTGAAGCTCAAGAATCAAGAGGAAGAGGAGTGTAACAAATGAATAAACCGATCAAAAAAATTGTTTTTCTGATAAGGTATTGAATGCTTTTATTGATTTATTCTTTCATTAGTGATCACAATTATTTATTCACTCTTATTTATCATTAACATAAAGTTTGTGTTTTAATATCTTGAATATATAATTTTTTTTGCAATGTTAGTTCATGAGACAAAGGATTTGAAGATTGTGATATGATGTGACAACTGGCAAATTTAGAGAGTTTATTTTAGGTAACCGCATTACGTTAAACTGAACCGAGCCTTGCCTTTAACACTATTTTTATAAACCATTACTTGATTTTATATCGTCTATTGTTTTTTATGATTTATTTCATTATTAAATGAGTTATCGTATGAGTTTTAACTCTATTTGGTAGGCACAATTCGATTCGGCACTAGAAAAGCCTAAAACGAGAATTATTGTAACTTGTAGACCGTAACTCGAAAATTGACAAATAAATAGTCAAAACTCGTGGAAAAACGTAAATAACGATGTTAGAAAGTTGAATGAACGTCGTGGGACACTCGGGGGACAATATGTGAGCTCGGGAATAGGTAAACGGGATAGTTACGAAATATTACAACTCGACCCCTCCCCTTTTCTCTTGAAGCCGGCGCCCCTCTCCTAAATAATTATTTTTGAGGTCCCTAGTGGCTAGTATAAATACCCATCAATATCTCATTTCACCTCATTTGTTTCTCTCTCTAAACACACACACTAGTGTTTGCTCTCTAACACTCTCTAAAAACCTAAAACCACCACCACCTTGTGGTCGCCGCCACTGTTCCAGCCACCACCGCCGACCACTAGCGCGTCACCCCCCACCTCCACCACCATCTTGAAGCTCTCCTTCTCCTCTTTCAAACCATATATAACACGCCCCATTTGGACCTCCATAACACCTTCAAATCTTTGAATCAAGATTCGTACTTTAGGGTTTTCAAAGGGCTTTTGCAATTGGTGATTAGATAAGGTAAATGGAAAAACATGTTTGAGCTTGATTGGGCAATAATAACCCACGAATTGATAATTAGGGTTTCGACCTAATTATAATTTTTGGGGCTTTGGGTTTAAACATGAAATTAAAGCTAATTAGTGACTAAATGAACAAGTAATTAGTGTTTGGTAAGTGTGTGGTGTATTAATTTGATGGGTTTGAGCATTTAGGGTAGTTGCATATTTTGGTTAAGATAGATGATGGGTTTTGTGTTTGGTTAGTGTTTGGAGCTTGAATGATTGGATTTGAGTGTTGTGGAATTGATTTGGTAGTGTTTGGATTGGTTTGGTGAGGTGTACGAGCCACAAGAGGCACGTACGAGGCCTTTGGCTTGCGTACGTGGCCTACTTGGGTCATGGGTCCGAGTCGGGTCGATTTGGTAGCTTGTTGATTGGTATTGTTGAGGTTTGGATGAGACGTGTGGAGCCGAAAAGCTTCTAGAGCTTGTTTGGTTCACGTGGCCTTGACCGCGACCGTGTCATGACCATTAGGGTCATAACATTGGTTTCGAGTATATTTGGTTGATTGATTGGTTGGCGAGATTGTTTTGAGTTGAATTGGGATTGAATTGTGATATTATGACATTTAATTTGGACTTGATATATATATTGTTGACTTTGAGCTACGTCGGCGTTACTTTGACTTTTTAGTCAATAGTTGACTCCGACAAAGCCGTAACATGCATTTTAGTATAATTTGGATATGAATGACTAAAAGCCGAGAAGTTATGACTCGTGCTTGTAGACTCGAAACGAATAACGATATGAGATTAATATTGGGATTTGACGAAATATATATATATATATATATATATATATATATATATATATATATATATATATATATATATATATATATATATATATGAAAATGCTAATAAACTATGAAATAGAAATAATAAATTGGCTTTTGTACCAAAAATGTCGATAACAAGTCTTATCTTGTTATTTACTATTTTAAACGGAAACTAACGACTAAACTGGAAATGTTTTGCAATAAATAAGTAATTAATGTTTCGAACACTTATACCTACCCTATTCCATTGTCACAGACTATGCCTTCACTAGCTTTTGATGTGTCTGAGGAGGTCCTTGTTGTAGCTAGTTCGCCAGCATTGACTCTCATGACGGTTGCGCTGGGTGATCCTTATGAGATTTCCCGTCACACTAGTTCATCATCATCAGATCGTCTTAGTTCGTCTAGGCAGCTCACTTTACATCAGGTCTTAGCACGGGCACAGACTCCTATGCTTGCTTATAGTACTGCCCGCATGTCTGTGAGACCACCATCATCACCTATCCGTTTAGCAGCCCACTTTCCTCTGTCATCACCACCAGTATCATCATGTCTTAGGAGGCCTAGATCTCCTAGTGTACCACCTCAGGATTTACCTGCACAGAGACTCCGACTCATGGACTCTCCCCCTATGGATGAGGGCGAGGAGGAGCATGAGGGCGAGGAGGAGCATGAGGTTGAGGAGGAGCATGAGATTGAGGAGCAGTATGTTGATGAGGATGAGGATCCTCAGGAGGAGGATGATGAGGATATCCCAGAAGGGGGTACTCCTCCATTGCAGAGTCCTGCACATTCTCCAGGACCAGGTTCTCCTTTGCATGAGCCTGAGTCCCCTGGACAGCCTTTAGACATCGACTCACCACCTTACTCACCTTATATAGGTAGCCCGTTAGGATCTGAGATACCATCGGAGATTGTTTCTGAGCCCGAGGAGTATGGTGAGACGGGTCGGATGTGGGAGAGGATTACCTCTCAGGGTACTAGACTTAGTCAGTTGACAGAGCGTTTGGTTGGAGTATCTAGGGCTAGTATTGTGGATCTGAGTGTTGATATGGATACTGTAGTCATGAGGACTAGGGTTTTGCATGATGGTATGTCGGAGCTCCAGGAGCAGGTTGGGGACCTGCGGAGAGGGTTCGTGATAGCTCGTGATGCTGATAGAGCGATTTGGCATAGGATTGGTGAGTTGGAGAGAGAGGTCGCAGAGCTTAAGAGTGATCGCGACGCTCGACGGGTTGAGTTAGCATCATTGTGGAGAGAGGTTGATGATGTTAGGAGATCAGTTAGTGATATTCGTAGACGTGGCTAGATAGTATTAGATTCATGGTTTTGTACCATCTTGAAACTGAGTAGTACTTGGTTCGAGATGTAGGATTATCCTAGTTGTCCTATTGGTATCGTCGTAAGGATCGTTTTTGATTTCTTCATATCCTTCCATGTATTTCCACTTTTGAAACCTATGAGTTATGGTTATGGGAACATGCATCCTTTAGTTATGATGCGGTATCTGGTTGTTTCGCTTCGGTATAGCGTTGTCCTTGTTGGCCATGATTATGTATTCAGGCGTTGTTGAGTGACCCTTGGAACCCAACTCTATTTTAGAGCGTGAATTTGTGAACTTATGAAACTGTTCTTCTTGCCTATAGAATGGTGGCAACAAGACGAAACTCGCTTAGGAACAACCGAGCAGCTCCTGCTGCTGTTGTTGCCTCTGGTCGTCGAGGTCGTCGTCCGACCCTGACCATACCACATGTTGAGAACCCGAACATTGATAACCCAGCTGTAGGAAACCTGAATGTGAACGACCGTGATGAGAATGGTCCTCTCCATAAAACCCTCCACCTGTGAACCCAACCCACATTGACCAGCTAGTGTCGCAGCGTGTCGCTGAACTGCTAGCTGAGGCTAATCTTTCTAACACTTCTAGTGGAACCCCAATGCTAAATCGAACTCGAGGTTGTACCTACAAACAGTTCCGATTCTATGGTCCCATTGAGTTCGGAGGAACTGAGGGAGTAGTTTACCTGACTAGGTGGTTGGAGAAAACTGAATCTGTGTTTGCTGTGAGTAACTGTGATGAGGATTGTAAGGTTAAGTATGCAACATTTACCTTGAAGGACGAGGCGTTGACCTGGTGGAATAACTACCACAGATCAGTAGGAATTGATGTAGCTTATAGTATGACTTGGACTCAGTTTAAGGCTCTCCTGATTAAGACTTACTGTCCTAGGAATGAAGTTAAGAAGTTAGAAAGTGAGTTCTGGAACCATAAGGTTAAGGGTACTGACATGGCGACTTATACTCGTCGTTTCCAAGAGCTGTCATTGCTTTGCCCTGAAATGGTTCGCACTGAAGAACTTAAGATTGAAAGGTATACTGATGGATTGCCTTTAGCTACTCGAAATGATGTCATCGCTGCCAAGCCAGTTAATTTGCAAGAGGCAATTGCTGTGGCTCAGAGTTTGATGGACTCTTGTGTGCTAGAATTAGGAGACAAGAGTAAGAATGATAGGAGTGATAAGAGGAAGAGGAACGAAGTTGCAAAAGGGAATGGCAACAAACGGCAAGAGACAGCCAGGGTGTTCGCCATAGGAAATGGAGATAAGAAGGGTTATGAAGCTAGTAAGCCTGTGTGTGGTCGTTGTAACCGACACCACCATGGACCGTGCCCGATTGTGTGTAGGAAGTGCTCTAAGGTAGGACACATAGCCAAAGACTGTAGGTCTCGTCCACTTGCTGCAGCTCAAACTGCACAAGGAGCGGACTGAAAGGCCACTGTCACCTGTTTTGGATGTGGAAAGAAGGGACACTTTAAGAATGAGTGCCGAGAGCCATGGATGAGAGGAAATCCCTGTAATGTAGGAGGATTTGCTAACCGAGATGTAGGAGGTAATGGCTTAAACCCTGTGAAGCTTGAGGTTGTGGAAAACCAGGGAAACCATGGTGCTAGGAATCAACAGAGAGACATGGGAACAACACGTTTTTACGTTATTGGGAAGGAAGCTGGTGAGGACCCTAACGTAGTTACAGGTATGTTCCTTCTCAATAATCGCTATGCTTCCATACTGTTTGATACTGGTGCGGATATGAGTTTCGTATCCACAAATTTTATGCCATTACTAGGAATCTCCCAAACACCTCTAGGGTTTAGTTACGATGTGGAATTAGTGAATGGGAATAGAGAGAAGATAGACACCGTAGTCCGAGGTTGTACCTTAAGTTTCCTAGACTGCTCGTTTAGTATAGACCTATTGCCGGTTACCTTAGGAAGTTTTGACGTTATTATCGGAATGGATTGGTTGTCAAAGAACGGTGCACACATCATTTGTGATGAGAAGATTGTGCGTTTACCGTATGGCGGAAAAGTTCTGAGCATACAAGGAGATCGGAGCGACTGTGGAAGCCATTCCCGGTTGAGCATCATATCTTGTATTAAGGCCCAGAAGTACATCGATAGAGGATGTTGTCTCTTCTTGGCTCGAATTTCTGAAAATAAAAGTGAGGAGAAGAGTGAAAGACACCTTAACGATGTACCCGTTGTTAGAGAATTTCCGGATGTGTTTCCCGACGATCTGCCAGGGATTCCACCTGTCGGACAAGTGGAATTCCAAATAGAGTTGATACCCGGTGCGGCACCCGTAGCCCGGGCACCTTATCGACTTGCTCCAAGAGAATTGGAGGAACTGTCTAAACAGTTGGCAGAATTGTCAGAGAAGGGATTCAATCGACCAAGTTCGTCATCGTGGGGAGCACCAGTGTTGTTTGTGAAGAAGAAGGATGGATCATTTCGGATGTGTATAGATTATAGGGAATTGAATATGTTAACAGTGAAGAACCGATATCCGTTACCTAGAATAGATGGCCTATTCGACCAACTCCAAAGAGCTAGTGTCTTTTCTAAGATCGATTTACGATCTGGTTATCACCAGCTTAGAGTTCGAGAGGAGGATATCCCTAAGACGGCGTTTAGAAATCGTTATGGACACTATGAATCCAAGTTATGTCATTTGGTTTGACCAAAGCGCCAGCGGTTTTCATGGATCTCATGAACCGAGTGTGTAAGCCATACCTGGATAAGTTTGTGATAGTATTCATAGACGACATCTTGATATACTCTAAGAGTAGTGAGGAGCACGAAGAGCATTTGAGGCTCATTTTAGGATTGCTGAGAGAGGAGAAGCTGTATGCCAAATTCTCTAAGTGTGAATTTTGGATTCCGTCCGTGCAATTCTTAGGTCATGTGATAGATATTCGAGGTGTTCATGTTGAACCAACTAAGATTAAGGCCATTAAGGAATGGGCAGCTCCTAAGAACCCATCAAAAATCTGACAGTTTCTAGGGTTAGCAGGCTATTATAGGAGATTCATTGAGGGATTTTCTAAGATAGCTAAGTCGCTGACCAAACTAACACAGAAGGATGTTAAGTATGAATGGGGAGAAAAGGAGGAAGAAGCATTCCAACTTCTGAAGGAGAAGTTGTGTAGTGCGCCCATCTTAGCTTTGCCTGAAGGAAGCGAAGACTTTGTCGTGTACTGCGACGCTTGCATAAAGGCTTAGGTGCTGTTTTGATGCAACGTGAGAAGGTGATTGCTTATGCATCCCAACAACTTAAGAAGCATGAGAAAAACTACACCACCCATGACCTTGAGTTAGGTGTTGTAGTGTTTGCTCTTAGGATTTGGAGACATTATATGTATGGAACCAAGTGTGTAGTGTTTACCGATCATAAGAGTTTGAAGCATATCTTAGATCAGAAGGAACTGAACATGAGACAACGTCTTGTGTTGGTTGGTGGAATTGCTAGTGGTTATGACTGTGAGATTCCTATCATCCTGGTAAGGCTAATGTCTGGTGATGCACTTAGTCGTAAGGAGGACATTCCACCCCTACTTGTTAGATCATTAGGAATGGCCATTGTTTCGCCCTTACCATCTCAAATTTTAGCCGCCCAAGCAGAGGCATTGACGGAAGAGAACCGTCCTTATGAGAATCTTCATGGAATGGTAGAAAGTGAAAACGGCTTCTTGAAGCGTTCCTATGGAACATTATGCTTCAAAGACAGAAGCTGGATACCATTTCATGGTGGAATCCGTGAGTTGATTATGCATGAGTCGCATAAATCAAAATACTCTTTTTATCCCGGAGCCGATAAGATGTATCAGGATCTTAAGAAACTTTATTGGTGGCCCAATATGAAAGCTGATATAGCTCAGTATGTCAGTAGGTGCCTGACTTGTTCTAAAGTTAAGGCCGAACATCAGAAACCATCAGGACTTTTAGTTCAACCCGAACTCCCGGAATGGAAATGGGAGCGAATAACCATGGACTTTATCACTAAATTACCGAGAACAGTTAGCGGCAATGACGCTATCTGGGTAATCGTTGATCGTTTAACTAAGTCTGTTCACTTTTTAGCTATTAGTGAAACCGATAGTCTTGATAAGCTTGCTCGATTGTATCTTAAGGAGGTAGTATCGCGTCATGGAGTACCGATATCTATCATTTCCGATAGGGATAGTCGTTTTACATCCCACTTTTGGAAGTCGTTACAGACAGCGTTAGGAACGAATTTGGATATGAGTACTGCTTACCATCCACAGACTGATGGTCAAAGCGAGAGAACCATTCAGACTTTAGAGGACATGCTTAGAGCATGTGTTATTGATTTCGGCAAAGGCTGGGAGAGACACCTCCCTTTGGCCGAATTCTCTTACAACAATAGTTATCACTCTAGCATTAAGGCTGCCCCATTTGAGGTACTGTATGGCCGAAAATGTCGTTCTCCTGTTTGTTGGGCTGAAGTTGGCGAGAGTCAACTTACAGGTCCCGAACTCGTTCTAGAAACTACTGAGAAGATAGTTCAGATTCGTAATCAGTTGCAAACCGCTCGTGATAGACAAAAGAGTTATGCCGATAAGAGACATAAACCTTTAGAATTTCAGGTTGGAGATCGTGTTATGTTGAAAATTTCTCCTTAGAAAGGAGTGATTCATTTTGGGAAACATGGAAAACTCAATCCCCGATATATTGGTCCCTTTCCAATCCTGGAAAGAGTCGGACCGGTAGCATACCGTCTGGAGCTACCATTGGAACTGACTAGTGTACACAATGTCTTTCATGTTATTAATCTTAAGAAATGTCTTTCGGAGGAAAACATAGTGGTGCCTTTAAGAGATAATCGTATTGATGAGAAATTGAATTTTGTTGAGGAACCTATTGAGAATGGATGTGAGGTTAAGAGGCTGAAGAATAGCCGTATTCCGATTGTTAAAGTTCGTTGGAACTCCCGGCATGGACCGGAGTTCACTTGGGAACGTGAGGACGTTTTCCGTAGGAAGTATCCTAAACTGTTTATGACACCAAGCAACTCGGAGTGAAACCCGGGACGGGTTTCTTCTGAGGCTGGGAGGCTGTGACAACTGGCAAATTTAGGGAGTTTATTTTAGGTAACCGCATTACGTTAAACTGAACCGAGCCTTGCCTTTAACACTATTTTTATAAACCATGACTTGATTTTATATCGTCTATTGGTTTTTATCATTTATTTCATTATTAAATGAGTTATCGTATGAGTTTTAACTCTATTTGGTAGGCACTATACGATTCGGCACTTGAAAAGCCTAAAACGAGAATTATTGTAACTTGTAGACCGTAACTCGAAAATTGACAAATAAATAGGCAAAACTCGTGGAAAAACGTAAATAACGATGTTAGAAAGTTGAATGAACGTCGTGGGACAATCCGGGGACAATATGTGAGCTTGGGAATAGGTAAACGGGATAGTTACGAAAAATTACAACCCGACCCCTCCCCTTTTCTCTTGAAGCCGGCGCCTCCTCCTCCTAAATAATTATTTTTGAGGTCCCTAGTGGCCTAGTATAAATACCCGTCAATATCCTCATTTCACCTCATTTGTTTCTCTCTCTAAAACACACACACTAGTGTTTTGCTCTCTAACATCTCTCTAAAAACCCTAAAACCACCACCACCTTGTGGTCGCCGCCACTGTTCCAGCCACCACCGCCGACCACCAGCACGTCACCCCCCACCTCCACCACCATCTTGAAGCTCTCTTTCTCCTCTTTCCAACCATATATAACACGCCCCATTTGGACCTCCATAACACCTTCAAATCTTTGAATCAAGATTCGTACTTTTAGGGTTTCAAAGGGCTTTTGCAATTGGTGATTAGATAAGGTAAATGGAACATGTTTTGAGCTTGATTGGGCAATAATAACCCACAAATTGATAATTAGGGTTTCGACCTAATTATAATTTTTGGGGCTTTTGGTTTAAACATGAAATTAAAGCTAATTAGTGACTAAATGAACAAGTAATTAGTGTTTGGTAACTGTGTGGTGTATTAATTTGATGGGCTTGTGCATTTAGGGTTTAGTTGCATATTTTGGTTAAGATAGATGATGGGTTTTGTGTTTGGTTAGTGTTTGGAGCTTGAATGATTGGATTTGAGTGTTGTGGAATTGATTTGGTAGTGTTTGGATTGGTTTGGTGAGGTGTACGAGCCACAAGAGGCACGTACGAGGCCTTTGGCTTGCGTACGTGGCCTACTTGGGTCATGGGTCCGAGTCGGATCGATTTGGTAGCTTGTTGATTGGTATTGTTGAGGTTTGGATGAGACGCGTGGTGCCGAAAAGCTTCTAGAGCTTGTTTGGTTCACGTGGCCTTGACCACGACCGTGTCATGACCATTAGGGTCATAACATTGGTTTCAAGTATATTTGGTTGATTGATTGGTTGGCGAGATTGTTTTGAGTTGAATTGGGATTGAAATGCGATATTATGACATTTAGTTTGGACTTGATATATATATTGTTGACTTTGAGCTACGTCGGCGTTACTTTGACTTTTTAGTCAATAGTTGACTCCGACAAAGCCGTAACATGGACTTTAGTATAATTTGGACTATTGAATGACTAAAAGCCGAGAAACGAATAACGATATGAGATTAATATTGGAATTTGACGAAATATATATATATGAAAATGATAATAAACTATGAAATAGAAATAATAAATTGGCTTTTGTACCAAAAATGTCGATAACAAGTCTTATCTTGTTATTTACTATTTTAAACGGAAACTAACGACTAAATTGGAAATATTTTGCAATAAATAAGTAATTAATGTTTTGAGTACACATTTATCAATAAATGTCAATTGTGGACATTTAATATTGGTTTAAGTATTTAATTGCTTACGTTGTGTGCATGGGTTGCGGATAACCTAACATTAATAGTGTTGATCCACGTGGGTAGCGGACTTATTAAGTTGACGAATCTAATAAGAACCCGCTAGGTACGTTGGGTAACCTTATTAATGGGTGACTTATCCCTATGACTCGTTAGGATGCGACCGGTTTATGGAATAATAAGCGATACGAATGAATAATTGAGTTTATCGAGTTGACGAATTCGATAAGGTCTACCGTTTATTCCGAAACTTATTGGACTATGGAGCTTATCGCTTAGACGACTCATTGTGTCGCATTGAGTCACATATTGTGTGGAATGGAGTTGCATATTGTGTTGCGAAGCGTAATATATTGGTTGTTTGAGTGCATTCATGGCATCATATTGAGTCGATACACCCACACAAGGAATACCAAACACTAGGATTAAATGGTGAAACGAGACGTTTTTGGAAATAAAGAAAGGGAATACATTGGGGTAGATAACGTTGATTTCGAGGAATATATATATTAAGTTTGGTCTACATTAATAGGTTGTGCCGAGTCGATAGTTTGATAGGTCACTAGTTTTACAACACAAGCTTCAATGAAAGAGATAGAGAGGAGAAGAGAGGCGGTTGAACAAGATAAACACCCACACACACGTTAGCAATAGGCCGGTTAAGAATAGAGTGAAAGAGAGTGAATAAAATGAACAACCAACCTCAAGTGAGGGTTATTACATAGTATTTATAGGCAAGGAGCTAGGGCAACACTCCTACTCCTTCCCTTTCTCCTATGGGCTTGGGCCTAAGCTCATGGGCCTTCTACATAAGCGTAAGGCTAATAACAAACATAAAGGCCATAATAAGCTACCTATTACATATGAGTAACTAACACTTGAATTAAGGTTTAGGAGTGATTCCAACAATCTCCCCCTCAAGTGTTATTACATATGAGTAACAAACACTCAAGTGTTGGTGATGAAAAACGGTGAAGGCGTTGATGTAATAGTAGCTTTGACGTCTTCTGACATTCTTCTTTCTTGTGAGAAGAATTGCCTTGATTTGAACCATCTCCCCAGTGTAGCGAGATAGTTTTCTTTGAACAGTTATGCTTTGACGTCATTGTTAACTTTGTTCATTGATCTTTGTTCTTTGTGATGAAAGTGATAGTATGTTGTTGTCTGCATCAAGTCTGCCTCAGGTCTGCTTCGCCGCTACAGTGTCTCCACGTCATTCTTCAACATGCTCACACGCTTTTTTGACGTTTGAATTCAGTACTGATGAAGTTCTTTAAGTCTTTAACTTTGTAGATTCTTTGATTTGATGAAGAATCATTCTGACTGTTGTGTTGCTTTTGGATAGAACTTCCATTAGTGATGATGTTGGCGTGAGCATGAGAAGAATCTGCACGATCATTCCGCTCTAGAGCTTCCATAAGAAGAAAACATTAAAACGGTTAGTAATAAGCGGATTCCGGCACTTACAAGTTTGAACTTAGAGAGTGTTAACAGCATAGTGTGAAAACAAAACTCTAATTCTTACAAAGGCCGTTCCTGAATCAGAGTCCCACAAGTGAGATAACACGATGTACCGAAGTACACCTACGATTCAGATGAGTCGCTGAGGTACACCGAAGCATCACCTCACGACTGTAGACCGTTTGAGACCACTAAGCGCAATCCACGGGGAGTTGCCGAAGCGACCTGCTGTCAGGGCTGTTTGATGTTGACCCTGGCAGGAGTTTCCATTCAATCACTGAGGATCGCAAGTGTGAACCTCTCATGAATGTTCTCGACAGATTGCTAAGATCTGTGAAGGACTCGATAATGTACCACTGAAATTCTTATTGTTGAACTTCAAGTGATGAAATGTCAAGTGTACCTAAGAGATCTTTTGATGAATCTCGTGGCTCTAGACTCAATAGTGCGTTTTGGTTTTCCTGAGCGGAGACTAGGGAGAGGGTCTCCTTTTTCAATACCAGCAATCTCTAAGAGAAAGCCGATAGTTTATGTAGGGTTCCCTGTGAAAATGAAACAAGCTTCTGTTGAGAGAGACTTGAGTGGTTAAGAAGGTTTAGTGCATGCGTCACTGGGTCCATGACGACTTTTAATCTTCAATACCGGTGTCATCTAGTGACAACCAGTAGCATATAAATTGAACCCGATGTCTGCCCTAAGTTGAATAATCTGGAGGGCTATTTCTTTTCACCCTTTTCTTTGCATTTCTTTTTAATTCTTCAACTCCTTCTTTCTCCGATTCTCAATTCTCCTTTTTTATAATCATACCTAAGGACTTCTAAATTCTAACTATTTTTGGTGTCCTTGGGTAGATCCCTCCGGCTCTGGTGGATCATAGGACGGTTATTCCTAACCTTAGTCACCTTATAACTCCATGACTAACCTATGTTGCCATAAAACCACTGTTGTGAAAAATCTCTCAAAGTGTTTATGAATGAAAAACATTTTAGTACCACTGTTGAGATAAGATTTGCATAAATACTCCCCTCCACATGTGCTTAAGAGTTTTAACGGTTAAAATGCACAGTGAGGAAAGAGCGCGCACATTTGAATTGATTCACTCAAGATAGACATTCCCCCGCGAGACACGGTTACGTGGCATAGTTAAAGAGTTGCATTGTCAGCTTTTAGGTGACAACTAGCTCTAATAACTACCTTAAAGGTGTAGACAATCCTCGAAAGGTTGTCAAACCCGTCAGAGTTCATGTCTACCAAGAGTTTCTCGAATGGTACATTCTACTCAGACAAGTCCTTTGCGAGACACGTTTACATCACTAGCGAACTAGCTTGAAATTATTACCCGTCCTGGACAAGTCTTTTCGAGTTACTAACAGTTAAGATCTCGTCAATTCATGGGTTAAGTCTTATAGCACAAAGATTCATTTGTATTGACACAACATATTTCTTATCACTTATCTTCTTCCCCTTAAAAATGGCATATATGATGTTATTTTTGAAAAGTTGAGAATAAATATGACCATTTCGAGTGTTGCGAGAAGAATGACCACTGTGAACAATTGTTGAACAAAGTTTTAATTCAAGTACTCCCCCTCAACAGGTGATATAAACGGTTGAGGTTTTGAAAATCATAAGGGAAAGTACTTGTTCTTTTGAGCAAAACCTTGAAAAATGAAAGGTTTGATAGGTTTTACTCAAAAGTAAGAAGCTTTCGCTCCTTTTATAAGGATTGTGGCACTGAAGCGTACCCCAGGGTCCTTTATTTACAAGTACGGGTTGTACATTGTAATATGTGTACAAGCCATTGACAGAATTAGATCATACATCCAAATTTATAATGAAAGAAGCAGTTCAAGGGGTACCAGGTAGTCCAGAGATGTCGCCAAGAGTGTGAGTCGGGCGTTGAAAGCCGATGATGTTTCTCCTGGGTCGACCACCTACATAGCTTTCCAGTCTTCTGAACTGATCCCTTCTATACAACCGTTCATCAATCAAGGTGATGATCCTCTTCACGTCCTTCGATCCTGAGAATTCCATCGCTTAGGAGACCCGATCTTTTGGTGTATATCCTTCAACCGGTAAGCCAATCCGTCCCTAACCATCTTCAAAGTGTGATCTCCAAACTTATGAAGATCTCTGCACGCCATCAAGCAATTTCTTTGAAGTTCACTGCGGTAAACGACGTCGAAAGGTTTGCTAATGAGCGTATATTGTGGAAGCTGGTTAATGTCGGGTAGATCAAGCTGCGGTGGATTGAAGTTGACACGGGTCTAATAAGATTCAACTGCCAGCTAGAGATCTTCTACACGTTCTTGGATAACTATGCGTCTGATGAAGATGAGCACTGACTTGATGAATTCACGTTGTACTGCAGTGGAGAATTGTCTCATTCGACCCTGTACTTTGGCAAGGTACATGTCTTCGATGTCGTTGATAGACAAATTCTCAAAGTCAGCTTCAGAGAATGCATAATCCCTTTCATCTTGTCGTTTGACCACTATATTCTTTAGGAAGGTGTAGTCCCACTTAGATGAAAGATCGACGTATTTGATGGCAACGATACTTTTAGAACTGAATACTACATGTTGAGACTTCTGAACCTGGTAGCTTCTGTAGTAGATTCTTCGGCGTTCTGGCCAATGATGAATCCCGTACAGTGCATCTCGGTCGTATGCTTCCACTTTGTTAGAGAACAAGTGATTAGCTCTTTCCTCGATAGCTATACAGTTTGAGTATTCGGGTGCTGGGAATGGAAGAAGTGTCAGATGTAGCATACTTCCTTGAACCATCGCCACCATGAAGAAGAAATTCCAGGTCTTTGTTGAAGAAATGTCTGAATGGAATCCTTGGTTCATCTGGTTGGCCAATTGTTGGTAGAGGTTTTGACCAGTCGGTGTAGTATGGAGGGTTGTCCCGTTTGGTGAAGTCGATGTTTGCTTCTGGGTTGAGCCAATCCATGTTGTTAGACATAGCTCTAGCAATGTTTTCAAGGTGATATTCGACCTCGATGGCACTTTCTGAGCTATCTTTCCACAGTTGAAAAGCTTCATTCTTGATTCACCTCAACTCGGATTTCGTCATCTTCTTACATGGAACTTTCTGCATAATCTAGCATGCTCCAGTGTATTGCCGTCTACCAGATCTTGACCTTCTTCAGGGTAGGGAGTGGAATTGACAAGTGTAGAAAACCATTCAAATTCCTATGTGGTGTCTTCATCTAGCCATGATAGGACGTCTGCCTTGGGCGCCTTTTTCTTCTGTTTCTTAGGCCTAGATGAGGGTTCAGGGTTCTTTACTTGTTTGGAGAGGGGGTTGTTGTAGGGGCTCATGGTGTCTTCATCGTCACCACCGTATACTCAAAGTAATCACGGTTTTTTGGTCTGGGTGGTGTCTCAGAATCATGAGGTTTATCGGTAGAAGAACGAGGAGGAGACTTTTGTTGAGCAGGAGGCCGTTTGGAGGAGGTGGGGCATGGAAGATGATTCACAGACTATTTTGTCGTTTAGCTTCATCATTCTTATCCTGATCCTTATCTTCATCGTCTCTAGGACGTTTAGACTTTTCAGCTTCGAATCTGCATGCTTCTTGAAGTTGGTAGTCCAGCAATGCTGGAAACAGCTTTCCTTCATCAGAAGTAAATGTCCCAGATCGTTTAGACATTTGTGTGACAAGCTTGGTCACCAATTCATTATCCGAGAAAACTACAGGATCAGATGGATTGATTGTGACGGTTAAGGGTGTTGATCTTATAGTTTGCTATAAGATTCGGATATAGTTGTCTGGTAAACATCTCCTTTGTGACTTTAGGAACGATATCCAGAAGGTACTTGTGAGTGTAGCCTTCGATCATTCTGTCCATTTTCCCTTGTAGATCATCCTGCATGAGCTTCTGTATGTATTCCCTTTCATTCTGCATCTTGTCATTCTCATCATGTAGATACTGCATTTGGTCAGCAAACCAATTCAGTTTTCTGTAGAGCATGTCCTTCTTTCTGACTTGTTGGACAACTTTTACAATTCTTTTATGAGTATGAGAAATCCAAGATCGAGGTGGCTTCTTCACTGATCTGGATGATGATTTGGTTGATCTTTTTGATGGTGGTGGTGAAGAGTGAGAAGAAGAATCTGATGATGATGAGATGTGAGGAGACTCCGGGTCCTTTGGTGGTTCAGAGGTTTCTTCCTTTGATTGTGCAGGACTATCTAGAAGAAACGTATCATACTCAACATCTTCTTCATTGCCAGTCTTAGCTTGTTCATCAGCTTTGGCTTTGACTGCAGCTTCTTCATCAGTTTTAACCTTCTCCATCTTCTCAGATTCTGGTTTCTCAAAATCAAACTCAAGAGTATCTTCGACACGTGTCTGTTGTTGTACCAAAGTGGTGGCACCAGATCCTTATCGGGTTGATTAACCGCATCAGGATCTGGTGAAGGTTGAGCTGCACCACTTGACCCTCCGTGGCCACCCATTTGTTCTTAGCAAATTGTGTGCAACGTGTTGAAGTCGAACGAATTTGAACTTCTTCCTGTATGATTTATCGAGTTGCTCGTCATCACTTTCTGAGCTTTCATCATATGGCACAAGTACAGGAGTCTTTCCTTTGCCATGTCAGCTATTGGACTAGGAGGTTTTGGTACTGATGGAGAGTCATCCTTTGCAGTTTCAGAGTAGTGGACCTCCTCATCTGATTGTGTATCTTAAGAGCTTTCGTCCAATAGCTTTCTTTGTGGTTCAGGTGTAGGAATAGGAGCAGCTTCCTTGGAGGGACTTTTTCCTTGGAGTAGGTTTCCTCTGTGGGAACTTCCTTTGACTCTCTCTGCTTGCAGCACTTCCAGCACTTCCTCTTCTGGTTCTCCGAGTAGGAGTTCCAGAAGGCTTTTCATCGAGATGACCAACTTTGCCTTCTCGTACTGCTACTTGATACCTTTTGTATGTTTCAAGCTTTTTGATTTCATTGGTCAGAAGATGATCAGGCAGCACGGCACCTTGTTTCTTTGTTGTCAATTCCTTGATTCTGATAGAAAGGATAGGTTCGGACAACACGTCGTGATTGTCAGGGTCATTGAGCCTCTTGGGAGTATCAGGATTAAGCCCAAGTGCTCTCTGGATCAAAAGCTTCGTGTATCTGACATAGGGAATCTTTGAGCCAAGTTCTGTGAAATGACATCATGTCATCCCATATCAGTGCTTCGATTTCAATGTCCTTCTTATTGATCAATGACCAGAAGACTTGCAGTTCCATGAGCTTGGGATGCTCATAGCCACTGTCACGACCAGAGACAGACTTAGTGATGATGATGTAGAGTGTTCTCCACGGTTGAGGAATGTTCTTAAGATCCACGTGAGAGTGCTTGTTAATAATTCATGACGCTTCATCATAGCCAATATTAAGTAGAAATTGCAGAACTGTCTCTTCAGTAGGTGTAGCAAAGAAGTCAGTAGGCACGATGTCTGGAATGATGAGTACAGCCCGTAAGTCTGCAGGAGTGATAGTGACTTGTTTGTGATTAAGTGTCACTGTCACAGCACTTTGACCAGTGATCCTCTGCATAGAATCCCAGAATTGTTGAATGTAGACCTCTGGAACTGTGGCAGAGTGTGAGAGCATGTTCTGGTAGGGATGATTCCTGAGAATATCCACTGCAATGAGACAAGAAGATTCTGAGCATGTGAGGGTGTCAAAGTCAATCCTAAGGTTGTTCTTTCCAATCTTTCTCGGATAACCCTTGGAAAGATATCGCAATTGTAAGAACTTCTGATGCATCCACATTCATTTGTTCAGCCATGTCGTGATCTGAAATAACTTTAGCCAAAAGAACCAACATATCGAAAGACATAATGTTAGTCAACAGAAGGTCTTATTGTCTAGTTATTGAATGTACAGTGTCAATGATTGTTACGAGTCCTAAGTCACTTGTTTGTCCAATAGTCCAATGACGTCGTGAAATGTTTCGTGAGTTAGTTAACTTTAAGTTTTAAAGTTTATGTTATCACTTATTGTTCACAACATATCAAACGTTTAAGTTTATTAGTGACATTATTGGATTCGTGACGTTATGATAAGTTTATTAAAAAGTTTGTACACGTAACAATTCATAATGAAGGTCAATCAAGGCATAGGCGTAGAGTTGGAAAAGTTAAGCGTAAACAGTAATGACATACGCGTAGACGAAGCTTATGATTAGGATCTTAACTTACGCGTAAGAAATGTTACGCGTAGGAAAAGGGGACCTTATGCGCAGAGCTTACGCGTAGGCGTATTAAAACCTTACGCGTAAGGCTTACTCGTAAGAGTAGACCTTATGCGTAGAGGTCACTGTTTACGCGTAGTCCCATTGTAGAACCTTACGCGTAATAGTTATGCGTAGGATTTATTCTTACGCATAACATGACTACGCGTAGGGTAATCCTTATGCGTAGAGATTCAAATGACCTTGATTCTGAATTTTAATCGTAGCAAGCCTGAAATAAATTCATTAATCATCAATTTAACACAAAAATTCATTTTAACAACAAATCATGGCATGAACATTCGTTAAACAGTTATGAGTAGAAAGTCATACGCGTAGGTCAAAACCCTAAGGGTTATGTTTTACGCGTATAATTTTAGCCATGGGATTTGCACCAAACAATTTCTGGTAGTTCTAAGATGTTGTGAGAGTCTATAAACCAAGTTATAACATCTAAATCATGGAGAATCAAAAATGCCCAAACTTATGAACTTTAAACCCTAATTCCAAATTTTAATCATTTAGAGTTTCTGGGTGGTTATAGAGCTTGGAAATCATCAATTCATCATCATATAAACACTACACAACAACTTTTTGAACCAAAACTCTTCACATTTGTAAACACCCAAATCGACTCATAAACCCTAATATTCAAAAAAACCATCAATTCGTGTTTCTGGGTGGATTTAGAGAGGTTGTAAAAATAGTATCCTTGTTAAAAACACGTTTTGACACTTCTTTCAACCAAAAACACACTCACATTGATTTTGTGTTCATACGCTTATGTGTAGAACACATAATCACGCATAACTAACGTTTTAGCCGTAGGATTTGCTTGATATTCAAAACCTTAGCGTGTATTATCGTTAAGATCTGAAAACACTTACAAAATGATGATCAAGCACGGGATTTCTTGACGATTTTCTATGCGTAGGATGTTTTAGGTTAAGAGTAATAAATGTGAAGTTAAAGGTAGGTGGGAGGTCTTTTTATTTAAGATAACTTTAAGATTTTGACATTTTTGGTCCCTCCACCTTTTCCTTTTTCAAACAAAGCCATTTAACTTCCATTTTGGTTTCCAAAAAAAGATTTTAAGAAAGAAACATGACGACACTCCCCCTCGACTTAAGAAAAATGATGAAAGGTTATTAATTTTAGTTCGAGGAGTGTCATTGAACAGAAAAAATTTACCACCATTGACAAGAGAAACAACCGAGATATGATAACATGCAAGTACACAGATGTTTTGAAACAGTTAAATCTTTGTATTCTCCCCCTCAACACTTGATCGGAAAAATACTGAATTTTGAAAGATTAAAGTGTTGACGGAAGAAATGTACTTGCCATGTTGACAGAAAAGTATATAGAAGAATATTTTGGTTTTTAAGTTTTATATTTTTGTATTTTGTTTTTGAAAAAAATTATTTACGAAAGATATTTTGGTGTTTGACAGGTTTTTAAGACTGTTTTAGGAGGTCATCCAATTCCTCTTGAGTCAAACACCTCATACCAATCCGGTGGACCAACTCATTAAACCTAGCGGGAGGCAGGGCTTTGGTGAGAAGATCTGCCAATTGGTATTCTGTACCCACAAAATATAATTCAACAGTACCCTGTTCCACGTGATCCTTGATGAAATGATATCGAAGATCGATGTGCTTTGATTTCGAGTGCTGAACTGAGTTGCACAAGATCGCAATGGCACTCCGATTGTCGCAGTACATCGGGATTCTGTCAAATACGTAACCATAGTCTTTGAGTTGTGTTCTCATCCAAATGACTTGAGCACAACACGCCGACATGGCTACATATTCTGCTTCTGTTGAGGACAGCGATGTACAATCCTGCTTCTTCGATTGCCATGACACCAGTTTATCACCAAGAAATTGTAAAGCTCCTGAAGTACTTTTCCGTGAGTCTAAGCATCCTGCGTGGTCAGCGTCTGAAAAAGCGATTAGTTCAAAACCAGAATCCTTCGGATACCAGATCCCCAAGTTAATGGTTCCCTTTATGTATCGGAGGATTCTTTAAGCCTCAGAGAGGTGGTTTTAGGGTCGCGACTGATAACGAGAGCAAAGATATACGGCAAAGACAATATCAGGTCTGCTAGCTGTTAGATACATGAGAGACCCAATAATACTACGGTATTTTGTAGGGTCCACAAATTTCCCATGTAAATCAGCGTCTAGCTTCTTGGTATGAGCCATTGGTGTGGCATAAGTGTCACATGTATTCATTCCAAATTGTTTAACAATCAAGGGCATATTGGGACTGACTCAAGAAAATACCACGGGGTGATTGATGAACTTGCAGTCCAAGAAAGAACGTGAGTTCACCCATCATGGACATTTCAAAATTTTTCTTCATTAGTTTTGCAAAAGCGATTGAAAACTTTTTATGTGTAGACCCAAAAATGATGTCATCCACGTAAATTTGAACAATTAAGATATGTGCCCCGTGATATTGTATAAAAAGAGTTGGGTCAACCGAACCTTTGGTGAAATTATTAGCAATGAGGAAGGATGATAGCTTATCGTACCATGCCCGAGGAGCTTGTTTGAGACCATACAGAGCTTTGTTCAGTTTGTAGACGTGATTCGGAAACTCAGGATCAACGAATCCATCTGGTTGGCTGACATAAACCGTTTCTTTAAGTTGTCCATTGAGAAACACAGTTTTGACATCCATCTGATAGACCGTCATATTCATATGAGCCGCAAACGCAGAGAAAATCCGAACAGCTCAAGACGACGCGACCGGAGCAAAAGATTCTTCAAAGTCTATTCCTCTTCCTGACGATAACCCTTAGCAACCGACGTGACTGTTTCGGATTAAGTTTCCTCAACATCCAATTTGTTTTCCAAATCCATTTGAGACCAATGACGTAGACCCCTGTTGGTCTTTCAACCAGTTCCCATACTTCAAGACGTTTGAATTGGTTGAGTTCTTCTTGCATGGATTCAATCCAGTTGTCTTTTGTCATTGCGTCTTTGATGTTTTAGGTTCAGATTGGCAGACAGTGAGTGCATAAATGCAATGTTCACCATCTGAGTGAAGACGTTGTCTTGTAACGACTGGTTGATTCGGGTTGCCAATAATGTTTTCCAGAGGATGGTCTTTTGTCCATCTATGTGTGGAGGGTTGATGTTGGTAAATCTGCAGGTGGGGGTACTTCATTCAGAACATCATCAGCCGGTTCATCATTGTTGGAAGCGGTTTGTTCAACTGTTGTGGAGTCAACTGGTGGTGCTTCTTCAACCGTAGTTGTTGTAGCAGTGTACAGGTATAAGAGTATTATCAGGTTGAGCAGCGGAAACAGCGGATACACCTGGAGCACGTTCATCAATATCGTCACTGAACAGCGGAGCAAATAACCTTTCCATTTGTTGACGAGTAAGCTGGGGGCTTTGTTCAGTCGATGATGGGGTTTGGGGGAAGTTTAAGCGGTTGTGTCCGGGTTCCAAGCTGTTATACTCGGAAGCCATTTCCGTAAGTTCATCAAAATGAGCATGAATCGTTTCCATCACCTCCTTTGTACGACGATTCCAGATTCGGAAACCTTTAGAATTATCACAATATCCTATAAAGACTCCAATGTCAGCTTTGGCTTTGAGCTTTCCAAAGTCATCACGATCATTATTCGGATAGAAAAGAGATCCAAATACATGAAAGTGTTTGAGATTTGGTTTCTGTAGTGGACAAGCTCGAAAGGTGTTTTGTTGTGGCGTTTTGTAATCATAGACCAGTTTTGAGTATAGCATGCAGTAGATACAGCTTACGCCCATAAGTATCTGGAAGTTTAGCATTGATTAACATTGTTCTTGCAGCTTCCACTAACGTTCGGTTTCGTCTTTCAACAACTCCGTTTTGTTCAGGGGTTCGTGCAATAGATGTCCTGATGCTCGAATTCCCACTTTCTCATAGAATTCACGAAGAGTTTGATTAACAAATTCAGTGCCTCTATTCTGTTCGATTAGTTGGCGAACGGTGTTTCAGTAGTGAACTTGTATTTTCGTGAGAAAGGTGATGATCATCTGTGGAGCTTGATCTTTGCTTCGAAGAAAGTAGACCCAAGTCCAGCGTGAATAGTCATCAACAATTACTAAGATGTAGCGTTTGCCATTGAACGTTTGCGCCGCGCATCGGGCCACACAAATCCATGTGGAGAAGATGAAGCACATGCTGAGAGCTGTGTTCCACCTTTGAAGGAAAATGAGCACGAGTGCTTTGCCTTGTTCACAAGCTGAGCAAAGGTGATCTTTAGAATACCCAAATCGTGGGAGTCCTTCAACTAGTTTGTGTCGAGCAAGGTTGGTGATGGTTTGAAAGTTTAGATGTGAGAGACGATGGTGCCATAGCCAGGATTTTGTTGATGTTGCCTTTGAAAGTAAGCAGATGGGAGAAGAAGCAACCATGTCTTGCATAGAGATAGTTTAAAGACTTGAATTACTGAGCAGACATTAGGTCGTTTCCTTGTAGATCACGAATGAAACAAGTTTTCTCCCTGAAAGCAACCTCCAAATCTCCATCACAAAACTGGCCTACTAAAAACAGATTGTGACCGAGGCCTTCCACATAATAAACCCTGCTTATTTCGATGTTCCCATTAATGTAGTCTCCGTAGCCCATGATAGCTGCGAAGTGATCATTCCCGAATCTGACAGTGCCAATGAACTTTGCAATAAAGTTTGATAACAGTTTAAGATTGCCTGTCATGTGTCGGGAACATCCGCTATCAACAATCCAGAGAATGATCTGTATCACCTGCATTACACACAGGCGACACAGATGGAATAGAAGTAGATGTGGAACTCGAAATGTTAGAGGGTTCCGTAGCGTTATAGTAGACATACACACATCAATAGCTTTAGGTATCCATTTAAATCCTAGTGTGTTATATATCCATTTCTGCCATCTCCAACTAGTATTGCTTTAGTCTTAGTGAATGCACTAGGTGGTACTACATTCCTAGGAGGTGAAACTGGAGCTACAGGGACAGCAATGCGTTTCTTAGAATCTAAAGAGGGCGGTCTACCAAGCACAGACTTAGAAAGATTAGTGGGCCTAGAGGTATTCGGTTCTTAGGATTCCTTAAACGAGAGATGATAGCTTTAGCAACACATTTATCATGACAATCAGAATTCATACTTTTACGACAAATAACACAAGGTGCATTAGATTGAATATCAAAAGTACTTAACGGTTTAGCATTCGTTACATCACTATTTCTGTTACATGTGCCAGACGCAATATCTATAGTGGAAGCAACGTGAGTCTTATTCATAGTCCTAGGGTGTTCTTCTACTTTAGCATTCTTGATTGATCTTTTCTTAGGTCGCAACTTCCTATTCTTCAATGTAGTGCTCCTAGGCTGTGAAGTACGGACGTTTGGAAAAAGACGCTCAACTATTCTGTTTCAAGTAGAAGGAGCACGCGTTAGCAACTTGTGATTTGGCAAGGGATTCTAGGTTCATGAGTACTAATTTGTTGCTAATCTCTTAAGATGGTTGGCGGAAGTTGTTCATACTTTCCTAACATTTCTCTTAACTTGAAGATAGTGTGATTCAGATCTTGATTTTCGGGCCAACATTTCAAAAATGCATAACTTCTTTAGTGTGTGCAAGATAATGATCAAGTTCATTTGATGCTTCATCACGAGTCTTTTGAGTAAATCAAATATGACACCATATTCCTTTTAACTTTTACAAGTTCTTGTTCATATTTTGAGATTTGACACTTAAAAGACACGTTTTGATCATCCAATTGCTCAATTTTAGGATCAGAAGGTTTTGCACGCAACTGGTGGATTTTGTGTTGAAAAGCAAGTTGTTGATCGTGAATATCTTTTTGACACCAATTAAGCCGACGTATTGCATTTGAAAGTTCGTTTGACAATCGTTTGTTTTCAACTTTTAAGGACTCGATCTGAAGCACATTATCAGTGTTCTCAACATTTACCACAGAATCAACAGTATCATCAGAGATATAATCAAATGCATATGACAAAGAATTCAATAACACAGCATTATGGACATCAGCACAGATGACATCTTCCAAGAGTCGATCAACATCTTTTCTCAACAGTTTCTTTTACGTTTAGTGTTAGAAATAGATGTTTCTGTTTTCTCGGAAACGACCTTCATTAATCCAAGTTCCTTATGAAATTCCCTTTCCCAAGACAATGCACAACTTTTCAAATTTTTAACATTAGGTAAAAGATTTTTCTGAAAAATGTCTCTTTGTTCTCGCGCAAGAGGCGATTGAAAGTGTTGAACTTTGATTTCAGAATGATATTCTATCTCATGTTGTAAAGTTTTGAGGTCAACCATGAAAATGTCAAAATATCTAAGAATTTTGCGATTTTCAGGTTTTGAGTTTACTTCACTGATGGAAGGTAAAGGACCATAAGTTTGTGCATAATCTGGTTGGGGATTAACATTAGAAGACTAAGGTGTTTTGATGATAACCCTTGGTGTGTTAGAAGAATCCGTTGGTGTAACGAAAGTGACCGCTTTTGAATAGTTAAAAGGTTTGTTGTAAACAACTTTTTCTAATTTTGATCGACTCTCGTCTTCTGCATCTAATTCCTCTTGACGATGATATTCAACAACACTCATAACAGAATTATCAATTTTATATTTTGCACTGGAAACTTCAGGATTTGGTTTGAATGCTTTTGTTGAAAGCTTAGGTTTGTAATCCGCAAGATTCGGTCCATATCCATTTGGATTTGGTTTTAAAGTAAACTTTTCAATGGTCGTGACCGACTCGCCATGTTTGTAAACAACAGTTTTAAACTCTTTAAGTTTGTTTTGCAAGCCGATGATTTCTTCAAGATGATCATCTATTCGTTTCGTTGAATGCTTTTTGTATGCAGAGAACTGTTTTTGACAAGTTAACAACTCAGCCTTAGATTTTTGATTTTCCAAGGTGAGTGCATTAATTTGCTTTTTATGTTCATGTTTCAGTTGTTCTATTTCAGAAAACAAAGCATTCTTCGAAGCTGCTAGATCACGCATCCTGTTCTTTCTAAATATTTTTCGTTTTGATAAGGTTTGGCAAAGGCTGCTTCAAAACCGTTTTCACGTTTTTTTGAGTTTTGAAAAAGTTGAGTTGCTTTTGTAAACATTCAAAATCCTTGGTTAATAGTGCATTTTTGCATTTCAAGTCCTGATTAATGGCATGACATTTTTCCACTATGGTCTGTTGGTCTTGTATTAAACGAGCAAAATCTGGATGAGGCAAAAGTTCGGCGTGTTCAACGTGAGTCTCAACATGATCATTACTGAGATCCTCAAGTATAACCACCGAGTCAATTTGATTATCAAGGGAAACCGTTTGGTCATCTTGATCGTCAAATATAACTACGGGGTCTAGTTGAAAATCGTTGGAATGAGATGTGGACGACGCATTTTGAACATTCTGAGCCTTGCCGGATTCGGATGTTGGCGGAGATAGTAGATCAGAGATGAATATGGTTTGTTCGGGTACGAGACAAGCCATCGTGTCATACACGGGCCTGTGTCACTCATGTGTAACTCATGCATATTAGCCATCAACATAACAGCTGCATTGGCTTGCAAGTCCTCCATATCATCATCTGAGTTTGCATTTGCCATAAAGCTCGTTCTTTGTCCGTGAGAGTTCCACCAGCTTCATCCTTAAGGGCCAAAAGAAGAGCCTCTTTGAAATAAGCACTGCCCCTAGTCCTTGGCTTTGGGCATGCATTAGCCAGTGTCCCTTCTCATTGCAGTTGTAGCATCGAAGACCATTCAACCCATTCTGAGCATTTCACTGTTCCACCACTGGGAGCTTGATTGTTATTCCTACCCAAAGCATTAAACCCTTGACCACCGCCCATCTGACGACCATAACCACGATTCTGAACTTCAACTCGTCCATTGTTCACAACAGCTTGATTCCTTGTATTAGATGAGGAACGAATACGGTTGTTGGATTTGTTGGTATAACGGCTAAAGGCATTAGCAATCATAGCAAATACTTGTTGCAGTGCTTTTAAACGGATCAGTTCCTCATTAGCTTCACTGACAAGGGCTTGAGCATTGTTGTTGTTGTATGGAACCAATTGAGTTTGTTGAGATTGAGGCTGTGAAGGATCATGTGGTGTGATTGTAGCAGTTGGTTGAGTTGCTGGTTGAGGAGAATAAATGTTTTGAGCATATAAGGCAAGTTGTTGATTTTTCGGATGTGTCGGTGGAGCAATTTGAGCACGGAGAATCCTTTCCCTATCAACTGCCTTTTCATGAGGCTTCAAGTAATCGTACAACAATCCGTATGTAGACTGATGCATGTTTTTCGCTTGACGGAGAAAAATGACATACTTCTCCCATTCAGGACCAAGACTACTCAGGAACTTAGTATTCACCGCAATTCTTGGCATGATGATGTTGTGTTTATCCAAATCATTGATGATGTCTGAAAATCGGTGATGATAGGACTCTAGTGTCTCTCCAGGTTCAATCATGAAGTGTTCATAAGCCAAGTAAATTTTGGATTCCAAATCTTCCCGATTGAGTACAGATCCTTCCATAAGAAGACGAATATGATCCCACATTTTCTTTGCAGTCTTTTGAGCATCAACACTACGAAGAATTGGGTTTGGTAATCCTAAGAGGATATATTCCATTGCAAGCTCATCCGCTTCATAGTGTAGAAGTTCTTGAGGATTCAAGTCTGCACAGTTAGCAATGTTTGTTTGTTCATCTCTTGGTGGAATGGCATTTGGATCTCGGGTACAATGACAGTAGGCATCTCAAATGGACCTTCCAAGATAACCTTCTTTAAGAACTTTCCATGTGGCTTCTTTAGATCACAAAACCTAAAGAACCTTATCACCCATTGATCGTAGTTTCTGGAGTGAGCATTGGAGGTCTATCAAGTGATCCAGCCTCATGAATTGATTGTTGGTTGCTTAAAGCTTCAAACATCTTTGCAAACCAAGTGGGTTCCTTCATAGTGTTCCTTGATGGATGTTGATTGAAGTCATTTGTGTACGGTTGAACTTGAAGACTTGGTGGTGGTTGAACCATTTGAGGTTGTGGATTTGCAGCAAGTTGTGGAGTATGTTGTTGATTAAATTGTTGTTGATAAATTGCTTGTTGTTGATTCCATTGTTGATGTTGTGGACTTAATTGTTGTTGACGTTGAGGATGAGGATAAGTGTAAGGGAAATAGTTAGAGTATGGTGGTTGTGACATGTTGATAAACTTGTGTTGGTAAAAATGGATCTTTGTAGTCGAATGAACCTTTGTTGATGAAGTATCCTTAGGCGTAGAAATCACAATAGCCAAGTAACACTTATGCGTCAAAACACCAAAGTTACGCGTAACAATCAAGAGTTACGAGTAGATTTAGCTTACTGCTAAGTAAGTAGAGAAAAGACGCTAAAGTTATGCGTAGACACAAAGTTATGCGTAGAAAGTTAGGCGTAGGATTATCTTATGCGTAAGACTTGGCTTAGGCGTAAGATGAATCTTATGCGTAGGATTTCTACGCGTAAGCTTTATGCTTATGCGTAATTTTTAGGTTTTATCCAAATGATCTTTTACACTTCAAAGTGCAAAAGATATCCAAAGTCGACGTATTTTCAGACTTATCCAAGTAAGAAAACACGGAATAAACCACTAAAATGAAGATCAAACCAAGGAAATACTTACGCGTAGTTTTAGGGTTTTACTACGCGTAGGTTTACTCGTAAATTTGATTTTGCTCAAAGTTGTTTCTAAACCAGTTTTGTGTGATGAAATAGCTTCAATAACACCAAAAGACACAAAAGTGTGAAACTTGATAATCCAAAGCTCTTAAACAGCTTATGCGTAGAACGATACCCACTATAAAAACTAGTTTAAAAACACGATCCACGCATAAAGTTCCAAACTTTTGCCAAAAACAAGTATTTTAACACCTTAAAACGTTGAAAGTACAAGAATCTTGGATTGAAAAGTGAAAAATCGAGTTTTTAAGCGAGCCAAAGCATCTCAAGTACTTTTACGCGTAAGACCGAAACAAAAACTTCAAAAACAAGAGTGTTAACCCAACTATTTGGCGATTGATACCACTGTTAGGTCACAAGGTTTACCACACAAGCTTATAAGAAAGATAGAGAGGCGATTGAACAAGAAATCAAATACACACACACGATATAGTAACACCGGTTATGCGTAATGATGTGAGTGAAAGAAAAACTTGAACAACCAACCCTCAAGTGAGGGTTATTACATGATATTTATAGGCAAGGAGCTAGGGCAACACTCCTACTCCTTCCCTTTCTCCTATGGGCTTGGGCCTCAGCTCATGGGCCTTCTACATAAGCTTAAGGCTAATAACAAACATAAAGGCCATAATAAGCTACCTATTACATATGAGTAACTAACACTTGAATAAGGTGTAGGAGTGATTCCAACAGCTTTCTGTAACGACTTCCAAAAGTGGGATGTAAAACGACTATCCCTATCGGAAATGATAGATATCGGTACTCCATGATGCGATACTATCTCCTTAAGATACAATCGAGCAAGCTTATCAAGACTATCGGTTTCACTAATAGCTAAGAAGTGAGCAGACTTAGTTAAATGATCAACTATTACCCAGATAGCGTCATTGCCTCTAACTGTTCTCGGTAATTTAGTGATAAAGTCCATGGTTATTCGCTCCCATTCCCATTCCGGGAGTTCGGGTTGAACTAAAAGTCCTGATGGTTTCTGATGTTCAGCCTTAACTTTAGAACAAGTCAGGCACCTACTAACATACTGAGCTATATCGGCTTTCTTATTAGGCCACCAAAAGTTTCTTAAGATCCTGATACATCTTATCGGCTGCGGGATGAATAGATTATTTTGATTTATGCGACTCGTGCATAATCAACTCACGGATTCCACCACGAAATGGTATCCAGCCTGTCTTGAAGCATAAGTTCCTAACGGAAGCAATTTCAACGCTCAAGCCGTTTTCACTTTCAACCATTCCATGAAGATTCTCATAAGGACGGTTCTCTTCCGTCAATGCCTCTGCATGGGAGGCTAAAATTTGAGACGGTAAGGGCGAAACAATGGTCATTCCTAAAGATCTAACGAGTAGGGGTGGAATGTCCTCTTTACGACTAAGTGCATCAGCCACAACATTAGCCTTACCAGGATGATAACGAATCTCACAGTCGTAATCACTAAGCAATTCCAACCAACGACGTTGTCTCATGTTCAGTTCCTTGTGATCTAAGATGTGCTTCAAACTCTTGTGGTGGGTAAATACTACACACTTGGTTCCATACAGGTAATGTCTCCAAATCCTAAGAGCAAACACTACAGCACCTAACTCAAGGTCATGGGTGGTGTAGTTTTTCTCATGCTTCTTAAGTTGTCGGGATGCATAAGCAATCAACTTCTCACGTTGCATCAAAACAGCACCTAAGCCTTTATGTGAAGCGTCACAGTACACGACAAAATCTTCGCTTCCTTCAGGCAAAGCTAGGATGGGCGCACTACACAACGTCTCCTTCAAAAGTTGGAATGCTTCTTCTTCCTTTTCTCCCCATTCATACTTAACATCCTTCTGTGTTAGTTTGGTCAGCGGCTTAGCTATCCTAGAAAATCCCTCAATGAATCTCCTATAATAGCCTGCTAACCCTAGAAACTGTCGGATTTCTGATGGGTTCTTAGGAGCTGCCCATTCCTTAATGGCTTTAATCTTAGCTGGGTCAACATGAACACCTCGACTATCTATCACGTGACCTAAGAATTGCACGGACGAAATCCAAAATTCACACTTAGAGAATTTGGCATACAGCTTCTCCTCTCTCAGCAATCCTAAAATTAGCCTCAAATTCTCTTCGTGCTCCTCACTACTCTTAGAGTATATCAAGATATCGTCTATGAATACTATCACAAACTTATCCAGGTATGGCTTACACACTCGGTTCATGAGATCCATGAAAATCGCTGGCGCGTTGGTCAAACCAAACGACATCACTTGGAATTCATAGTGTCCATAACGAGTCCTAAACGCAGTCTTAGGGATATCCTCTTCTAGAACTCTAAGCTGGTGATAACCAGATCGTAAATCGGTCTTAGAAAAGACACTAGCTCCTTAGAGTTGGTCGAATAGATCATCTATTCTAGGTAACGGATATCGGTTCTTCACTGTTAACTTATTCAACTCCCTATAATCGTTACACATCCGAAACGATCCATCCTTCTTCTTCACAAACAACACTGGTGCTCCCCACGGTGACAAACTTGTTTGAATGAATCCCTTCTCTGACAATTCTACCAACTGTTTAGACAGTTCCTCCAATTCTCTTGGAGCAAGTCGATAAGGTGCCCGGGCTACGGGTGCCGCACCGGGTAATAACTCTATTTGGAATTCCACTTGTCGGACAAGTGGAATCCCTGGCAGATCGTCGGGAAACACATCCGGAAATTCTCTAATAACGGGTACGTCGTTAAGGTGTCTTTCACTCTTCTCCTTACTTTTCTTTTCAGAAATTCGAGCCAAGAAAAGACAACCTCCTCTATCGATGTACTTCTGAGCCTTAATACAAGAGATGATGCTCAACCGGGAAGAACTTCCACAGTCGCTCCGATCTCCTTGTATGCTCAGAACTTTTCCGCCATACGGTAAACGCACAATCTTCTCATCGCAGATGATGTGTGCACCGTTCTTCGACAACCAATCCATTCCGATAATGAAGTCAAAACTTCCTAAGGTAACCGGCAATAGGTCTATACTAAACGGGCGGTCTAGGAAACTTAAGGTACAACCTCGAACTACGGTGTCTATCTTCTCTCTATTCCCATTCGCTAATTCCACGTCGTAACTAAACCCTAGAGGTGTTTGGGAGATTCCTAGTAATGGCATAAAATTGGTGGATACGAAACTCATATCCGCACCAGTATCAAACAGTATGGAAGCATAGCGATTATTGAGAAGGAACGTACCCGTAACTACGTTAGGGTCCTCACCAGATTCCTTCCCAATAGCGTAAACACGCGTTGTTCCCATGTCTCTCTGCTGATTCCTAGCACCATGGTTTCCTTGGTTTTCCACAACCTCACGCTTCACAGGGTTTAAGCCATTACCTCCTACACCTCGGTTAGCAAATCCTCCTACATTACCGGGATTTCTTCTCTTCCACGGCTCTCGGCACTCATTCTTAAAGTGTCCCTTCTTTCCACATCCAAAACAGGTGACAAAGGCCTTCCAGTCCGCTCCTTGTTCAGTTTGAGCTGCAGCAAGTGGTCGGGACCTACAGTCTTTGGCCGAATGTCCTACCTTAGAGCACTTCCTACACACATTCGGGCATAGTCCATGGTGGTGTCGGTTACAACGACCACACACAGGCTTACTACCTTCATAATATTTCCTACCTCTATTTCCTATGGCGGACACTCTGGCTGTCTCTTGTCGTTTGTTGCCATTCCCTTTTGCAACTTCGTTCCTCTTCCTCTTATCACTCCTATCATTCTTACCCTTATCTCCTAATTCTAGCACACAAGAGTCCATCAAACTCTGAGCCACAACAATTGCTTCTTGCAAATTAACTGGCTTTGCAGCAATGACATCATTTCGAGTAGCCAAAGGCAATCCATCAGTATACCTTTCAATCTTAAGTTCTTCGGTGCGAACCATTTCAGGGCAAAGCAATGATAACTCTTGGAAACGACGAGTATAAGTCGCCATGTCAGTACCCTTAACCTTATGGTTCCAGAACTCACTCTCTAACTTCTTAACTTCATTCCTAGGACAGTAAGTCTTAATCAGGAGAGTCTTAAACTGAGTCCAAGTCATACTATAAGCTACATCAATTCCTACTGATCTGTGGTAGTTGTTCCACCAGGTCAACGCCTCGTCCTTCAAGGTGAATGTTGCATACTTAACCTTACAATCCTCATCACAGTTACTTACAGCAAACACAGATTCAGTTTTCTCCAACCACCTAGTCAGGTAAACTACTCCCTCAGTTCCTCCAAACTTAATGGGACCACAGAATCGAAACTCTTTGTAGGTACAACCTCGAGTTCGATTCAGCATTGGGGTTCCACTAGAAGTGTTAGAGAGATTTACCTCAGCTAGCAGTTCAGCGATACACTGCGACACTAGCTGGTCAATGTGGGCTGGGTTCACAAGTGGAGGGTTTTGTGGAACAGGACCATTCTCAGCACAGTCGTTCACATTCGGGTTTTCTACAGCTGGGTTATCAGTGTTCGGGTTCTCAACATGTGGTGTGGTCGGGGTCGGACGACGACCTCGACGACCAGGGGCAACAACAGCAGCAGGAGCTGCTCGGTTGTTCCTAAGTGAGTTTCGTCTTGTTGCCACCATTCTATAGGCAAGAAGAACAGTTTCATAAGTTCACAATTCACATTCTAAAATAGAGTTGGGTTCCAAGGGTCACCCAATAACGCCTGAACACATAATCAAAGCCAACAGGGGTAACGCTATACCAAAGCGAAACAATCAATTACCGAATCATAACTAAGGATGCACGTTCCAATACCCATAACTCATAGGTTTCAAAAGCGGAAATACATGGAAGGATACGGAGGAATAAAAAACGATCCTAATAACGATACTAGTAAATAGTTGGGATAATCCTACATCTCGAACCAAGTACTACTTAGTTTCAAGATGGTACAAAACCATAAATCTAATACTATCTAGCCACGTCTACGAATACCACTCACTGACCTCCTAACATCGTCAACCTCCCTCCACAATGATGCTAACTCAACACGTCGAGCGTCGCGATCACTCTTAAGCTCTGCGACCTCTCTCTCCAACTCACCAATCCTACGCCAAATCGCTCTATCAGCATCACGAGCTGTCACGAACCCTCTCATCAGGTCCCCAACCTGCTCCGGAGCTCTCCGACATACCTCTCACGTAAAACCCTAGTCCTCCTGACTACAGTACCCATATCAACTCTCAGATCCTCTATACTAGCCCTAGATACTCCAACCAATCGATCCGTCAACTGACTAAGCCTAGTACCCTGCGATGTAATCCTCTCCCACATCAGACCCGTCTCACCATACTCCTCGAGCTTAGAAACAATCTCCGATGGTATCTCCGATCCTAACGGGCTACCTATATAAGGTGAGTAAGGTGGTGAGTCGATCTCTAAAGGGGACTCAGGCTCAAGCGAAGGAGAACCTAGTCCCGGAGAATGTGCAGGACTCTGCAATGGAAGAGTACCCCCTTTTGGGATATCCTCATCATCCTCTTCCTGAGGATC
>OU343221.1:79519316-79564311 GCA_910596185.1 Chrysanthemum makinoi | reverse complement strand
AGTATAAAAGTAAAGAGATAAAGAAAGGAAAGTGCAAACCGAACACGAGGATTTATAGTGGTTCGGTCACGGATCTCCTTTCCGCCCTACTCCACTCCTCGAGTACCCAACTCGAGAGTTAATTCACTAAATCAACAAGCTCCCTTCTCGGCGGAGAAAACCTTACAATCGTTAAACACACTTTTTCGGTACAAAGCTAAATACCGGGTTCTAGTTCGAGGTAGAACCAACCTAACGTCGCCTATACAATATTTCCGACACTAAGCTAGATGTCGAGTTCTTTTATAAGGGTACAACCACTCCCAATATGTTTTATGGCCCAACATAATAAACCTTGTGTTTTATGGCACAAACACATAAACCATCTAATCTAGTTTGGTGAAAGTGTTGTTATGATGCAATGATGTTTACACTAATGATCCATGACACAAATGTCTAATGGATATGAATAACTACTTCTAAATGAACTTCCATTGATAGGAAGCCTTCATGATGAAGATCACAAGTTCCCTAAACTTCTTGTGATAGATCTTCAACTTGTGGTAAGTGGGGATGGCTAAATCTCCAAACTTTCCTTGGTTGATCAAAGAGTATGCTTACAACAAAGATAAATGTTAGAAGCATTATGATCATGATCATTAGGGTGTTTAATATATGTTATTACATTGTTAATGATTGATCTAAATGTATGCAAGAAGGTGGAGAAGATGTGATTTGAAGTGGTGAAGAAATGGGAAAACAATGGGCTATTTATAGGCAAAGTGTCGAGGCGTCCACGGACCAATGATCCCTTTAAAGGGTTCCGTCCTTTATACAAATTGGTACCGTGGGTGCCTGCCATAAAATCTAAAAAATCTTTCTTCAAATCTTTCCAAGATATTACCAAATCTTACTAAGATCACATTTGATATATTGTGTGTCAATCTAACCAAAATATTCAAGTGATCTTCCAAGGATTTCAAAGATGATGCATGACATGATGTAACATGTATTTCCATTTTAGATTAAAAAGTTTATCAAGGTAAACTTGTAAAATGTATTATGTAACTAGTTAATAAAATGTCTAGTTACCTTTTGTAAAGAGTGCTAGTCAAAATAAAATATATTTTGTCAAGTGTAAGTAAACTTTAGTATTTGTATGAAATACTTGTGAATGCAAAATGTAAAATGAGGTTAGAAATAGAATGGTTAACCTATTAAAATACTTAGTGACTCTAAACGTATTTTAAACATTCTAAATGATTTGTTAATGGGTTTGATCATAATGCCACATAACAAACATGTACGAACCTGTGTTGTAACATACGAGGACTTGAGACATCGAGAGGTGTTGAATGTATGTTGAGACAAAGTGTGATTACAAGTAACTTGTACATTTTATGTTATGTATTACAAGTTACATGTTTGTCATCAATCAAAACAAACGAGACTGTATAGATTAAATATCGTAATATTTGCACTAACAATATCCCCCTTTTTGATGATGACAAATATATGTAAACGTAATAGAAAGTAAAATGTAAAACGTTACTTGTGTCCTTACTACCTTTACATTACCTTCTCCGTTTACACTCTTCTCCCCCTTTTGTCAAAACAAAAAGGGCGTGTCCTTGGAGTTTAACTTAATTTCTCCCCAAAAAGGCGAGCTTGCATCATCCCTAGTGAAGTTAAATCGTCCACTACAATCCGTCCCTTGTTTGGTAGCGGATCCATGGATCAAATAAAGAGGCTTAACCTACATCAAGGTTAGTTTTATGCAACAAAAATTATGAGAAATATATGAAAAAGAAAAATGCATAGCAATGTTAGTCTATTTTCTCCACTTTTTATCGAAGCACAAATGCTTGTTGAAAAGTGAGAATGATGCTAGATGCGTGTATGCTCCCCCTTGACGGTTGCTCCCCCTTGTTTGAGGCGTCAGGGTATGATTAAAAACCTATAAAACAAATATTAGTGCAAGACTATATTCGTCATTGGACGAGTGAGTGATATACAACAAAGTGTGTATAAGATGCATTCAGTAAATTCTTGACGGAAGCTCCCTTGCTCTAGGGCGTCAAGATGAACCTTCAATATAAATATTAGTATAATAGAAGCTTTGTCTTAAGACAAATATGTCATATACACCCAAGTGTAAAGACGATGCAATATGAGTGCTTAAAGGATATTCCTCCTTGTTCAAGGGTGTCAAGAAGCACCTAAAATAAGAAAAATAATTGATGCAAACTTCATCCTTAGATGAGTAAGTTATATACAATCGAGTGTATATGATAATGAACCTACAATGAAGAACATTAGTGAAATATATTTCATCTTTTTCGAAAAGAAAAATAAGATGTATATATGTGATAAATGATATAATCAAAGGTCTCATGAAGTGTAGTCTCCTAATTACAATCACAAGAAAAGTGAGAATATAATATGATAAAAGACGTACAAAATAGTTCCTAGAAAAAAAGATATGAAGTCTCCCACCGGGTGTGCCACTAGTGGTGCTAGTGTTGGTGTCGGTTTACTAGTAGGATTCATGTGGTGATGGTAGATGACTCGAGATTTACAAAAGTAAGTTTTCACTAATCCATGGTGGTGATGATTAGTAAAAGTGGTGATGGAAGGTGGTGGTGATTAGGTAGGAAGCTATTAAGGAGTTAGAAACTCATATGTATAGCAAATAAAAAAAATATAGACTCATGCAATCCTTTCGTTTGACCAAAGCTAAGAGAAATATGAATGGACATTGAATTTCAATAATGCATAAGGGTTATGATTTGAATGATTTATTGATGCTAACAACCTATTGTTTTGAGCAAGTTCTCATATGCTTCAACCCAAGAGTAATCAATAATGCGTTCTATCTAAGAATATATAAATGAAGATACCAAAAGAAATAAAAGTGATGAAGATAAATTCGTTCATTGATTGACACGAATTATAAAAATGACCTATTCTAGGTGACAATGGGAAAGGTAGTATTAGCATGGTTTTGACCGACATGGATGATTATCACTTTGAAAAGAAGTGAAGACAATATGGAAAATACTAATAATGAGTACCTATATGAGGATGAGAATGACATCATATGAGTGAGAGTTGGATGGACCAACGTGTTGGAGATGGCTGTTTTGATTAATATATCGTTTGCACTAACAAGGACATGCATGATAAGCGAGAAAAGGATAAGATCCTATGATGGTGTTTTAGATAGTGAATTTGTAAGGTACTAGTTTAAGGAAAATCCTATATGTGGAGATGAAGACGTTTTGTAAAAACACATGATGCGTTTTCACTTGATGAGGTATTGGTGCGAAAAAGGTTGAACTAGTTGTGGTTTCATGAACGGTTTTAGCTAAGTGGTGTTTACCTATGTGTTGGTATTGTAGAGTCTAAGAGACACAAAATTTGACAAAAGACAATTATGTGAATGAATTTCTCTCCCCCTTCATTGGTGAACATCCAACATAATGTGTAATGTATCAAATAAGGAATGACAACAAAGTGTTTAGGAGGTTATTCGGGCTAACGAAAGAGATGAGCTTAGTGATGTTTTTCTGGATGATGGTTAGCATACAATGAACCTCATCCTTAAAGTCATGTACCTCTTCTCGATTAATACGAGATGATCGTATGATGAGGCATGTGGTTTCCTAATAGGAAGTGAAGAGGATTAGACTATTGTTATAACTAAAAAATGATGGAGGTGATTTTTGGAAAGCGGAAGCAAAATGAGATTTGGAAAGAGGTCGGTTGAAAGACAAAAATGCAAAGCCAACCCTCTAGAACTTAATTCTATATGCTTTTAAACTATATGCAAGTGTAGGGGTCCCATGAAGCATAGTACTAATCTACGTAGCAATAAAGGGGATTATGCAAAATGAGCATACAAAAGTTAAAACCAATTGAGATAACAAATAATTTGTTATCAACCCACAAAACAAATTTGTTAGTGACAAAAGATGTTAACATGATAGAAATCAAATGATAACATATTATATAAGCAAGAACAACACATTGCACTTAAGTAGACAAGAAATCACCATACAAGATAGCATCAAGACAATCATATTATGCAAGAATACAACTTTATTCAAGACATTTCATTTTGAGATTGTTTTGTCGTTAGACTTAGACGTATAAGCATACTTGGCTTATAAATTAACACAACAATCTATGTGATTAATTTGTAAGATAAAAGGGCTTCTAAAAGTTTGTCATACCAAAAGCACTTTGACATATTATATGTGCACACGTAGCAAACAAATTATGTGACAAGAAGCAAAAGAAACAAGATGAAAGAGTCATGCAAGCCATGTTTAAGACATAACAATTTGGAGCATGTATCATTTAGATCGTACTACACATAGATATAATGAATGCCAACTAATAGCTTTCAAACACAAATATATCATATCAAAATTATCACATATCAAAATGACATATTATGAGTTCATAAGCAACATGTTAATCATGCTAAGGATAATTCAAAAGTAAGTATCATGCAAATAAAGTTTAGGTTTTAAACGTTTAGTAGCATGAAACAAGGATACAAGCATTATAAAAACGGTACTAAGGTTTACACATTTGACTAGTTATCAAACACTAAGATAATGTCAAATCAACTTATCGTATCAAACAAGAACATGTAATCAACACATGTAAGTGCAATGCAAGTGGTTTTACTAAGGTTTAAACATTTGACTAGTTATCAAACACTAAGATAATGTCAAATCAACTTATCGTATCAAACAAGAACATGTAATCAACACATGTAAGTGCAATGCAAGTGGTTTTAAAAGAAAAGTCATATATACTACTTGTTTGATTAGTATTCCTAAGGCGAGGCAAACTATCAATGTTTTAACACTTACTTTAGGCAAGTATAGGAATACAGATTTTTCAAGTTGGAGAATGAATATGAGACTATTACTAGCGGTGCTCAATTAAGGCTAAACACGACCATTTTTACGGGTGATTCCACATACCCAACTTCTCTCCAGGAAGCAATTCAACCGTTAGGTCAAATTGAGTTTCTAGTGCAATAGGTTCTCCATTAGTCATTCTCATGTTAGAAAGATGGGAACTCCTACTTTTGCATATTAAAGTGCATAAAAGATGATAGTTTACCAATACTTAGCTTAATGTGACTTAACTAATATGCAATATAACTAAAGTGATGAAGACATCATGTTATACACATGAATTTTAACAATGGTGTGTTTGATAAACAATGTGTTTTAATCTTGTGTTAAGAATCTAAGGTTTGTTCAAATTACAAAGCTAATTGTATGATCTAATGGATGACATCTTTTATGTTGAAGTGTATACTTTAAAAGTGATTTGATTATCTAAGACTAGGGAATGGAATATGTTAAATTAAGAATGTTCTCAAGAAAGTTCTTTGGAACTTTATTTGACAAGAATCTAAATAAGGTTACTAACTTCAATAGATCATGTGTATGTTCTAGAGATGTGTAGTTTCAACCTTGGATGTGCACAAGGTTTGAGCAAGGTTAGGTTATGATGTACGCTTGAAAGGAAATGAATACAAATAGTATCTTTCAACAAATGAGATTATCGCATGGGATAAAGTTATCATGCTTATGAAAATAAGTATGACAAGATGAATTGGATATGCTAGTTCATAGAACTTTTGGATGTTCGTTTCAAGATCATTTAGCCAATGAGGTGTAATGAAATCTCTTGTAACATAACCATATATGTCACAAGGAGAGAATGATGCATAGGATATACAATATCCTTTTAATAAGATGAATACTTAACGCATGATTTCTTAGGCATAATGTTTTTCAAAACATCATGTTTTCCTAAATGAAGATATGAAGCCAAAGTGTTTGAATTGGATAGTCCTATCTAAATAAACTTGGTCTCAAGATTATATTCACTAGATGATGACAAGAGGAATTCACTCGAGTTTCTTATGTATACTCCTCAAGAGTCATTGTTGCTTGGGGTGTATGATGTTGCTTTTGAGATTGCATTTTAACATATGTTGTTAAAATGTTGATTTGAGGTTTAACGAAATTTATGCAGAAGTTTAATGACAAAGTATTACTAATACTTTGATAATTTGTGAAGGTAGTACTACTTATACCTAGTGGAAATTGACAACAATTACCAAGAGCACCATGCTTATTTGATAGTTGAGGTTCTAGCCATAATGAATTATCTAAGTCCTTATATGTGGGAAAGGATGTTTGAGTTTGTTCAAACGTGCATTTGATTCAGTACAAGTGTTGGACACAAGGGCTTTTTGAGCAATACACTTAACAAATTCAAATGATGGTAAGGATGGTGGATTGGTTGATCTAGGTGGTAGGTTTTCTAGTGTGTCTAAAAAGGATGTGGTGATGTAGGGGTTTGTTGTGCTATGTGAATACTTAGGTTGATTGTCCATAGATGTTGAACATAAAAAGTACGGATACTAATTCTTATGGTTCATTGGTTGCTACAACTAGTGGGTGAAGTGCTTGAAGCTTTGGTTATGTCTATGAAGCTTAGGGGTTGAGGTATAGGTTCACCTTGAAAGGGCACGTTTGATTTAAAGGATGCTCTTGGAAGTTTATGAGCAATATGCTTAATGGTGCCAAAAGATGGAAGAGGGATAGTAGGTGTCAAAGAGGGATAATTGTCACAGTGGGTTGTTTGTTTTGGATAAGTGTTTCAACATGTGTTGTTAAAATACTTGGGTGTTGATTTTTTAGATATGACTTTTAATGACTACAATCGTAAGTCGCATATACTTGAATATTTCGGATGAAATACTTAAGTTGTCAATCCTAATTTGTTTAGATTATAAAGCTTAGATTGAACTCAAGGATAACAAGACTTGATAGTATGTCTTTAACATACGTGTGAGTTATGACCCTATGTAAATACTTATCGTCTTGAAGGATGACACATTATTTTCATGTTAACCAAGTGAGGCAATACATGTAGATACAAAACAATATCTATAGTCATATGATAGACTTGTGTATGATACCTTTGCAAATAATGAGTCCAGATTTGTTAGTCTCGGTAAGTCATCTAAGTCATCCGCAAACGGGTGAGGAGATGTTGGTGGTGTTGCACAAAGTTTTATAGAGACAAGCTTTGGAGACTTTGGTAGTGACGGTGTTTTGGATGGTTGTGAAGTAGTCATAATGGTGGGTGATTTTGGTGGTGGAGTTGGAGTACTTAAGTTTAGAAAGTTCACATCTTGAATGGGTGATGAGATGTTGAGAGGTAATGAGTCTAAGGATGAAGAGTTCAAGTTAATGTAGCAACAAGATCGAATGCTAATCCTAGTGGTTTTCTTAAGTGTCTTATTTGAGGTTAAAGATTTAGTCATTTTGACTTTGCTTTGAGAAATGCTAAGCTTAAGGAAAAGTAACAGTGAAGGTGTGAAAATGACCATCCTGAATGTGTCGATTTATGGAACTAAGGATTCATGCACTTTATGTTAATTCATACAAAGATAGTAGTTTCTAATGAGATGGAAGTGTCTAAGATCATGTCAAACATCCTAAGTTAATTCATTGAGGATGTGTTGAGTGAGGTATGAAAGATATGCATTAACAACTATCCTAGAAACAAAATTTGGTAATCTAGATTGCGAGATTTAGTAAAATTAAACAACTTACCTGTAGAATCCACGGCACCAATTTTTCGCACAGGAGGAACCCTTAATTTGGTGCCGCCTGGTCTGCGCCTGACAGAACGGCGGTACCAAAATGCATAACAGACGGTACCAAATCTTTGGTGCCGTCTAATCCGTGGACACCAGAAAACTTCACAGACCCATTTTTTTGGTGTCGGGGAGTTTTCCGAAACCTGAATTTTTGCTTAAAACATGTGACATTAATCATTTCTAGTTAGGAAAGTCAATAACACATATACAAACATAGTGGAGCATAGACTTTGACCAAGGGCTAACGATTTTCACATATAAGTGAAAATGGGTAAAATTTGATAACACCCGTGTGTTATCCCCTGCATGAACCGGTTAGCATACATCAATGTTTTAAGTTAGTTTATCATCCTACGAAGAGAAAATATATAAATTACATCATACAACATTGTTTTTGTCCTTGTACCAAACACTCTCTTAAAACCTTCATTTTTCAAAGTACTTGACTAATTTACTTAGTACTTATTGCTAAGTGAGTTATGACATTTCATAAGTTATGCGAGATGTTAGTATAACCTATGCAAATGAAGTGATCTAATTCTACAAGCGATGGTAAAACAATTTTCCAACTTAGTGCACAAAATCTATCAAATAACCTATTGTGCATAAACAAGAAATCGTCAAACAAACGAATAAATAACATGGCAAGATTGACACTTATATTATGCAAACAAACAAGTGTAAACAACAATTTGAAAAGTAAGCAAGCAACATATATGCAAACAACATAAACAAGTGGTCATTTAGCATAGCATAACAAGAAAGACACTTTTAGTCATTTTGCGTTTAAATATGACGATGTATACCAAGCTTGATTAGTTTCCTTTAAACATATTACCAAATTATTTAGTTTCAAAGGAAGTTGTATCAAAGTTCTAAGAATACCAACTTAAATTGCTTGATTCAAAAATTTGAGTTTTTATGTTAAAGCGAAACTCAATATTTTAGACATACTGTAGTATTTGGTATATTTAACTTATTTAAAATTAGACTCAGGCTATGAGAGTATTTTTAAATGAAAGTAGACTCAATTCCCTTTAAAATGATAGGTGGCTCGACTCGTACGGACTTACGGTTAATTAGTTATGATTTTTGAAGTTGCCCAAAAAACTGCATACTGTACACACGGATTCCACGGAACCAAATAAAGGGATCCGCCCTTTATAAGATTTGGTGCCGTGGTCCTCTGAGACAGATTCACCAAAACTAGTATTTGACATAGAGAAAACGTGTGTGACTTACTAGATTTCATAGTAAACATATAATACACATATTTAACAACATATCTACTTGTGTAACTTATCTTAAACATTTACGGAGGTGATTTTTCAACAAAATTTATAGTTATCCCAAACACTCCTTTAAAATCATATTTCTTCGTAAATTTTCTATAAGCACACAATACAATACTTACTAGTTCTTTCAACAAACTTTTTATTTTATTTTTCAAGAAAACCTTCAAGCTTGTATACAAAGTTACATTTAACAACAAAATTTCTAAGTATAACAAGCAAAACATTTTTCATATTATTTTTCGCTTCAATGGTAATTTGATACATGGATCGTACTCTATTTTAAAAACCATTTGTTTTGAAAATAAGAGCAACCTGGCTTTGATACCAATTGTGGAAACGTAGATGGGGGGGTGAATACGTTACCGTTTAAAAACTTTAGATCTTTAGTATCAAATCGCTTACGAAGCTTGTTATAATATGAAAGTACCAATTATTGTTTGTGACTAATATAAAGTATGGTAAACCAAGTTGTCACACAATCATGAACATCAAACCACATCACAAACAATAGTATAGTGCAAGTATAAAAGTAAAGAGATAAAGAAAGGAAAGTGCAAACCGAACACGAGGATTTATAGTGGTTCGGTCACGGATCTCCTTTCCGCCCTACTCCACTCCTCGAGTACCCAACTCGAGAGTTACTTCACTAAATCAACAAGCTCCCTTCTCGGCGGAGAAAACCTTACAATCGTCGCTTACACTTTTTCCGGTACAAAGCTAAATACCGAGTTCTAGTTCGAGGTAGAACCAACCTAACGTCGCCTATACAATATTTCCGACACTAAGCTAGATGTCGAGTTCTTTTACAAGGGTACAACCACTCCCAATATGTTTTATGGCCCAACATAATAAACCTTGTGTTTTATGGCACAAACACATAAACCATCTAATCTAGTTTGGTGAAAGTGTTGTTATGATGCAATGATGTTTACACTAATGATCCATGACACAAATGTCTAATGGATATGAATAACTACTTCTAAATGAACTTCCATTGATAGGAAGCCTTCATGATGAAGATCACAAGTTCCCTAAACTTCTTGTGATAGATCTTCAACTTGTGTAAGTGGGGATGGCTAAATCTCCAAACTTTCCTTGGTTGATCAAAGAGTATGCTTACAACAAAGATGAATGTTAGAAGCATTATGATCATGATCATTAGGGTGTTTAATGTATGTTATTACATTGTTAATGATTGATCTAAATGTATGCAAGAAGGTGGAGAAGATGTGATTTGAAGTGGTGAAGAAATGGGAAAACAATGGGCTTCTATTTATAGCCAAAAGTGGTCAGGAGCGTCCACGGACCAAGGAGCCCTTTAAAGGGTTCCGTCCTTTATGCAATTTGGTGCCGTGGGTGCCTGACATAAAATCTAAAAAATCTTTCTTCAAATCTTTCCAAGATATTACCAAATCTCACTAAGATCACATTTGATATATTGTGTGTCAATCTAACCAAAATATTCAAGTGATCTTCCAAGGATTTCAAAGATGATGCATGACATGATGTAACATGTATTTCCATTTTTAGATTAAAAAGTTTATCAAGGTAAACTTGTAAAATGTATTATGTAACTAGTTAATAAAATGTCTAGTTACCTTTTGTAAAAGAGTGCTTGTCAAAATAAAATATATTTTGTCAAGTGTAAGTAAACTTTAGTATTTGTATGAAATACTTGTGAATGCAAAATGTAAAATGAGGTTCGAAATAGAATGATTAACCTATTAAAATACTTAGTGACTCTAAACGTATTTTAAACATTCTAAATGATTTGTTAATGGGTTTGATCATAATGCCACATAACAAACATGTACGAACCTGTGTTGTAACATACGAGGACTTGAGACATCGAGAGGTGTTGAATGTATGTTGAGACAAAGTGTGATTACAAGTAACTTGTACATTTTACGTTATGTATTACAAGTTACATGTTTGTCATCAATCAAAACAAACGAGACTGTATAGATTAAATATCGTAATATTTGCACTAACAAAAATATTTTCATACATTTCATACAAAACGCATTTTGTACAAAAATGTTTACATACATTTTCATACAAAAACGAACGAAACCGTATAAAAACAAATGAAACGTAAAAATAGAGAAATCCGTATAAAAACGTTTTTTTATACGCCTTCATTCGTTTTATAATAAAATTAAAAAGACTTTTTTTTTTTTTTTTTTTTTTAATTTAATTTAATTTTTTTTAATAAAATAATTTTTTTAAAAGAAAAAACAGTTTTTTTTAAAAAAAAAAATATTATAATAAACCACAGGGACAAGATTCGTAACTTTTACCAAACCACAAGGACTATTTATGTAATTAACTCCGATCGTTAAAACCAAAATATGACGTTAGCCCCTCACGTTAGAAAGTATTTGCAAGGGAGGTCCTTTTTTTGGGACCGGGTACAGACGGGGGACAAGATCCGTAACTTTTGTAAACCACAGGGACGAAACCCGCTAAAAAAAACCACAGGGACAAGATCCGTAATTATTACTAAACCACAAGGACGATTTATGTAATTCACTCTATAAATAAATTGGTTCGGAATTTACATTTATGGGTTATTTCTACTATCAAAGACAATCATGCGTCGCTTAACAATACAGATAAAACTACAACACGCACGCCTCCCGCAGCAACGCGCGGACACCAACCCACTCGTTAGAGCAATAGGTGTGATGGCATACCTTCATCTTTTTATTTGGGGTCTACGGGTGCCACATCACCATAACACAACCTCTTCAACAACCCACTTACCATAATACAACACAACTTACTCATTTGGATCTTACATACACACTTATTCACACACGCACAACCAATATTAAAAAAAAAAAAAAAAAAAAAAAAAACTTTTTTCAGACAAATTTTCTCGCCATCTGCACGACAAGAGGGAAAGTGGCGAAAGATGGCTAGATGGTCTGGTGTGGTGGCTAGCTGTGGCTAAGTTTCCACGTAAGAATGGCGAAGGTGAGTCGCCATCATACCTATTGCATGCTCTTACAAAGGTAAATGTGGTGGAAAGATGGTAAAGACTAAAAAGAGAAGATCATGTGACAATATCAAGCTAAAAAAATGAGTAAATGACCGCCACCATTACACCGGGACTTATATTTAAACATACAAAATCCAACTAAATGAGTTAGAATATGATAATAGAAATAAAAAGAAGACAAAAAATGCCCATCATGCAATCTCACTATTTGCGTCTACGTACTCCGAATCTTCTGGTTTTGCAGTTACTACACACACCCATTTAGCTCTCGGATCTACTATCCAATAATTCATCTTCTACTTTTTTCATATTTCATATTCGAGTTTCAACATTGATCAGATTTTAAACCTCGCTGAAAGAAGCAAACACAGGTACGTCGAAAAATGTGCTTTGTTTCATCTCGTCTATGAGATCACAACTCGAATCTTAATGATATAGTTTTTGGTTAAGTTAATTTATATTTATATTAGTATGTTTTGATATGTTTAGTGATTATGTGATATGGAATAATTTGTATGAGATAATAAGCTATAACGACGGGGCATGCATGTTTGCCGCCAAGTGTAAATTTTCGTTTAAAATCCCAATTTCTCCGAAATTAACATGGTCCCGAAATTTTATGTCAAATTAATACATGTATTATTATATAGTTATTCCACTGATGTATAGAAAGAAATACACGTCTTGTTCATTTTTATTTCATTTATACTCGTAAAAAATATTTGTGCACCTGATAACTTAGAGTCCTAAGCCCGTCCATGTATAACCTTATATGTGTTTAAGTCAATTGTTATTGTATGTATTACAAAAAACTTCTTTTTGTACGTAACAAAGTTGAAATTGTTGCTATTGTATGTAAGCGGTTGATGCGGCACCAAAACCCGGACACTTGAGTTGGCTGATGACTTGGTAGTTTTTTATGGCAGCTAAGCCAACAAATAAACAGATGTAAAATTAAAATATTACTGATACATGATTTATAGGTGACTGGTGTAACACCCCAGGCAAAGAGGGTGATTGTAACACCTTAGGCAAATCCCACATCGACATAGGCCTGGAGAGATGCTGGTATATAAGAATAACATCCGCCTTAACAGACACAACGCGTTTTGTGGTCCACTGCGAGTAGAGTTCTCAAGGAACTACGCAGTAAGCGTGCTCGTGTGAGAGTAGCACTGGTATGGGTGACCTACCTGGAAGTCTCACATGAGGGCCACAAAAGCAAAGCCGTGAGCCGTCAGAGCAAAGCGGACAATATTGTGTGATAGTAGGCGGGATGTTACAACTGGCTTCTTACAATAGCAATGGATTACAAACGATGTGTGTAATAACAGTTGACCTAAAGTTGAATAAATTTTGAAGCAATCAACCCTAAGGATGTATATGTAATCTGATTCCGTGATTTAATAAATAGATAAACAATATCGAGAGTGTTTGGAATTGTGTATCCAAACAACTTGTCTGATTAGTTGCGACTGAAAGTTTAGAATAAGCACCTAGAGGGTATGTTTGGCGAAACAAGCAATTGTAAGCACTAGCCGTATGTAAGCAGTAACTGTATGTTTTATAAACTTTTTTTGGTAAGGTGGTTGTAATTATATTATAATGTGTAAAATGAAGTAAATGTAGCATTAGAATTTAAATTCTTGTTTTAGTAGTGTTAAAAAGTAGCTTTAGAATTTTAATGCTTCTTTTCATCGCTTGTTGCCAAACAAGATTTTTATCGTAAAAATTAAGCACTTACCGCTCCAAAATGCTTGAGATGCTCCACGCCAAACACACCCAAAGAATGGTAGTTCAATAAGCAATCTTAAATACACCCCCAAATAATTATTAGGATCAGTTTCATTATACTTTAAGACCGCAAACTGATTATCTGTATATGCGAAGTGACAACACAATAACTGGATAATTACTCTTAAGACGCAATGCCAAACACCTCCTTGAACGAATATTTACAGAACTGTTAGCTTATGTAATTTTCGTCAAAAGTTGGTTTAGCAGCTTATCACATGCCTGAAAACATGTAAGGACCATTAGACCAAACCTGATCTATACTCGTTCAAATTAATAATGGATAAGCAAAACACTACATATGTCTCCCTGTTATGAAAGCTCCATCAACCTAACAAGAAACATTTTTTACCACTAAGAAAACGAGTCTTATCATAATGATTCGATATCTAACAATAAGTTTGGTCCTTAATTTTTGTTATGCATGTGATATTATGGAGCTAAGAAAACTCAACTGTCATCGTTTGTTTCATTTTACAACATTTATTTTGGCTATATGCCCGTTGTCATCGTTACAATTTGATAATTTAGTGACTATCTTTCCTGATAATTGTTGCCATGATTTATGATATTCTGAATTTGTTATTGGTATAAGCAATTTTTGGTTTCTTATGAAATATACTTTTCTTTGGTAAGTTTGTTGCTAGTATTCAGCGAAACGAGTTGAAAGAAAAATGGCTACTAACAAGGATAAAGAGAAAAGAGAAGACAATGGTCAAGATTATCGAGCTCCACTTATACCTCAAGATGAAAGGAAAAAGGAAAATAATAGTATGGTTTACCTTAGTACATTTGTTGCAGTGTGCGGTTCTTATTCATTTGGAACAGGTGTAAGTGCTGAATTTGGTATATTGGTTCTTTATGTCAAGTTACATACGCAAGTTTAACATATGAGAATTGTGTTCGCGTAAAATGACTTGGTGAAATTTCACTCATCAGATTGGTTATTCGTCTCCTAGTGAGGCTGCCATCAAGAAGGATCTAAATCTAACAATAGCACAGGTATGTTTGAGCAGCACTTAGCCTAAGCGCATAATAATTTCTTTGACAGATTCAGGACGGTTAAAGAAAATGTGTAATTACTTCTCAAGTTATTCACACTATGTGTAAAAGTTTATATAAAAACTATATCTGAATTTAAAACGTTTATACGTGTTACACAACCTGACAGAAGTTTAAACATTTACATAAAATGTGTGCAAATAGCACGGTCATTGTAGGGACATAACCGAAGCGTGGAATATAAAGTCGCTAACAGATTCAAAGTATTGATTATATGTTTTTTTCATTTTTGTAGTATTCTTTGTTTGGTTCAATACTGACATTGGGTGCAATGATTGGTGCCGTTGCAAGTGGGCCCATGGCTGATTATTTCGGCCGCAAAGGGGTAAGTTGAGGAGAGATTATAGATTTAACCAGTAACATTTATAGCACCTGCTATCGCCTTACATATTCAGAAACCAAACCTTATAATCAGCAATCGAACAGGCATTGAGAATATCAAGTATCGTCTGTATAGGAGGGTGGCTAGCAATTTACCTTGCTCAGGTATGCCTAAACTTTTTGATTTTTGAATTTTTACATTTTAAAATGTTAAGAGCAGCTAAAATTATTATTTTTTAATGACGGTAGGGGATTATCCCTCTGGACACCGGAAGATTAGCAACAGGGTTTGGGATGGGAGTATTTTCCTACGTGGTACATTACTCTCTACCTGACATTCTAGTCTAACATTATTGAACTTCTATGATATCATCGAACTGTAAGTAGTATATACGCAGAAGACTGAAGAAATGTATTTTATATTGCAAGGTACCTGTGTTTATAGCCGAAATATCACCCAAACAGTTACGAGGCTTGTTAACAGCAGCAAATCAGGTGAGAAGTTCTATTAGTATCTACAAATCATACGCAAAAACGCACACATACACGTTTTGCACTTAATTAGTAAGTACATGATTATAAAACAGTGGGAAACTTCTTAATATTTAACTACGTGTTTGCAGCTCTTGATCATAGCTGGAGTGTCGATTTCGTTTATTATAGGAACCCAACTACATTGGAGAACCCTTGCTTTGTCAGGTTTTTAAAAAAATTATCGCTCACTAGTTTGCTAGTGGTATTTCGAGATCATTCCTATGACATATAATAAATCTAAGATATGAAATTATAGTGGCACAATTTAGTTATACCTGCAATAATTGAATCAAAAAGGAACAATTTAGAGGTAACGATTTTAACTCACACTTGTGAATAGGTTGATCTGACTTGATGTTTGGTCTTAAATGGGTCAAATGGGTACATTGAAAAAAATAGCTTTTTAGTGCATTAAACTTTTTAAATCATTTTAATCAGAAAATAAGTTTACAATTATAATAACATTTTTGTATCATATTAGGCATACATTTTACTTGCATATTTAAAAGCCTTGGACAACACGTGTTTTGGGTTAATAACTTGATACAACCTGTTTTGACCGGCTTTATAACCCACCCGACCCGGCCATATTGCCACCCTTAACTTAAATCATCAACCGAGTAGGAAAGTAAAACCTGTAAAGGCTAACAGAAGAGTATTGTAAAACCACTCTAATGATAAATCATGGTGATTTGGTTGCAGGATTGATTCCATGTGCAGTTTTACTAGTGGGCCTCTTTTTTATACCAGAATCTCCTAGATGGCTGGTAAGGTCTAAAAGCAAAACTAACAGTGGCAGTTTTCCATTCATTTGTGAAGAGTTCAAATTGAGTTTTGTTATATTTTAATGGGTCAAAGGGTTTAACAGTCACTTGAAGTCCATTTTAAACGCACACAACCTCCTAAGTTGTTACTATATTATTACTCGCCTCTAAAAAAGGCTAAAGATGGTGAAGGTTTAAGAAACATATGCTTGCATGCAGGCTAAGATAGGAAAACCTTTAGAGTTTGATTCAGCGTTAAGGCTACTTCGTGGGAGTGATGATACTTATGAGGAGGCAGCTGAAATCAAGGTTTGCATTTCTTAGCTCCCAGCTTTTTTTCTGTCACAAAAAATAATCTGTAAAAATTTGAGGGGGTTATCAAATATTGCAACTTTTGACAGGATTACATAGACACACTAGAAAAGCTCCCAAAAGCAACAGTATTCGATTTGTTTCAGAGAAGATATTCAAGATCAGTTATTGTAAGTATATCTTTTCGTATCGTTACTAGATCTTTGGATGACACCAAGAAATTATCATTTTTAATACCAAAGTTTAATGCTAACCTCATTTTGTCCACTTTAAATGAGAAGATAGGAGTTGGATTGATGGTCTTTCAACAATTTGGAGGGATAAATGGAATATCCTTTTACGCAAGCAGCATTTTTGTGTCTGCAGGTATAGATCCTGGAATTACCATCCTTTAATTATTTTATAGTTATTTTTGCATTAAAAAAGATCTATGTATTTTTTTCATTTGTCGTGCTTTAGCTATTATACTCTTTTTTGAACATCTGGGTCACTAACATATGGCTTTTTATCCCGTTTGGGCCATGATGTAGACAATAAGCCCTCTAGAAACCAGCTTTCAGAACTGATAGTTATCAGTATTTTGATGTATGATTCTCAGGATTTTCTGCAGACATTGGTACAATGTCCTATGCGGTTCTTCAGGTTATCATCATTCTGAGATTCGTAATATTGGAACTCTTGTTTGATGAAAAACTAAATGTTGCTTCTCATCTTTTTACCAGGTTATAGTGACCACGTTAAATGCACTATTTATAGACAAAGCTGGTAGAAAGCCACTTTTACTGGTAAATAGTGTATATTAACAACACATTATGTAATCTTTTAGTGGTTGTGACTTTAGTGAATACCAGTTATTAATATCATGTATACTTCAAGGTCTCTGTGGCAACGATGGCTTTGGGATGTTTTTTAGCAGCAGGCTCATTCTATATGAAGGTATTAAACACTAAACCTTTACGTTGTGTTCTTAACTTTAAAAAGTGTTCTTGAGAGGACCAATATTTTGGGATGGATGGAATACTTCATTACCTATTAGTACCTGAAATGCTTATTGTTTGACGATCATCTTATGCACCAGACATATCAGATTGCTCTTGTAGCGGCACCTGCGCTAGCTGTAACTGGCATACTGGTAAATATTACATCACTTCCATACTAGATCTACTAAGATATATATCCATTCTGATATGTGTTTCTGTAACTCAGTTATTTATAGCTGGATTCTCATTAGGAATGGGAGCAGTTCCTTGGGTTATAATGTCTGAGGTATATCATTTTGTAGTACAAGTTTCTAAAGGTGGAAATTTTGATCCATTTACTAATAGATGGGTCGATGTGGATTGTGTTTTATCTTAAACGGGTCAAATGAGTAATTTGAAGTTTTGGAAGGATATTTAATTACGCAGTTTTGTAAGTATGTAAATAGAATTTTCCTTCTTCAAAAAATAGACAAAAATCGACCGGTACTAAAAAAGTGGCCTGTTCAACCCACCTGTTCTGACCCATAACCCAACCTGTTCATTTTGCCAAATGTAGTTCATATCAGACTGTCACTAATTGTATGAATATGATGTATCCAGATATTCCCCATAAACATCAAAGGCACTGCTGGTGGGCTGGTGACACTAGTAAACTGGGCCGGTGCATGGGCTGTTTCTTACACTTTCAATTTTCTCTTAAATTGGAGTTATTATGGTAAGTGTGATGCATGATACTCGCATAAAATCTTATTTTGATTTTTTATTTATGGAGATTCACATTTTTTTGCTGTGTCAGGCACTTTCCTCCTTTATGCAGCTGTAAATGTAGCTTGTATCCTGTTTGTGATCAACTTGGTACCTGAAACTAAAGGAAAAACTTTGGAAGAGATACAAGCTGCCATCAATCATTAACGACAAAGTTTCATCTACTACAAGTTTGTTACTTGACATTAATCTTGAGACTCAAGTTAGTATTACATTATTTTTATAAGAAACCATTTATCAGTTATACTATGTGCCTGAGTTTGGGACAGAGTATTGTTGTGTTATGATGCATCGTGGGACTTTGTCAGTCTAACCATTCCAGAACACGAAAATAAACAAATACCAGTAAATAATAAAAACTGTACTTTTTTAGCACGCAAAAATTCAAGAAACAAAATCACAACCCATAGAAAACTACTCCAATACATATAAACCTGTACATGGCCACACTTCTTCTCCCTAAAACAAACACAAATCTCATTCCAACGAAAACAAAAAATAAAAATAAAATAACCAATATAATATGTATACACTTATATGTATGTAACTATCCGTTATACTGTTATCTATCTAAACTTTGCATTTTCCATACCCCTTTTGATGAATTAGAATCTGTTATCTTGACAACTTTTTGTTTAGGATGTCGTTGCTTCCTAATCAACTGTTGTTGACTAGATACCTCTGCCTTCGTTACATCAACTTTGACTATGTGATGGTCAGAAGTACCCTTGGATGATAAAACCATATATGAGCCTGGAACAAATTTGTAGGGAGAGTCTGGGGATACCAATATGTAATCGACCCTAGTACCATACTTGCATGTACCCTGCACATCTGCATTTATCAAATCATCAAATGTTAACTTCTCTTGATTGATTTCAAGAAATAGTGAATGAGACAAGATGCATGATCTTTAGGAGACATAGAGTAAAGAGTTCATACTTTGGCCTTTAGCGATAATGACTACAGATTCACATTCGCCTGCGAAGTCCTTAGCATCAGTGTACTGTTTGTGTTTTAGATACTTCATCACTTCAACTTTTGGTGTCGGTTTTCCCATTTCTTCATAGTACTATAAGAAAAGGTTAGGAGTGTCAGTATCCATTATTTGGTTGATTTGAGCTGTACTTTATCTCAAACATGTGATACTAAATAAAAAAGAAATGGCTAAACCGGGAACAAGTCAACGGGTTGAAAGTCGTCCACAGTCTATTTTTACCGCATACAACCTCCGAAGTTGTTTTTGTTCAAATATTTAAATTATCACTGTTTAATATTCTAATAATCATAATTAGCGTGTTAGTTAAAGAAAGTATAGAAAGTGGCCCATTTCAAACTCCATTACCCAACCCGCATGTTTTGTTCCATACTAGAAAATGACAGTTTCAACTTGTTACCCAACCTTCCTGACCCTTTTATCTATACCGCCTCTAGTTTTCACACATTTCTAGTATAATGATTCGATTGTTATGTACCTTAACAATGTCTGTCCATCTTTCGGGGGAGTAGTCTGTCTCATCGAGAGAGTTGATGCCTCCAGCTAAAATGTGTGGTCTCTCATTAGATTCGATTATTGCATTAATTTGCTTCATACGCCAATTCTCATCAAGATGGTCGAGAAGCGTACAATGGAAATCAACTTCTCCAGTTTGAGGCACGTCTATGGTCGCTTTTAAAACATTCCTGCATCCATTATAAAAGCCGTTAAATTATGTTACTTGATCTTTACTGATATCTCCGTGCAACATCTAAAAGAAACTGTTTCGACCCGTTCACAGTTCACTTACAAAATGTGTCGATTTGGTTTGTAATAAAAAAATCAGCTTGAAAAAGAAACGGGTCAATTGAGTCAATCGCCAAAAGTGTCTAAATTATTTTGAAATCATATATTTTTGTAACTATATTTGACACGCATGATGTCAAACAATACCTATGCGACACGTTTGGATCAATGAACACTTAGCTAATGGTCACCATCTGAAGTATTCTTGGTAAAATTTCTTAGACAGTTAACTATATCAATCACAGTAAACCTTAATCAGGATTATTAACAAGCTTATAAACAGTTAAAAACTAACAGACAATATTTATTTACTAAGTATCATATAGAATGCATGACTAAATCCATCAAGAAATTCCAGCCACATTAATAAAACCATGGACCACCAGAAACACCATCATTAGTCAAAACCCCCATATTTCGCAATCAATTTCTGAAGAAAATTAATGGCATTTATACATAAATGGAAAATGGCTGATTGATCTGAACACGTGATGTGTACATATCCTATTTTAAGTTGAACATTCAGTAATAATCAAGAGGTAAAAATATCCAATCACATGGCAAAAAAATAGGCTCAAAATGATGTCTAAAAAGGCATGTTTAGTAGTAGTTGCAACTTTATTTTTTGTAGCATACAGCTGTTCACAACATGGTACCAAACAGCACTAATATCAACTTGCTACCTAGGTTACATGAATTATTCACTAGAAAATTCATAAAGTTAGGTGATGACAGAAAGATTGGTATCATCTAATCTTTGCATGTATCAAGAAAACTACCCCACCCCAAATACTAGGAACCATCCATTATATTTGTTTCCATATGTTTGTTCTTTATATTTTGTGGTCCCATCTTGATGACTATGGAGTAGTAAATAAGATCCATATTCATCTTTTCTAGGTGTAAATTTGATCAACTGAACGAGCTGGATAACGGGTCAAAAAGGTCTGGTTAAGTTGGTAAACTTTAGAGGAGTCGCTGTAAATATTTGAATACAAGCGTTTGATCCATGTCGTTTTTAGCTAAACATTTTCTTTTCTAAGAATTCGACTGTTATCCGAATTTGCCAAAACCTACACTAGTTAGTAGAATTTGGCCATTCTATCACCTACTATTATTTTGTTGTTATGGTGCTTAAGCTTTTGAAGGATACATTTATGGCTTTTCGCAATAACTCTACTTTTGTACTACATGCCCTTTCCCTTAAGGAATTCTAACACACTATCTTTCTATGAAAAAGAGGTTTCATAGATTATGGTCCTGGTCCCATCAATGTAAGCCATAATTGAGCCGAAATATCCATCTTGTTCTAAGGACACTCAATTATTGAATTTGACAAGATTATTAAGCTAAACAACATGCATGTATGCCAACAAGAAAACATACAATAATCAAAATAATCTGTCTTTCATTTTGGGGTGTTTGTATGTAACTATAAAAAAGTAATCTGCATTGTTAAATAATAAGTCTAGATATTAAGTTATCAAAGTAAATACTAGTTTTGATGCGCCTATTCAGATAATCACTTACAAAACGCACATCTAAACACTACTTTATGAGGGTGTTTGGGATTGGTTATTCTTTTTTGCTAATGCTTTTGCTTAAAAAAAATAATAACTTCTGTATATCGTCTTTGGATTTGCATGGTCTATAAAAAATGCATAAATATACTCATACAAATACAAAAATTATCATTTAATAACAGCTTTTAATCAAATTCATTTAAGCAGATAAACATTTTGATATTAGTATCTCCATACTTGCTTATCAGAATCTGCTTATTTCAGATAAGCACAAGCAGTTTCGATAACACAAAAGTGTTTATACTTATTTTTATGCAAATAAGCAGAAAAAACAAATAAGCAACCCCAAACACCCCCAAAAAGTAAAAGAACCAAACACAAACCTGAAATCAGAATCATCAAAAACCTTCTGAACTTTGGACCGTTTTATCGGCCACTTCGACAAAACAGCATTACCATACTCAGGCGCCCAGCTCTCAGCAAAAACATAATGCATACCCAAACCCGCAGCCAAATCACTCAAAGGCTTCATATCCTTTTCCTCTTCAGCTTTCACATCTTGCAAAGCCAATATATCAGCATCCAATTCCTTCAAAACCTCTAAAACAGTCTTATTTGACTTAAAACTCCCCCTTTGACTTTGACTTTCATATTCCTTAGAATTATAACTATTTTGTGATCTCAACACACCCTTTCCTTTCAGTATCCTACTTATACCTTTAGAAGTACTAGTTTTTGCACTCGGGTCAGTTTCGTTTTCGCTTATATCAAATGTTAACCGCCCACTTCTTTTTAGACTTATTTCGTTATCGGGTAAATTTATCGATACTCTCAGCTTTGACTTTGCAAATTTCTGCTGTTTTGACTCAGTTTCTGAGCTACTACTCACTGAACTTGAATGCAATGGTGATTGTTTTAGTATCCCTTTAGGCCTATCAACCAATGACTTTGATCTTACACTACTATAACCCTCAGAAACAGAGGATTTTGGGCTAAATGGGCTAAGAACCTCATCATTTTCATTAAAGTCAAAGTTTGACTTATCTAAAGTCAAAGGTGGGATTGCAGGTGCCATAGAGAACAAAGCAGCATTAAAAGTAGCTATACGAATTGGGTTTTCGGGTTTCGGAATACCCTTTTGATCATTTGGGTGAATTGTGGCTGACCCATTTGTATTTGATGAATCTTGGAGCCTTGAATTTGACTTGCCAAATCTTTTTATGATCACTTTTGGCTTTGATCTCCTGCGAACTGGCCACCTCAATCTTGAACACAGTCTCCTGAGTTTTTTGTTAAAAAGATGGAGCATTTTTTTAAAGTTTTTATAAAGTTTTGTGGAAATGGGTAATTTTGGGAAATTTTGGATTATGGGTTGGTTTTTAAATGGGTTGAAAGAGGGTGATCTTTGGATGAGGATTAAGAAATTTATTATGAAGTGTTTTTTTGCGGGTTACTATTTAAAGTGGGGATTTTAGTATGGTTTGTAAATTTGTTTGCTAGTTGTGAAAAGGTTTTTAATAAATGAAGTTTTATGGGAAACAAGATAGGTGACATATGGCAATAATTTAGAGGGACCTTTATTGGTTTTTTCTTGGACATTTGATACTAGCATTAAAGTTTTACTCCGTATTTGAAAATGTGATGTGTCGACATTTCCGAAGTTTTCCTACAAATATAATGTAGTGAAGAGTTACAATATGTAGAGTTTAATCAGCGTCAATGTGTAGGCTTGAAAATAAGCTAAGTTGAGCTTTGATTCGACAATCTTGTATCAAGTTTGAATTGATGTAATAACAAGGGGTGAAAACGAGCCGAGTCGAGCCCGAGCCTGCCAGAGCTCGAGCTCGGCTCGTTTATATATAAAAAGCTCGAGCTCGAGCTCGTTTCGAGCCTAACATTTTGAGCTCGAGCTCGGCTCGTGAAATTTTTCACAAGCTCGAGCTCGGCTCGAGCTCGACTAATTTATATGATGTGTAAAGTTCAAATGGAGCTCGGCTCGTTAACACAAGGCTCGAGTTTGGCTCGTTAACACAAAGCTCGACTCGTTAACACAAGTCTCGAGCTCGTTAACAATATACATATAGAAAATATATATATGTATATATTTCTAGGGCTCGTTTAGGCTCGCGCGCCTAAACGAGCTTTTTTTATAGAGCTCGGGCTCGAGCTAGTTTATTAAATGAGCTCGTTTAGGCTCGGATCGTTGGAGCTTTTTACCCATCCGATCTCGAGCTTTTCACGAGCGGCTCGGCTCGTTTCCACCCCTAATGATAATTCGTGGGAAACTTGTAGAATATTTGAGCTCACTTAGAGAGCTCAAGTAGCTGAGACCGATAATACCAAGGCTTTTGGTTTAATGTTATGTGAGTTGCTCACCAACCAAAAGGTTGTGGGTTTAAGTCTCGTTAGATACACTTGTGAGAATTATTATGAAATAGTGGTATAGTGTGCAAAAAAAATCGTTTTTCCAAAAAAAAGAAAAAGAAAAAAGCTGAGACTAAGGCTATTAAAAACAAAGCTATGTAATAAAAACAACAAAAATGATTCTTATGCCTAATTAGCAAGCCTACTTGTATGCATAATGATTTAACTGATGGATTTGAAAACTTGATTTGTGAAAATTTGGAGAGAGAAAATATATAATACAAATGCACAAGTAATTTATGCATTAGACATGTATTTAAGCATGTATTGTAGACCTAAATATCATTACTCTAAAAACAAATTTTGATTCTTTTTTATTTAACACAACATTTTTCAACGTGTATCTATATTTAGAACGGAGAAAATGGTTTGGCCAGCTAGTATAATGGATAATAATATTTTAAAATTTTTGTTAGAAGTTAATGTTGTGATAATTTATAACTTTATGATTTTGTAATGTTTAAGCTATTTCTACTAAATTAAACTAGATTTTTAATAATTATATAGTTATAATACTCATGTACGCATGAGTTTTTACATAATTTTTTATTAGGAAAATCGATTATTATTTTGTATATATTTTTGTTACACTAAAGATTTGACTTTGTTAAAGACATGGTGGTTACGTTAATTTTGTTTAAATTTAACTATTTATATCATGTTCTAGACATTATGTGTGTTTAGTAGCATATAATGACTTTGAAAAAATATGTGTCATTGTTATATTGTTATATGTAGAATCTCATTGATATAATTTCATCTCACAGTAACGTGTGAAGTCGTGCCTTCATTTTGATATTTATATTTATGTTAATAATAATTTAAGCCAGTTTTTAAACTCGTGCACGGGCTAAACTTATAAAAATGAATAACATGAGTCGTTATTCAATGTGGATAGTAAAAAAAGAATACTTTTTTCCATATATCCTTACTTAATCTTTTAAAGAGGAATAACATGATTCGTTCGTATATGTATACTCTCGTGTATTCATTTACATGTCGCAATAACTCATAACAATTTCGTGCAAATACATTAGTATATGCAAATAATAATATTTATAAATAACAACAACTTATGTTTGTTTTATAAATTATAAAGTATAGGAGTATTTATTAATTTATAGTTATTAAAAAATGTGAAAACTAATAAGTATATCTTATTTGAATTAACAACTAAAGTTTTATTAATTAACTCATCTTTTTAAGGTTTTTTTTTTCAGAATTGACACATGTTTTTTTAACATATTTTATAAATTAAACGAAAATTTAATAGTTTGACTAAACTGAGCCTCACTGTTGACTTTTATTGACAAATTACATTGCTCGATTTTGTCACGTGTTAAAATAGATTAACCTGACTGGTCCAATTTTTTCTTTTAAATAAAATCGTACAAATTGCTTGAAATGATGTAATTATTTTATTATATAAAAGATTATGTTTCTTCAAAACTTATTATTTTTTGTCTTTCTTGCCATTAAATTCAATCATAATTCAACTTAAACTATATATCATTCTAAGGTGTGATAGGAGGGCACGAATAATCAAGTAAGCGAAGGCGACTAAACAAATGTTTAGGGCCCGTTTGTTTTGAGGGTGTAGGATTTGATGAATTCTTTCATTCTTGAATTTTTATGTTTGGTTTATAATTGGCACATTACAATAGAATAAAAAAATGAGTTGATATTCTTAGACTCATTCCACTATGATTTGGTAGGTTTTGGTTAAATAATTGTGGGCCATATCCCTACAAAAATTATCCACCACAAGTTTGAGATTTTTTATATTATTTGACATACTTTTATTTTAGGCTGGACACAGTCGTGACCCAGGTCACCGGGTGCCACATCAGCTTTCTCTCTCCGGCGACCAGACACGACCAAGTTGCCACAGTCGATGACCGACTTTCTTTTTTTTTCTTTTTTTTTCTTTTTTTTTAATTCAAACATTTTAAACAATAAATTTAAATTCATTAAAATTAAAAACATTACAATACTAAATTAAAATAAACATTACAAACTTAAACTAATAATCTAAACTGTAGCGTTCCTTGATTGTTTCCTTGACTTTCATCAGTTCGGCTAGTTGTCGTGGGGGCAAATTTTGGTCGACTGGGGTATTGTAGAAAATTATGTCGGTCTCCCGTTTTGATAGCGTCATGAATTCCATCATCTTTTTTTGGAGCTCGAGTTTTTCTCTTTTCATCTCTAGCTCTTTTTCCCTCAACCTTATGTACGCATCTTCTATACCCTTACCCTTAGCTTTTTCCCCTTTTGACGGCTTGAATTTGAAGAAAGTTTTGGCTAACGAACCAATAAATGATTCTGATGGTTGATCACGAGAGGAGGAGGATGATTTTTTCCTTGCTGCATCACGACCACTGGGTCGTGATTCTCTAGTCTCTTCCCCATCATCAGAATCATCAACGTCTTGGAAATTCAAAGGACCTTGGGTTGACCCCGAGGTAGTTATAGAACCCTTTGTTTTTTTTCCAACTATTCGTTTGGAAAGCCGGCATCTCACAATTCTTCCAAGCATCATGACCCCTCAAAATTTCCCAACACTCCTCCAAGGTAAAATCATGATCGTACATCATACGATATTCTCTAAGAGCTTTTTGTTTGTCGTCTACATCATTCTCACCACTTCCATGATTTTTCTTGACATTATCAATAATAGCGCAAAAAATTCCCAACCCTATTACGAATCCTATTCTTTCATTTGGTCGTGATGGAGTCGTAGGTTCTTTCTAAGCCAGTTTCCTTTTTAAAATACGCTATCACCTCCTCCCAAAAGCGGTGCCTGTTCATAGTGTTTCCTCTCGCCGAGTTTTCTGACACAAAAACCCAAGCTCTACAAAGCACGATCTCTTCCGCCTTTGTCCATGGTTCGGCGACCTTCTTGGTTGCTTCGGGCTTCTTGCCTTTGTCCTTCGCCTTTGAAGCATGTCTTGATGGCTTCTTTGGTTTGATGGGGGACATCTCTTCAGCATCGTCGGTTTTTTCATCGTCATCGTCATAAACGGGAATGGAATCGTGGTACAAACCGTGACCCAAACCTTGCCCCATCGAAGCATCTTGACTTGGATAGTTTTTGGTCGGATACTCAGGCATATAATCCTCCAAATCCATTTCAAGATTAGTACAATGAAGCGGGGAATAAGGTTGATACGGTTGGGAAGGATAAATGAAGTCCATGTTAGGATGATATGACGACCCACTTGGTTCTTGGCGGTAATCCGTGTTAGATCGTTGCGGTGGGACAAATTGACGGTTAATGTAAAACGGGTTTTGGTTTTGATTATGTTGTGCTAGTTGTGATTGATATTCAAAAGTTTGTGGACGAAAGCGAATACCCGGTTTTGTGGTGGTGTTATGCCGGTTAATTCAAAGTTGTTTTCCGGCGAGAAATTAAAATCCGATGCATTTTGGGGTAGTCGTGATCATCGGTTTTTTGATTGTGGGGTATATTTCTTTGACATGTTGAATTTGGATGAGAAGTAGATTGTGGTTGGAAGTAAGGGTGAGCATATGACCCGAACGGACCGGACCGACCGAAAGAACCGACCGGACCGACACGGACCGAGACCGGACCGACCACATTCGGTCCGGTCCGCGGTCCCGGCTTTTGGGCTAATTGGTCCTCGGTCCGGTCCGGTCCGGACCAAAACCGACGAATTTGGCCTTGTTGGACCGGACCGACCGAAGGACCGACCGGACCGACCACATTCGGTCCGGTCTCGGTCTAGGGTTTATGCCGAAATCGGTTTTCGGTCCGGTCCGGTCCGGTCCGGTTTTGGGCCTATGCACACCCTTAGTTGGAAGTGAATATAGATGAGAAGTAGTTTGAGGTTGAATTGTGTTTGAGGTTGGTATTTATAGGATGTAAAGTTGTCAAGTCAAGGTTTTTTTTTTTTTTTTTTTTTGCAAACAGTCGGATTTTTTTGGAAAAGTAAAGTTTGGAAATCGGTTGAAAATCCAACCGATGTTGGAAATTTTGGTGCCTCGGCCGATGTGACGACCAACACCACAGTCGTGCCAACTGACTTCAACATCGGTCGTCGTTGGAAATTTTTGTTGCCTGACCGATTTTTTTCCCACTGCGTCTAGCCTTATAAATACTAATTTAAAACAATAAAAAAATATTATTTATATATATATAATTAATATTTTTCTTTTGTCCACACCATCTTTCTCTCTTCTTCTTTTCTTCCATTCTATACCAAATCCAAATCTTATTCTAAACCCATGATCATACCAAACGCACCCTTAATTCTTTTGCAACCCTAAATGCCCTGCATACCGAAGTTAGAAAACTTAGGGTCCGTTTGTATAAGGACTTTGGAATGGTTTTTGTATTTGACAAGATATTTAACACTTGTTTGTTTCTTTCTATTGTAAAAGGAATCTTTATTTGAATCATAGATTGATAGTTGAACATTTAGGTAGGTTTCACATAATTTTATGTACTTTGTGGGCCATTTTCTTTTATCTCTCTATATATGTGAACCACTTTTATTATTTATAATATAAATTATATATTTTATATGAAATTTATTGTAAAATATATTTAAATAAATATAATTTATCTCTCTTAAACTTACCCTAAATCCAAAACCTATATCAAATCTAAATCCAACCCCACTTATAAACCAAACGGGCCCTTAGTCTCGTCACAAAACTAATACAATGCTAATAACAAAAAGAAAAATGCATTTCTTTTTCGTTTTGTACAAGTTGATCTAAACATAACACATAATCATTTTTTACATTTCAAATGTTAAATAATAATAATGATAAAGTGATAATAATAATAATAATAATAATAATAATAATAATAATAATAATAATAATAATAATAATAATAATAATAAAGGATTGGTTTTGCTATTGCTAGAGGTGTGGGGGCCCAGTTGGTTTCTCGGCTTCCCACTAATTTCTTGTAAATCCTATGAGTTTTTTTTAATAAAGTGATGTTTTATAAAAAAAAAATTAAAAAAAAAATAATAATAATAATAAAAGGAGTAACATACATCGTTAACTCCCAATGTAGTATCAGATTTCACGTTTAGTCAAAAATCGGAAAAAAAATCACTCGGTTGCTCTCCAAGTTTGATATGGACCAGCGGGATGCAATTTTGGAACGTCGGGGAGCAATCGTGTGATTTTTTCCGATTTTGGACTAAACGTGAAACATGGCACTACTTTGGAGACGGTGTATTTTACTCAAAAGAAAATTTTAAAGCTAATAAAAATAATAGTAGTAACAAGAAACAGCCATGTGTCTATATGTATATGTATTTGGACTAGAAAGTAGTTTATAACTTTTTATTAGAAATTGAGGGTATTTCATATTAAAGAGTAAATTGCATTTTTGGTCCTTAAGGTTTAGCCAAATTGCAGGTTCAGTCTCTAAGGTTTCGAAAGTGCAACGATGGTCCTCATTTTGAAACGTTTGCTGCATGTTTGGTCCCTGATCAAGATCAAATGACAAAAATACCCCTGTCTTCTCTGATATATCTGTTTTTCTCTCCTTCACATCAAACGCACATGACAGAAGTTATCCATCTTTCCCTCCCACCCTCTTTTCCACCGCCACTCTCCTCTCCTCTCTCTCTCTCTCCAGCATACGACACCACCACCACCATCGATCTTTCCCTCCCACCCTCTTTTCCACCGCCAATCTCCTCTCCTCTCTCTCTCTCTCTCCAGCATACGGCACCACCACCACCATCGAGTACAACAACCATCATCATCATCACCATCAAGAGGAACCAAGGTTGTGTTTGGTTAAGGGTTTGATTTGGGCTGCGTAAGGTTGTGATTGGGGTTTGTTTCTGTTCGAGCTCACCACCACAACCACCATCACCCCTACTCATCTTAGTTGATGTCATAATTGTTGTTGTTAATATGGTTTGGTTCGGCCTGGATTTTTATACCCGTTTAGGGTTGAGACTTGTAATGAGTCTCGGATCAATTATAGTTTGCTTATTAAATTGTAATACTCGTTTGGGATTAACCTTGGTTAGATTTGTTTATTTATTTTGTTTGATCTCGGTTTCGTATAGAAACCGAGAGGGTGTTTGTTTGGTCTGAGCCACGACAGCCCATGATGGTTGTCGTTGTGATTATTGTTGTTTGTTTGTTCTGGTTTTGGCTCGACAAAACCTATTAGAGGGTGTGTTTTGCTATGGTAGATTAATAGCTAGATACGAAGGGTTTGTTTGTTTGGCTCGGATTGAGACACCACAGCCAAATTGCGGGTCCGCTTGGTGGTGTTGTCCGCTGCCCACAGCAGCCCCAATAGGGGTGCGATTGGCTTGATTCTCGGCTCAAAAAGACAACCACAAGGGTGGTTTTGGTTTGGTATAATCACACCCGAGAGGGTGATGGACTTTTACTGTCACAGCCCACCCGAAAAGGGGTGTTTGCTTGCTGCCGTAAGGTGGGGGGTGGTGGGATGGGTGACGTTGGGTGGTGGTGGGTGGAGGTGGCCAAACGTGTAGCAAAAAGCTAAAAAGAAAATAGAAAAAGAGGAAGACAGGGGTATTTTAGTCATTTGATGTTGATCAGGGACCAAACGTGCAACAAAAGTTTCAAAATGAGGACCACTATTGCACTTTCGAAACCTTAGGGACTCAACCTGCAATTTGGCCAAACCTTAGGGACCAAAAATGCAATTTACTCCATATTAAATAATGAATGGGCAAAAAGGTGGTTGGATTAGATTCTTTCTGTTGTCTTTGAGGATTGGGAAAGATGCCAACTGCTCCGGCAAGAATAAGAAATAAGAAGCCTAGAAAATTGTATTAGTTATTTAACTAAAACCTTTAATTAACTAAACCAAAATTATTGAAAATTGCGAAATCCAACCACTACATTTAATATTCAAGTTGATTCAACGTTGGAATTCTAATCTCCAATTTAATGTTATTAGGAACTTTCTTTGAAAAAAGCAAAGAGTTAGGTGGTGTTTGTTTTTCGTTAAGAGGCTCTTAACAGCCTCTTAATCTGAACCGTTCAGATGCGGTCAGACATTTTGGTCGTTCAGACCGTTTGTTTTTTTTCCCGTTTAGACGCGTTCAGAGGCAGTAAGATCTTAATGGTCTAGACTTGAGAGGGGTGTCTGAATGCTTCTTGTTGCCTCTTGCTGACACAAAAAAAGACCAAAAAAAAAATTAGTACGAGCAAGCAAATATGCGGTTCAAACATGAGTTTTTTTTTCCGTTCAGATGCGGTCAGATTCAGACATTTACGCCTCAGATTCAGATGTGCGGTTCAGATTCAGATTCAGAGCCTCTTAAAAAACAAACACCACCTTACTACCACTTAAAATAAAATTAAGGATTAATTATTGACTCTCATAGTAAAATAAACTAAAAATTTGACTTTTATAGTACTACATAGCAATGTCACAATAATAACTTTCCAATTTTATTTACCTATAGGGCTAAAAGGAGTGGTGGTGACCGGCTCACCGTCCACGTCATCGTCACATCAGTTTTTTCTCTCATCTCACTTTTCTTCACTCCCTCTCATCTTTCACCCGTTTTTGGTATTTTCTAATTTTATTTGCCTATAGGGCTAAAAGGAATGATTGTGACCGGCTCACCGTCCACATCATTGTCACGCCAGTTTTTTCTCTCATCTCACTTCTCTTCACTCCCTCTCATCTTTCACCCGTTTTGATCACATTCCTTTCACCTTTCATTAAAATGCCCACTTTATACAAATATACATCACTAATTATCCTACACACACTCACGAAACAAATAAAAAACATTTACTTTTTGAAAATGAGCCTCATATTTTTTACACCTCACTTTGGTGAGCCGGTCACCAAACTTATGTAATTTGAGCGTGACATCTCACTTTCGTTTTGGTGGTCACTATCCACTTGGCACTAATGGTGAGCCACCCACCACTCTGGATGGTCTAAATAACCCCACACCCCATCATTTTTATACACAGCTTCAAACATCATCTTTCTCAATATATACACTACTCAAACAAAATATTTATCATTCCTCATTATCCAAATTATTTCTAAAATGTTCATGTTCACAGACTCATCGGAAGAAGAAGTTACTAATAGGGACTTGTCTTCTTTTAAAATAGCGTTGTTATTTATTAAGAATATACGACAAGGTGAAACTTTGCGACCGACGAGAAACATTGTAATAAAGATTGTTATGGTCCTCATGATCGTTTAGTCGCTGCCTATTTTAGTGAGCATCCCATTTACGATGCATATACATTCACGAATAGATAGAGAGCTATTCGCAAGCATAGTTGAAGATGTAACTAGTCATTGCGCATTCTTTCATACTACTATTGATTGTACCGGAAGACAAGACATTTCGGCATTGATGAAGTGCACCTCCACAAATTCGTCAATTGGCATATGGACGCGCTTGATGAATATTTGTAAACGGGTGCATCAATTTCTCGTGATTCTCTTTATTATTTTTATAAGTTTGTTATGAAAATATATGGGGTGGAGTATCTGTGAAAACCTACTTACGCTTATGTTGAAAAGCTTTATCGGTTTCATGAAGATAACACGGGGTTTCCAGAAATGTTAAAAACCCTTGATTGTACAGATTGGGAGTGGTTTGGTTGTTTGAATGCATATAAAGGGCAATATTGTAGAAGTGATCATAGTCCGAATCCTTTCATTTTACTGGAAAGTTGTTGCGTCATAAGACTTACGGATATGACATGTTTCTTTTGGTGTTTCTGGGGCGAACAATGATATCAAAGTTATACATTTATTGCCTCTATTCGATGATCTCAAAGACGGAAAAGCATTAGAGATTCCGTTTATGGCTAATGGCGTAAGTTACAGATGGAGATATTAACTTGTTGACGGGATATATCCGGAACATGTGACACTTTTTAAGTCGATTTCACATCTAGGAGATGATTACTACAAGTGAATACGGAATAAGAAAATGCATAAAGCATCAAGGAAAGATGTGGAACGCGCGTTCGGCGTTCTCAAGAAAAAATGGCTATATTAGCCAATCCTGCACGATCGATGCTTCTGGAAAAAATAAAGAATATGGTGTATACATGCATCATATTACATAATATGATTTGAAAACACAAAGGGAAGGCGATAAATCATGATTGGTATCTGGAAGAGCACATCAACCGGACGACCTCATACCCATGAACAAACGCTACAAGTTATCAAGCAAATCAAATCTTCAGAAGCACATCAAAATATTCGTGCGGATTTGATCGAACACCTTTCTCGTGAAGTTTAATTTAGTTTTTAATTAAATTTGTTGAAAAATGGGTTTGATAGTGTTGGTGGTTATTTGCCCAGAAGCAGGGTAAAGATAATCAGTAACAATGCAATACCACTAGGTGGTTATCGGATATCACTTGGAATCGTGTTATCACTTTCCAAAGTAAACTATTTGACCCTATGCCTGGGTTACACGAATATCTACTTAGGATAAGACCAAATGTTTGTTATTGAATTATGCACAAATCAATAACCCTTGCGCATATAAGCGTTTAAGCTTTCTGTTTTGTTTCTCCTGGTATACACCATATCTCCATGCTGATGATGTCCATCTATATTTATAGTAGAGAACACTTACTCCTAGTCAAAGGATTTTATGAATAATTAACGGCCAATTAATCACCCATAATAAGCCTCCATTATCATAAGAATAGTGGTTACATGGCCAATTAAACGTGGTCATAAAGCAGTCATAACAGCCACTTGAATGAGTCAAAGCTATTACAAATTGAACACTGCAACACTACAGTAGGAACCAATACACTACCAGCAGGAACCAATACGCTAGTAGTAGGAACCATCAGTTACTACACTAGCAGTAGAAACCAACACTACCAGCAGGAACCAATACATTAGCAGTAGTAACCAACATTAACAGTACTAACCACTATTGAGCCAGGGTGTTCAGGGACCTCATGGGTGTACACTCCGTATCTCCTAACCCAAAACCAGGTGTGAACTAATTCCACAAGTGCACTAAATTTTCCAACAATCCTCCTCAAATTTAGTTCACTTCCTTTTGCATGAAAATCAAACATTAAGCAAAACATGTGCATAAACGAAAATATCCTGAGGATTGAATTTCCATCTTAGTAAATTACACGTTCAAATATTCAAGATTCAGGGTGTTCTAAGAATTAAACCCTTCAACCCATTTAAATACCTGAAGATAAAATACACACAAGTTTTCAAACACTTAAACGCTCTTGACACTTTACAAGCCATGTGTCCATATCCAAATTCATAAATGCTGCAAGAGCCAAAAGTCCAAAGGTTCCCTGAAGCGGCGAAACTTCAACATTCACATAGGTGGTTCCTCTTTATTCATGCTCCTGCCAAGCACTTTTTCATATAAAATTAACCATTAAGAAGTAAAGACTTCATCCTCCTTTCAGCAGGTTATGAGCACAACCTTTGGATGTATATAAAACATATGCTCCAGTCCACTGAATGTTTGTAACATATTGGATTTCACATACACATCAAAACACAAAATAAAGTAGGCGTATAAGATGAGTTTTAGAGAGAGAAAGTTAGAGGTTTGGGAACTTTAGTGAGAGAAAGAAAAATCTTATTATGAGCTCCAACTCTCTACCTTGGGAGGTAGAGAGTATTTAAAGTCTTACAATAAAACGCCACCTGACGGGCTGTGGATCAGGCACACAGTGGGTAAAGACCCGTCCGTCCTCCACGGTGTTACTTAACTAAATACTACTTAACATTAAATAACTATGACTACGAGCTTTCTAACGATTACATATACTTGAGGTGACCGACACTTTAATACCTGGATTTACTAAATCCTAACAATCTCCCCCTAAGGAAGGTCACCTCAGACACACATTAAAATTACATAGAATACAAACAGATATTACATTGAGATTGTTCTTGGATTCTTGTTCATGTTCTTTGTTCTGTAGCTCGTAGTCTTTGATTCTTCATTATTGCATGTTTGGATAATCTGAGTGGAGGTCTTTAACTGATCCACGTGAAACTGAGTTTTTTGAGTCAGCTTTGAGATCATCAGCCACATTAATCTCTTACTCATCCTTTGTGGTGTTGGTATTATGTGATGTTGTGACATTTGAACCGACATGCTCACATTCTGGATCATGATATATACTTATTAGAGTAGCGGAAGCTTTCGTTGATTCATGATATTGGCAGCAGCGTAGCAGAAGCATGGAGTGATAATATCAGAGTCATTGATGCACTTATCATGATTTCTTTGGAAGTGAATGTGTTGTGTGAGCATGCGGCTATGGATTTACCGCTTCATTCTGATCAAACGTCGGGTGTTCCAGCATAAAACAGTTAGCAATAAAGCGCACAAAAGTGTCTTTGATCACTTTTGTTGAATTGAGGTACACGCCCACGGTTCCCCGATTGATCAAGCACGTACGCCTGTGATCAGGTATAATTCAGAAGAATTTCCTTGACAGGGTTTCGCAGCTGCTCAAGCTGTTCTCAAACCGGAACGTCTCAAAGAAGACAACACGGAGTGAGTGAACCAGCGAAATGAGATTCACTGATTGATGAAAAGAGATTTGAAAAAACAATCGTGTATCGCTCAATAGAAATTGTTTTTGCAATACAACGAAGGTTTTAATGAAGATCATTTATCAATCATAAACACCTTTTATTTTGAAATATTTGTACACAGTCGATGTGCTAAAGAAAAGAGTTTTAAGCACAACGACCGGTTTTTCAAAGGTATCCGTCAATCCATAACCTGAACCAGGATTGATTCAAAAGATTGAATCGCCCCATTGTTTCTGTTCAGTTGTCACATGGTTGATCTATTGGATAGATCTCACATGCCACCCACCAGGAGCTTGTTTGATGTTGGCTCCAGAAGGCTTTCCATCTTCATTGTGAATATGAATGCATATCACTCAGATGTTCTGGCAATACCACAAGGATAATGCGTAGGACTCATAAGATATAATCTATCTTTCCACATTGTGTTAAACAGAGAGTCTTCATTGACAGTGTCCTAAAGAGATTTATTGATGATCTCATGGCTCTAGACTCAATTGTGCACATTTGGTTCCTATGCCAGAGACTAGGGAGAGTGTCTCTTTCTTCAATATCAACAATCTCTAAGAAAAAGTCTATAGATAATGTCGATTCCCTGTGAGAATGAAACAAGTCCTTTTAAGAGGAACTTGAGTGGTTTGGAAAGTTGAAGTGCGGTGCGTCACTGGGTCCATGACGTCTTGTCTTCAATACCGATGTTACCTTGCTAACCACCAGTAGTATATGAATTGAACTCGGTTTCTGCCCTAAGGTTGAATTATTGGACGGTTATTTCTTTTCACCCTTTTCATATTCATTTCTTTTTCATTCTTCAACCCCTTCAGTGCTTACCAAGACTTCATAACCAGAACCTTGTTGGGTTTATTCCAGTACTAGCTCAGTCCCAGTCCGCACTCTTCCCATATCTCATTTTTCTCCTTTTATCATCATACCTAAGGACTTCTACACTAACTAGTGGATTGTCCCTGGGTAGATCCTTCCGGTTCTGGCAGATCATGGGACCTCAACCTAACCTTATCATCCTTATATCACCATGCATAAAGTAGAGTTGGTTGGTCTTTTGATATAGTACTTTCGCCTTGAAACCAATTGAAAACCATTTGAAAATCAATCAAGATACTTGTGATATAAAATCAAAGCATTTTGTATCTTTTTTTTTTGATATTTTAGAAATGCTCCCCCTCGACATATGCATATCATTCCGAAATAGTTTAGCACATGGAGGCAAGAGATCTTTGAAATCGTTAGATTAAGAATGAAAGGTCCAATCTTTTGATTAACATTTTCTAAAATGATCATCATCACTTCCCAATCAATTTGAGTAGATAAAACATTTTGAGGAAGGATGAGGTTTTCAAAAGTTTGCTCCCCCTCAATATGTGCCTCGAAGTTTAAAAGAGTTTTTCACATATTAGAAGGAACCTGCACTTAGAGACAATACAATCACGTTTCTATAATTTGAGGTTTAAGGTAGATGCTCCCCCTCAATATGTGCATGGAAAATTTGAAATCGTTTGTCACATACGGGGAGGAAAACTTGCTAAACACTTATGAAACCATTTATTGAATTATCAGTTTAAATCCAATTTAAATCACAAATTCTCCCCCGATCACAATTTTCAAAACATTTGATATTTGTGATCTCTTGTTGATTTAAATTGATTTTGAAATCTTTTGAGGAGAACTGTGACTCTTTTATGAAAACATTTAACCGATAAGGATCAAGTTTGAAACATAAGACTCCAAAGATTAAACATGCTTGAGTATCTTTTTAGAAAATATTATAATAATCAAGGTCTTGTACCGATTGTATAAACTTATTGTAAAACATTTAGAGTAGACCTTGCTCATTTATGTGCCAATTGTTTGAAAAATACACTTTGATTTAATTGAAAAATCATTCTCCCCCTCAATCAATGACGAAAGTTGTTGATTGATGGAATGAGATTTTGACATCTGAAAGCTCTGATGATTTTCAAAAATAGAGTCTGGAGTGTTTTCAAAACAATTGAGTTTTCATTAGATAACAAATATTTTTCAGAAGAATCATTAGAAGGAAAAATATTTGAAAGGAAACATTTGTCTTGTTAATGACAGACATTTGTTTTAAGAATCAGAGCATGAGATTTGAAACATGAGATAAAGCATGGCTCTGTTCTTCCTTTGAAAAGCGGGTTACTGCCTGAAATGACAATAAACCATTGTTTCACTTTCTCCCAAAAATATTTTTTTTGATTTTTTTTTAATAAAATATTCGAACAATATCTAAAGTCCCGTGTCATTCTTTGAATAACAACACAAAGACCGTAGATATTTTCGAATTGAGAAAAACATGACAAAATGACTGTATTTTTTTTTTGAAATTTTTTCAAGATTTTTCAAATTTTTATAGATTTTTGAAAGTTTTCTATTTTTCTATTTGCTTTTTGAAGGTTTTGTAATTTTGTATTTTGTTTTTCGAATAGATATTTACAAGGAGATGATAGAGTCATAAACATTTACTCCTCGTCTTCCTCCTGAAGACGTTTGAGTGTTTCTGGTTGAAGGCTTTTCAAGCCAAGTCGTGGAAGAATAAACTCAAAACGTTCTCTTGGAAGAGCTTTGGTGAAGATGTCTGCTAACTGGTATTCTGACTTCACAAAATAGAGTTCCACCACACCGTTTTCCACTTGTTCCCAGATGAAATGATGTCTAATGTCGATGTGCTTTGCTCTTGAGTGTTGAACGTTGTTGCATGAGAGGGCAATAGCACTTTTATTATCACAGTACATAGGGATTTTGTTGAATTCAAAGCCATAGTCAGATAATTGGGATCTCATCCATAGGATTTGAGCACAACAAGATGACATGGCTATGTATTCAGCCTCTGTAGAGGAAATAGAAATACTCATTTGCTTCTTTGAAGACCAACTCACAAGCTTATCACCCAAAAACTGAGCACCTCCTGATGTACTTCGACGTGTATCTTGACATCCTGCATGATCAGCATCTGCATAGGCTGTTAGTGACATACCGGTGTCCTTCGGGTACCATAGTCCCATATTGATGGTTCCTTGGAGATACCGAAAGACCCGTTTAACCGCTTCAAGGTGCTTTTTAGTAGGCTTAGCCTGATATCTAGCACACATGCACACAGCGAACAAGATGTCTGGTCTACTAGTTGTACATCAGGGATCCAATCATACTACGATATTTCGTTTGATCTACGATGATCCCTGAGTGGTCCTCATCCAGCTTGGTACGTTCAATCATGGGAGTGTCAACGGTGTCACAAGAAACAAATCCAAATTTCTTTAAAATCTCATTTGCATATTTAGATTGATTTATAAAAATACCTCCGGGACTTTGTGAAATTTGTAATCCTAAGAAAAATGACATTTGTCCCATCATTGACATTTGAAATTTGGAACCCATTTCATTTGAAAAACGACCACATTCATTGTGCTCAGTCGAGGCAAAGATAATATCATCAACATAAATTTGAATGTGAATTAAATGTTTGCCTGACTTTCTGGTGAACAATGTCGGATCAACTGATCCCTTGCTGAATCCAGTAGATAGAAGAAACTTTGATAGCGTATCATACCATGCTCTAGGAGCTTGCTTCAAACCGTAAAGGGCCTTTTTCAAGCGATAGACATGATTAGGATGCTCTGGATTCACATAACCCTCTGGCTGGCTGACGTAAACCACCTCTTTCAAATCACCATTAAGAAAGGCGGTTTTCACATCCATCTGATATACAACCATGTTTTTACTAGCCGCATTAGCCAAGAAGATTCTGATAGCTTCGATACGAGCAACAGGAGCAAAAGATTCCTTAAAGTCAATACCTTCTTCTTGAAGATATCCTTTAGCCACTAACCTAGCCTTATTTTTCAACACATCACCATGCTCATCAAGCTTCACTTTGAAGATCCACTTTAGAGCAATGATCATAGCACAGTCTAGAGCAGGTACTAATTCCCATACATCTAATCGATCAAACTCATAAATTTCTTCTTGCATGGCATTGAACCAGTTGTCTTTATTCATAGCAGTTTTAACGTCTTTAGGTTCGATCTTAGAGAGTACGGAGTTGAAGAAGCACCATAAGGCATCAGTAGCAAGTTGTTTACGAGTGGATATTGGATGAGAAGGGTTTCCAATGATGTTGTCCAATGGGTGATCATGTGTCCATTTTCTAAGGTGTTCATGTGGTTGTTGTTGTGGAACTGAAGTAGAAGAGTCGATGTCTCCTGATGAAGATGGTTCAGATGATGATTCAAGAGCAAATATATTTTCAAAAGGAGCGTCTTCGGGAGTAGCAAAGGGATTAACTTCATCTTGTGAATCAGAAGAAATTCCATGATGCACACTTGGTGATTGAAGGTTTGTTGATGAGACAGATTGATCAGCAGCAGGCGCTTCCTGACTTAATGACATAGAAATTGAAGGATAGACTTCATTGACAGGGATAGAAGCAGCCTCTGATGATGGGATTGACAGATCATTAGCATTTGGCTCATAATGTTCATCAAACATTTGATCAAACAATTTCTTCCCATCATCTTCAGATGGAGGTACATATGGAGTTGCTTGAGAGGAGTTTGGTACAAGGGATGAACCAACGGGACTATTTTGAAGTGTGGGTCCAGAACTGGATTGTCCAGGAGCCATTGGACCGGTCAGCTCATCGAACATAACGTGAATAGTTTCCATGATATTTCGGGTTCTTTTGTTATAGATTCGGTATCCCTTTTTGTTTGGTGCATATCCTACAAATACTCCAATGTCCGCTTTAGGTTTAAGTTTGCCTAAGTCTTGACCCTCATTAGTTGGATAACACAATGCACCAAACACACGAAGGAATGATAAATTAGGTTTTCTATTGTGGACAAGTTCATATGGAGTTTTTCCATGAGCAGTGTGAATTAGGGATCGATTTTGAGTGTAGCATGCAGTGGCAATGGCTTCAGCCCAGAGAAACATTGGAACCTTTGAGTAAATCAGCATTGTTCTTGCGGCTTCCACAAGAGTTCGATTTCGTCTTTCAACTACACCGTTCTGTTGAGGAGTTCGTGGAACACTTCTTTGATGACTGATTCCAACACTTTCATAAAATTCACTAAGTTGTTTATTTACAAACTCAGTTCCATTGTCTGTTTGGATGATTCTGACAGTTTTGTTAAGTCGAACCTGCAGCTGTTTGATAAGTTTGATGATGATATCTGGTGTTTCATCCTTTGTCCTTAGGAACTTAACCCAGGTGAATCGAGAGTAATCATCAACCACAACTAACACGTATTTCTTCCCAAATATATTATGCACTCTCATGGGTCCACATAAGTCCATGTGAATTGTATGAAGAACTTCTGTAACGGAGTTTGTAGGTTTGGGTTTGTGGGCGTACTTCTTGCTTTTTCCTAATTGGCATGCTGAACAAAGATGATCCTTTTCATACTTTAGTCTAGGTAAACCTACAACTAAGTCCTTTCTGGAGAGATCATTGGTGCCGAAGTTCAAGTGATTGAGACGACGATGCCATAACCATGACTTTGTTTTCGAAGCCTTTGAAAACAAGCAAATTGGAGAAGACTTCATCATATCTTCAATAGAGATTGTGTATAGATTTGAACCACGTGTTCCTCTTAAAAGTTCCTTACCATCAAGTTCTCTAACGAAACAAGTATGTTTTCTGAAGGCCACTTCTAGATCAGAATCACAGAATTGACCGACCGAAAATAAGTTATGACCAAGACCTTCTACGTAATATACCCTGGAGATAACACTATCTCCGACAATATAATCTCCATAACCCATAATAGCACTAAAATGATCATTCCCGAATCTAACAGTTCCGATGAATTTACTCACGAAGTTCATGAGCTGCGACTGGTCTCCAGTCATATGCTTGGAACAGCCTGAGTCCAGGTACCACAGAACGATTTGAACGATCTGTAGTTGAGCACATACAAGAATGGATAACTGGATAATTGGGATCCCCATGCAAGAATGGGTTCTACTTGGTTAGTAACAGTGATTGGAACACCCACATCAGAAGTAGAAACAATGGAATCATTAGAAATAGATGCAGTGCTAGTGTCCATATTTGACCTATTCAAAGTATGTTCATTTCTTAAGGGAATAGTTCTACCAGTAGGCATCCATTTTCTAATGGGCATTGATTTAGCAACTTTAAGGCAAAGCTCATTAATCTTACGGCCAACAGGTATCCATTGATAACCTATTTTACTAAATTTCCTTCCTGTGGGTTTCCACTGTTTTCTAACTTTCTTTCGCCTTTGCCTTTTAGCCTTCTTAGCTTGACTTTTAGCATTAACAATTTTATCAAGGCATTTGACAGCATTAGACAAAACATTCCCACCACATTCATGATTAGTAACAGAAATCAAGCAGTCATTATTACATGGTTTGCGAATAGTAGCAGAATTCGAATTAATTACAGTACGCTTATAGCTGATACTAGAATCAACACGATTCGTTTTATTCAACTCAAACTTAATATTCCTAGGATGATCTTCTACTCTCTTCCAATGCACATTCTTAGCTTGCGAGGTCCTATCTTGCTTGGTATTACCTGGAGGCTTTGACCCGCTTGCTTTAATGTCACTGATTACTCCTGTAGAGGGAATTATGGGAACATTAGTTGGTTGATCTACTTTTTGCATTCCTGAACTAGATGTGCAGGGATCTGAACTACTTGAAGGCACATTAGTGTTCACTTTCTTAAAGCTGGGCATAGAATGATTTGTATGCTTGGCACTGGGCACAGAACAAGGCATCACAGCTTTACCTTTTGCACCTAAGGATTTAGGACATGTTGCAATTAGACATTCTAGCAGCTCCTGAGATAGTTTGGCCTGAATGCATGCAAACCTAATTTCTCTATCAAGAGGCTTATTTATGAAATCCTCTTCCACTATCTCACGGAGACATTCTAGACTATCCTTAAGGTGAGCACAATAGTTATGAAACACAAGTTCATTATTCCTAAGATGAGGGGGAATGTATTTAACAGTCACAGTATATTTGCAGTCAGAGGATGACTTTGAAGCAACATTCTCATTAAAAATAAGTGGCAGTTTCCCTTTTTCCTGACTTCTCAGATTCTCAATTTCTTTTTGTAAAGAAGTTATTTTTTCGTTGTTTTTGTCACGAGTGACTTTCATTGAATCATATAACTCTTTAAAGTGTCGTTTAACTTTTTCATTTTCTTCTAGAAAACCCTCGTTTTCTTTTTGTAAAGCATTTACTAAGTTTTGAAGAAGAAAAGTTTGAGAATACTGAGAATCTAAAGGAGGAGGCATTTGGGACCCAGTCACATTGTTCTTTTCACCCTTTAATTGAGAAATTTGGGCTTTCAACTTTCTGATCGTGTTACAATGAGCTTGAATCTGTTAATCACGTTTGTTTATCTGAAAGACTGCATCAAACTCTGGAGCATCTGAAGATGTCTTGATATTTGAGGTTTTGACATTTTATTTAAGATGTTGATATTTTAGTTGTAAATTAAAATGTTCAACTTCTAGTTTAGAAAGATGTTTTACCAAATTATTGTGATCATCTAGATCAATTTTTTCATTTAGTTTAGAATTAGTCTTTTCAAGCTCAATGACACGATCATGGGAGACTTTCAGAGCAACAGATAATTCATGAAATTGAGAAGCATTAATGGAACAATTTGTAGCAGTGTAAAACACATCTTGAGTGATACATTCAGAAATAAGATTCTCATTCAATGTATGCAATTTCTTCATCTCAATCTCATTATATTTTAACTCTCGCTCATAGTCACTAACCTCAACTATCATTGCATCAAATTCCTTTTCCATTTCTTTAATATCTAAATTCATCCCCTTTTTAAGACTCTCAAATTGATCTTTTAGTTGTTTAAAGAAAGGAATGACCTCAGTTAAATAGCATTCTTTAGATTGCTCAAAACCCCTTTCCCCTTCAGTTATACCAGTGGGTGTGATCATTTTCTTACAAGTTTTCTCAAAATCAACAAATAATTGAAAGATAACATATTGAGTGATTAAGGTCTTGCTTTTAGTGACAATAGTTCTAGGGAATAAATGCATTGGTGTATTAGGAGGATACACAGTTGCTGAAGGCATTTTCCTAAAGGGGGGGTTTGTTACAACAAGATTCTCTGCTTTTTGCTTATCTAAATCCTTTTTCCAGAACATTTGTTTGGGTGTTAACAACATTTGAGGCTTAAACTTGTTCAAGGAAATCCAATTTTCCTTTTTGTAATCAAGGGGTCTGATAATTATGTTTTTCTCTTTACATATAGGATTATTGAGTTTCTTATCCATTTTATCCCTAGTGGCTTCATCTGATTTCTTATCTTCCTCAGTGCACTCAACGCAACTAAGTTTCTGCCTAGGCTTAAGGATTTCATTGCCATCATAAATTACCTTATGAGCAGTTCTAGCCTTTTTAATGACCTCTGGATTTGGTTCCCAACAAGGGGAGTACTATGCTTATCACTCAAAACTCTGTGCTTAGTGATTAAGTGAGCAGTCTGAATGGTATTTCCTTGTACATACAACTTATTTTCAAGCTTGTTTTTCAAGGTTTTCAGATTGGAAAAATCATTCAAAAGTTTTGATTCCTTAGTATTGAATTCTTGTTTAAGCAGTTTAACATTTTCCTGAAGTTCTTGTTTTTGCTTAGCAGTTTTAGAAAGCTTTTCTTGTAAGGAATTTAACTCTTGTTTTAATACTTCTTCTCTAAACCTACATTTTCTAATAATTGTACGCATTTGGTCATCCATTTCCTGCTCACGGGTGGTTAACTCAAACTTAGCACGTTGTTCATATATAGCAACTTGTTCCTTATAGGCATTGAGTTCAGAGGTAACAGAATCATCAGGGGCACATGCAGTGTATTCATCAAAAACACAATCATTATTGACTGTAGAAGATACATCACTTGGTACAATCTCACTTTCACTTTGAGCCACATGTTGATCATATGGGACAATATTACTATTTCCTATATTTTCAACATCTGAATCATAAGTTTCAAGAGATTGTACTTCATTATGTATCTTTTGCTCATCAACCTTGTCGTACAGTTTTAATACCTCTGAGATGATTGATTCTTTGGATGGACCAGCCTGTTGTGGTGAAGGAACCTTAGGAGAGACCATAGGAGAGATCCTTGC
>OU343221.1:79376794-79519216 GCA_910596185.1 Chrysanthemum makinoi | reverse complement strand
CACTATACTATCATCTTCAGAAGAAGGGAGAAATGGGGATTTCAAAGGTCGAGGGTCATATGGATATGGAAAAAACTGGAGTAAATCATCACTGGATGACGATGATGATGATGGAGAGGAGATTGGATCAATAACCTCTGGTTTGTTATTCATGGTTATTATTGATTGGAGTGGAGAAATTAGGGTTTGTGGAAATATTTGGGGTTAATTGATGAGAGTTAAGTGTGCATTGGGATTGTTTTATAGACGGATTCAAGGTTTAATGAGATTTATTGCGAGTTGGGTGACCAGTAAAAGATATACTGAAGCTTCTTGATTCGTGAGTTATTTCTGCGATTGATCTACTTATGATTGACCATGGTTTTCTGCGAAGTGGTAAGTTAAATTTGGTAGAAGTTGCATTACACGTCAGATTTGGTCAACAACTTATTCCGATATTTGTGACCATAGATTGGGAAACTTCTAATAATACCTTATTCGCATATCTTCGCCTCAAATTAACTGATTCCCTCTTCATTCGATTTAAAACATACTTCCTGTTGATTAAATCATAACCCATTATCACGATTTCTCATGGTGCTTCAATTTAAGAAAGATCATAACAAAGTTGCTTTTCTGGGAAAAGCTAAGGGTAGTGAACTGTATGAACCAATGGTGGAGTTCTTGAAGAGGTCCAAGATTCATTATGCTTTAACGCATTCTCCTAATGTGATATATGAATCGTTGGTTACACAAGTTTGGGCATCTGCTTGAAAGCGGTGAAGCGAGATTGTTGCTATAGTTGATTGAACAGTATGTTGTGACAGAGGAGTTGATAGAAAAACAGCCAGCTTGGACGATGTTAATGGGGTTTATCATTCTAATGTTGTGGATATTCTTCTGGGTTAGAGCTTTTGGATACCAGGGTACAGTGATATATGGTTCAAGAATCAGTTGTGTCCTATGTGGAGGTTTTTGTTCTACGTTGCTTCATGCATAAGCAATAATCAGGAGGATGGGACCAATTTTCTACTCAATTGGGATGTGGTATTGTATGTCTTTCTCAGGGGTTAACTTATAACTTTTCTAGGTTTATTTTTGATAATACGGTTGAAAATATTCATAGGAAAAACTGGAGCTTTAACTACTAAGCTGTTTGCTTCTATGAAACTCATTATGAGGGGAATATCATCCTTTGCTAGTAGCTATATGTTGCCTCAAGGCAATGAGGCTGTGATAGGGGAGAATGTTGTTGGTTCTCCATCCTCTACTACTTTTTCTTGCTGATGGTAATCCATCAGTTACAATGGATGAGGCCCTTCTAATGCTCTGAAGCTACACATATGTTTCTCCGACCAACCACCATCTACACCTTTGACCATGCCTACATCTAGTCCACACCCTTTCAGGGTACTCTGATGAGTTTGAGACTGACTTTGCTAGAATGCCTACACCCAGTCTTGTTAGAGAGCCTTTTGTTGAAAGCTCTCCTATAATTAAGCAGGTTCATGTTTCTTCTGAAGATCAATGAAGCTCCCATTACCACCAGACCAATCTGCTGGTGGGTGAGGATCCTATTACTCTTACGTCTATGATTTGCTCAACAAGACTGTCCAAGAGGTTGCTTGAGATCTAAAAGGGAGCTTCTTTGAAACTAGATCTACACTTGGTGGTGAGATTGTGGATTTAAAAGAAAGGTTAGGATTTGGAGAACAACTTGGGCATAGTAGCAGGAGATGTGTTGTTTCTTAGATGAGGTAGTGGATGCTAATTTGGATTCACTTGAAATTTTGGGCGATGTGGCTCAACAATCTAATGCTTCTACTCAAATGGCACTTCATCATAAAGCAAAATGAGCCAATTTTGTTTTCTAGAAGGAGGAGAAGGCAATCTTTGAGCAAGGATACATTGCAAAGTGAGGATGTTTGCAACTACTAAAAAGAGCATGTTATTTGTTGATACTCCATAATGGATATTACTCACGAAGTTGGTCAAGCTTCATCATTGCAAGCACAACCTACTTCTACACCTTGAAGCAGTCTAATGATGTGTTTGTTGCTGGAAGGAATTTTAATTTGGATCCTCATACAAGTGTTACTCCTGAAGACATTCCTCAACATGTTAATACTGATACTTCCATGGGTGTTTCTTCTGAAGTTCCTATTGTAAATCTTTCGACAAAGGAAAAGGAGCAATGATTGATGAGGAAATTGGATTTGATCTAGTCGATTGAACAGGAAATGCAAGCACAAGAAAGATTGCTAGCTGAGTGTGAAAATAACAAGAAGAGTCAAGCATTGGTGAAAATACTTCAAGCTGGTTGCTACCAATTTGACTCCTAGAACAACGAGAAATAGATGAAATGTCACTTCAGGTTAACGATGCTCAATGGAAACTTACATTAATCAAAATGCATCAAATTCTACTCTTGCACAAAGTATCTTAGAGACTTTATAGTGAACCTTTCTTTTGCTGCGAGATGAAATGGCTCTTGGTCCTTGAGAGGAAGCAGGCTTGACTGCATAAGAAGAAATTCTTTGCTCGAGAAAAATAAAGCAAAAGGAAGACCACAAACTCCATTTCAGAAGAAAAAAAGTATATGAGAATGGTGGTGTATAATCAAAGTAGTATTATCTATCAGAAAGGTTTGACAAAGAAGCAGGTTTGGGCTTTAGATGATTCGGGTTGACTAATATGTATCATAGGGTTATAAGTATATTACACCATCTTCTAATTTGAAAAGTCTTTGGTGCTTTGGATGTTCACGAAGCAAAGAGACCAAAGCAAGTTGAGATTATTGATAATTTTGATGATGTTACACCAGGTTCTCTATTGTTATTCTTTGGCATGTCTACTAAGGCTATCATTCGGATGAAGGGTTCAATCGGTGAACCTCATATTATTTCTTAGAGAGTATTACCATGTATTACTTTTGTTGATAAAGAGTAGGAGAAAAGTTGTGTTAGGAATTAGAAATTCCGGGTATTAAAGAGTCGGTCACCTCAAGTATATGTAATCATTAGAAAGCTCGTAGTCGTAGTTATTTTAAGTTAAGTAGTATTTAGTTAAGTAACACCGTGGAGGACGGACGGGTCTTTACCCACTGTATGCCGATCCACGACCCGATGTGTGGCGTTTTATGTAAGACTATAAATACTCTCTACCTCCCAAGGTAGAGTTGGAGCTCATAATAATATCTTTCACTTTCTCTCACTAAGTTCCCTAAACCTCTAACTTTCTCTCTCTAGAATTCCATCTATATGCTACCTTGTGTTAATGTTATGATGTGTATGTGAAAAGTTATATCTTACAATTGGTATCAAGAGCCATGGTTAGATCATATCTTGCACATCTTTGGATTTCTAGTGGTTTTAGGTGGTTTTGAGTTTGAAAAAGTTTAGTGGTTTTTGCATCATTTGATTGATTTCTAGTGTTAAAGTTTTGATTTTGGTTGTACTTTTATGTTTAGAATCATCAAAAGTGTTTAGGTTTTCATTTGGTAAGCTTGAATCATCTTGGTTGGGTTGTTTTGGATTGAAAAGTGAGGTTTATATGGTTTTTTCAAGCTAGCGACTTAGCTCACGGAATATTTTCTTGGTAGCGACTTGCTTCACATTTTTGTAGCGACTTACGGTGTTGGAGCTAGCGAGTTAGATCTAGCGAGTTAAAGTACAAGTAGTGGATTCTCCACTACGGTAGCGACTTTTAATGGTAGCGACGATTGATGCGAGTTGCTCTTTAGCGACTTGTCTCTAGCGACTTGTGTAGCAATTCTTTGCCAAAAAATTTGGTTAGCGACTTGGTCCGTAGCGAGTTACTACTTAGCGACTTGTTTTTCTGTTAGCGACTTGGGACTCTAGCGACTTAGGGTGTAGCGAATTAAGGGTTAGCGACTTAGTGCATTAATTTCTAGCGACTTAGTGCATTAATTTCTAGCGACTTAGTGCATTATCTTCTAGCGATTTAGTATTTTATCATCTAGAGTCTTGAGTGATTGTTTACGGTTTTCTCTTGATTTAGTAAAATCCTGTGAAAGAATCTATTTCTCGGTTTAATCATAGAGTTATAAAATCCCGTATAATCTGTTAACATGTCTACCAACGTTCCCACTTGTCATCTCCATTGTTGGGGATGTTCAAGCGGTGGCTCAGATACTCGTCCACCCATGCTTGACAGAACTGACTACGACTCTTGGGCTCAACGAATTAGACTGTATTGCCTTGGAAAGGAAAATGGTGTCAACATTCTCAAATCCATTGATGAAGGACCATATCGAGTTGAGGCGACTAGAGACATACTTGATACTAATGCAGATGGTACTCTGTTTCTACGGAATGGACGGACCTAAGATGTATGATGAGCTTGATGATAAGGATAAAAAGAGATTTGATGCGGATATCAGGGCTTCAAACATTGTTCTTCAAGGTCTTCCTAAAGACATCTACAGGCTGATCAATCATAACAGATGCTAAAGGCGGTTTGGGACAATGTTAAGATGCTTCTCTCGGGTTCGAATTAACTATGGAAGACAGAGAATCCCAACTCTATGACGAATTTGAGCATTTCAAGATGAAACCGGATGAGAGTGTCTATGAGTACTATGTGAGATTTCATAAGTTAGTTAATGACATGAGGAACATGAGAATGACTATGCCTAACATTCAGTTGAACTCAAAATTTGTGAACAACATGAATCCCGAATGGCACAAGTTTGTTACCTTTGTGAAGCTCACTAAAGGATTGAAGAATACAAACTATGAGCAACTCTATGCCTTCCTCCTTCTGAATGAGAGACATGCTATGTTTGAAAAATTAATTCTCAATCAGTTCAAAACCAACCAGGGAGAGACAAGATCGTCTAATGACTCTCTGACTTTCTACTCAAACATCGGAATCACAACCAAAGCATCACAAGTCATACCCTTGGGTAATGGTAATCACAAACTCATTCTTGATCCTATGTACAAACAAGCGATCTTTGATGCTCACGTGGGTAGCTTCATTAATCAACTAGCTCTTCTCATCAGTCAAAACATGAATACTCTCCCACAAACAAACAACAACCTCAGAGCGCATCTAACCCACACAATCAAGCCACTATTAAAGATGGAAGGATCGTGGTGCAACAGTTCAGGAAAGACAGTATGATCGAGGGGCGAGGTGGAGTGGGAGGTTATGTTGGAAACCCGAATCGAGGAAGGAATGGTAACCAAGGTCAAACTAAGCTCATCAAATGTTATAAGCGTGGTGGAGGGACACATTGCAAGGAACTGTACATCTCCAAAGCGCCCAGAATCGCGATTACTTCGAGAGATAAGATCTTTGCTGGCTCAAGCTCGGGACAATGGTGCTACTTTGAATGAAGAGGAATTCTTGTTTCTTCTGAGGGCAATGCCAAGACCTATGATCGATGTGGATGAGCGGCCTATTAGGGAGATAGGTCACAATCATCAGAATGCCTTTCAAGTCAGTGATTGTGATGCATACGACTCTGATGTGGATGATGGACCTACGGCACACACAATTTTATGGCTAGCATTTCTCCAATGGTTTCTCCCAAGGTCTCTTCTTCATCACTTGGGCCATCCAATGACAAGCTCATCTCGAGGTATTAAAACTATACGATGATGCTGATGTGCAAAAGATGCATGACAAAGTACAATCAGCTGAAACTATTGAATCAAATATTGAAAATATGGGTAATATCAATATTGTCCCATATGATCAATATGTGAAACAAAGTGAAAGTGAAGTTGTACCAAGTGATGCATCTTCTGAACAATGACTATGTTTTTGATGAATACACTGCATGTGCCCACGATGATTCCATTATTTAGAACTAAATGCCTATAAAGAGCGTGTTGCTATTTATGAACAACGTGCTAAGTTTGAGTTGACCACTCGTGAGCAAGAAATGGATAACCAAGTAAGTACAGTAATTAGAAAAAGTAAGTTTAGAGAAGAAGTATTGAAACAAGAATTAAATTCCTTGCAAGAAAAACTTTCTAAAACATCTAAACAAAAACAAGAACTTCAAGAAAATGTGAAAATGCTTAAGCAAGAATTTAATGCAAAGGAATCAAAACTCTTGAGAGATTTTTCTAATCCGAAAACTTTGAAAAACAAACTTGAGAACAAGTTGTACATACAAGGAAACACCATTCAGACTGCTCACATGGTCACTAAACATTGAGTCTTAAGCGATAAGCATAGCATTCCCCTTGTTGAGGAACGAATCCGAGGTAATTAAAAAGGCTAGAAATGCTCATAAGGTGCTTTATGATGGTAATGAAATTCTTAAGCCTAGGCAGAAACCTAGTTGCGTTGAGTGCACCGAGGAAGATAAGAAATCAGATGAAGTCACTAGGGAAAGGATGAACAAAATATTAGATGATCCTAAATGCAAGAGAAAAAGATTATTATCACTCCCCATGACTACAAGAAGGAAAACTGGATTTCCTTGAACATGTTTAAACCTCAAACATTGTTGACCCGAACAAGTGTTCGGAAAAAGGATATGGACTTGCAAAAAGCTGAAAATCTTATTGAAAAGAATCCCTCTTGTAGGAAATTCCTAAAGCGTGTGTATCCTCCAAATACACCAATGCATTTAGTTCCTAGAACTATTGCCACTAAAAGCAAGACCTTAATCAGTCAATATGTTATTCTTCAACTATTTGTTGATTTTGAGAAAACTTGTAAGAAAAGGATCACACCCATTGGGATAACTGAAGGGGAAAGGGTTTTGAGCAAATGAAAGAATGTTATTTAACTGAGGTCATGCCTTTCTTTAAACAACTAAAAGGTCAAATTGAGAGTCTTAAAAAGGGGACAAATCAGATATTAAAGAAATGGAAAAGGAATTTGATGCAATGGTAGTTGAAGTTAGTGATTATGGGCGTGCACTAAAATATAATGAGATTGAGAGGAAGAACTTGCATACCTTAAATGAGACTCTTATTACTGAATGTGTTGCTCAAGATATCTTTTTCATTGCTTCAAATTGCTCTATTAATGCTTCCAAATTTCATGAACTATCTGTGGCGCTGAAAGTCTCCCATGATCGTGTCATTGAGCTTGAAAAAACTAATTCTAAACTAAGCGAGAAAATTGAACTGGATGATCACGACAATTTGGTTAAACATTTTTCTAAACTAGAAGTTGAGCATTTTAATTTACAACTAAAATATCAACATCTTAAAGAAAATGTCAAAACTTCTAATATCAAGACATCTTGGATGCTCGAGTTTGATGCAGATTTTTCAAATTAACAAGCGTGATGAACAGATTCAAGCTCATTGCAACACGATCGAGAAAGTTGAAAGCCCAAATCTCTCAATTAAAGGGTCAAACGAACAATATGACAGGCTCCCAAATGCCTCCTCCTTTAGATTCTCAGAATTCTCAAACTTTTCATCTTCAAAACTTAGTTGATGCCTTACAAAAGGAAAACGAAAGTTTTCTAGAAGAAAATGAAAAGGTTAAACGACATTTTAAAGAGTTATATGATTCAATAAAGTCACCCGTGACCAAAACAACGAAAAAATAACGTCTTTACAAAAGGAAATTGATAATTTGAGAAGTCAGGAAATGGGAGCTGCCACTTGTTTTCAATAAGAATGTTGTCTCAAAGTCACCCTTAGATTGCAAATACACCGTGACAGTTAAATATATTCCTCCTCATCTTAGGAATAATGAACATGCTTTTCATGAATCTTGTGCTCACCTTAAGGATAGTCTAGAATGTCTCCGTGAGATTGTCGAAGAGGATTTCATTAACAAACCTCTTGATAGTGAAATGAGGTTTGCTTGCCTCCGGCCAAAGCGATCTCAAGAGTTGCTAGAATGTGTAATTGCCACATGTCCAAAATCCTTAACCTTAGGTGCAAAGGCAAAGGCTGTGATGCCTGTTCTATGCCTAGTGCCAAGCGGAAATCCGTTCTATGCCCATCTTAAAAAGGAAACACTAATGTGCCTTCAAGTAGTTGATTCGGATATGTTAGTGCTAAGAAAGTGAACTTTAGTGTGCACGCAAAAGCTCAAATCACGGTCTTAAAGTATACACTAATGTGCCTTCTAGTACTTCAGATCCTTGCACATCAAGTTGAGAATGCAAAAATTAGATCAACCAACTAATGTTCCCATTCCCTCTACAGGAGTAGTCAGTGACTTTAAAGCGGCGGTCAAAGTCTCAAGACAATACAAGGAATGATAGGACCTTGCAAGCTAAGAATGTGCATTGGAAGAGAGTAGAAGACCAATCTAGGAACTTTAGGCTTGAGTTGAATAAAACGAATCGTGTTGATACTAGTATTAGCCTTAAAGCTTGTAATTAATTCAATTCGATACTATTTGCAAACCTTGTAATGATGTATGCTTGAATTCTATTGCTAATCATGAATGTGGTGTGAATGCTTTGTCTAATCTTTGTCAAATGCCCGTTAAAATTGCTAATGCTAATAATCGTGCAAATAAGGCAAAAAGGCAAAAAGCGAAAGATGTTAGAAAACGGTGGAAACCCACGGGAAGAACTTTTATAAAGATAGGTTATTATTGGATACCTTTTGGCCATAAGAATAATCAGTTTTGTTCTCAAACTGCTAAGATTATGCCCACTAGAAAATGGATGCCTATTGGTAGAACTATTCCCTTAAGAAGTAAACATACTTTGAATAGGTCAAATCTGACACCGAGCATTGCATCTATTCCCAATGATTCCATTGCTTCTACTTCGATATGGATGTTTGATTACGATGTGGGTGTTCCAATTATTGTTACTAACCAAGTGGAACCCATTCTTGCATGGGGATCCTAATTATTCAGTTATCCATTCTTGTCGTGTTCAACTGCGGTCGTTCAAATCGTTACGTGGTACTGGACTCGGTACGTTCCAAGCATATGATTTGGAGACGGTCGCGGCTCATGAACTTCGTGAGCAAATTCATCGGGACTGTTAGATTTGGTAATGATCATTTTGGTGCTATTATGGGTTATGGAGATTATGTTGTTGGTGATAGTGTCATCTCGAGAGTATACTATGTTGAAGGGTTGGGTCATAATCTGTTCTCTGTTGGTCAATTCGTGACTCGATCTAGAAGTTGCCTTCAGAAAACATACCTGTTTTGTTAGAGATCTTAATGGTAAGGAACTGTTAAAAGGAACTCGTGGGTCAAACCTTTACACCATCTCTATCGATGATATGATGAAGTCTTCTCCAATCTGCTTGTTATCAAAGGCTTCAAAAACAAAGTCATGGTTATGGCATCGTCGTCTCAATCACTTGAACTTCGGCACCATCAATGATCTCTCGAGAAAGGACTTAGTTGTAGGTTTACCTAGACTAAAGTATGAAAAGGATCATCTTTGTTCACATGTCAATTGGGAAAAAGCAAGAAATATGCCCATAAACCCAAACCTACTAACTCTGTCACAGAAGTTCTTCATATGATTCATATGGATTTATGTGGACCAATGAGGGTTCAGAATATCTTTGGGAAGAAATATGTGTTAGTTGTGGTTGATGATTACTCTAGATTCAACTGGGTCAAGTTCTTAAGGACAAAGGATGAAACTCCTGATATCATCATCAAACTCATCAAACACCTGCAGGTTCGACTTAACAAAACCGTAATTATCGAGCGGACAATGGGCGAGTTTGTCAACAAACAACTTAATGAATTCTATGAAAGCGTTGGAATCAGTCATCAAAGAAGTGTTTCACGAACTCCTCAACAGAGCGGTGTAGTTGAAAGACGAAATCGGACTCTTGTTGAAGCCGCTAGAACAATGTTGATTTACTCAAAGGTTCCAATGTTTCTCTGGGCTGAAGCAATTGCCACTGCATGCTATACACAAAATCGTTCCCTAATCCACACTGTACATGGAAAAACTCCATATGAACTTGTCCACCACAGAAAACCTAATCTCTCTTTCCTTCGTGTGTTTGGTGCATTGTGCTATCCAACTAATGAGGGTCAAGACTTAGGGAAACTTAGGGCTAAAGCCGACATTGGAGTATTTGTAGGATATGCACCAAACAAAAAGGGATACCGAATCTATAACAAAAGAACCTGAAATATCATGGAAACCATTCACGTTACGTTTGATGAGTTGACCGGTCAAATGGCTCTGAACAATCCAGCTCGGACCCGCACTTCAAAACAGTCCCATTGGTTCATCTCTTGTTCCAAACTCTACTCAAGAAACTCCATATGTACCTCCATCCGAAGATGATTTAAAGAAATTGTTTGATCCTATGTTTGATGAACTGTATGATTCAAACACTAATGAGGTGATGATTCCTGCAACAGAGGATGCTCATATTCCTGTGAATGAAGTCAATCCTTCAGTCTCAATATCTTTTAGTCAAGAAGCACCTCACTGCTGATCCTTGAGTCTCATCAACAAATCATCATTCTTCAAATGTACATCATGGAAATGTTTCTGGCATCAATGATGAAGTTAATCCCTTTGCTACTCTTGAGGATGCTCCATTTGAAAACATATTTGCCTCTGAATCATCATCAGAACCATCTTCTTCAGGAGACATCGACTCAGCTACCTCGGTTCCTCAACAACTGCCACATGAACACCTTAGAAAATGGACTCACGATCATCCATTAGACAACATCATTGGAAATCCCTCTCGTCCTGTATCAACACGGAAACAACTTGCAACCGATGCCTTATGGTGCTTCTTCAACTCCGTACTTTCTAAGATCGAACCAAAAGATGTTAAAACCGCCATGAATGAAGACAGCTGGTTCAATGCCATGCAAGAAGAAATTCATGAGTTTGATCGACTTGATGTATGGGAATTAGTACCTGCTCCAGATTGTGCTATGATTATTGCTCTTAAATGGATCTTCAAAGTAAAACTTGATGAGCATGGTGATGTTTTAAAGAACAAGGCTTGATTGGTTGCTAAAGGATACCGTCAAGAGGAGGGTATAGACTTTGAAGAATCTTTTGCTCCTGTTGCTCGAATCGATGCAATCAGAATCTTTTGGCTAATGCGCTAGTAAGAACATGGTAGTGTATCGGATGGATGTGAAGGACGGCATTTCTGAACGGAGATCTTAAAGAAGTCGTCTACGTCAGCCAACCTGAAGGATTTGTGAATCAAGAGCATCCTACTCACGTTTATCGTCTGAAGAAGGCTCTCTACGGTTTAAAGCAAGCTCCAAGGGCATGGTATGATACATTGTCAAAGTTTCTTCTATCAACCGGATTCAGTAAAGGAGCAGTTGATCCTACATTGTTCACCAGGAAGTCGGGCAAACATTTAACTCATGTTCAAATTTATGTTGATGATATTATTTTTGCCTCGGCTGACCCAATGGAATGTGATCAGTTTTCTAATGAAATGAGTTCTAAGTTTCAAATGTCAATGATGGGACAAATGTCATTTTTCTTGGGATTACAAATTTCACAAAGTCCAGGAGGCATTTTCATAAATCAATCTAAATATGCAAATGAGATTTTAAAGAAATTTGGATTTGATTAATGTGACCCTGTTGACACCCCCATGATTGATCGAACCAAACTAGATGAGGACCACTCGGGGATCATGATTGACCAAACGAAATATCGTAGTATGATTGGATCCCGATGTACCTCACGCTAGTAGACCGACATCTTGTTATTTGTTTGCATGTGTGCTAGATACCGGCTAAGCCTACTAAAAGCACCTTGAAGCGGTTAAGCGGGTCTTTCGGTATCTCCAAGGAACCATCAATATGGGACTTTGGTACCCGAAGGACACCGGTATGTCACTAACGGCCTATGCAGATGCTGATCATGCAGGGTGTCAAGATACTCGTCGAAGTACGTCTGGAGGTGCTCGGTTTTGGGTGATAAGCTTGTGAGCTGGTCTTCAAAGAAGCAAATGAGTACTTCTATTTCCTCTACAGAGGCTGAATACATAGCCATGTCATCTTGTTGTGCTCAAATCTTATGGATGAGATCTCAATTATCTACTATGGCTTTGAATTCAACAAAATCCCTCTGTCTTTGTGATAATAAAAGTGCTATTGCTCTCTCATGCAACAACGTTCAACACTCAAGAGCAAAGCATATCGACATTCGACATCATTTCATCAGGGAACAAGTGGAAAAAGGTGTGGTGGAACTCTATTTTGTGAGGTCTGAATATCGGTTAGCAGACATCTTCACCAAAGCTCTTCCAAGAGAACGTTTTGAGTTTATTCTTCCACGTCTTGGCTTGAAAAGCCTTCAACCAGAAACACTCAAACGTCTTTAGGAGGAAGACGAGAGTAAAGTCTATCTTCATCTATCTCTTGTATATATCTATTCGAAAAACAAAATACAAAATTATAAAACCTTCAAAATCCAAAAAAATCTGAAAAATTCGAAAAATCTTCAAAAATATTGTCAATTTGTCATGCTTTTTCTCGGTTCGTCAATATCTACGGTCTTTGTGCTGTCATTCAAAGAATGACACGGGACTTTAGATGTTGTTCGAATTTAAAAAAAAAAAAAAATCAAAAATCAAAAAATATTTTTTTGGGAGAAAGAGAAACAATGGTTTATTGTCATTTTCAGGCAATAACCACGTTTTAAAAGAAAGAAACGAGCCATGTTTTACCATGTTTTCAAATTCCATGCTCCGATTCTATAACATTTATCTGCTGAAAACTAAATGCTTTGAAAAATAACTCGGTCTCTATTTTTGATAATCATCGGGACTTATCTGTCAAAATCTCTATCTCTCAATCAACAACCTATGTCATTGATTGAGGGGAGAATGATTTCAATTAAATTAAAAAGTTATTTGGCATTAAATTGTTTTCAAAAGATGTACATGCATGTTTAACCAATGGAGTTTAAAATCTCAACATCAGATCCTTATCAGTTAAAGCGCTTTCATAATCAAGTCACAATTCTCCTTAAAAGCTTTCAAAATCAATTTAAATCTATAAGAGATCACAAATCTCAAATGATTTGATAATTGTGATCGGTGGAGAAGTTGTGATTTAAATAGATTTAAAGCTGATAATTCGATAAATGGTTTCTTAAGTGATTAGCATGTTTGCCTCCCCGTAAGTGACAAACGATTTCAAATTTTCCATGCACACATTGAAGGGGAGCATCTATAATTTGAAACGTGATCATTTATCTCAATGTGCAGGTTCCCTCTAGTATGTGCAAAACTCCTTTCAAACCTAGAGGCACATATTGAGGGGGAGCAAAATCATGAAAACCTCATCCTTCCCAAAATGCTTTATCTACTTGATTCGATTTGGGAAGTGATGTTGATATCTTTTAGAAAATGGTAATCAAAGAAGTTAATTCTTTCTCTTGCCTCCGTGTGCAAAACATTTTCAAATACTTGATGCACATGTTGAGGGGAGTTCTCGTTCTAAAAATATCAAAAACAATTCAGGTACAAAATGCTTTGATAATATATCACAAGTATCTGAATTGATTTTCAAATGGTTTTCAATTGGTTCCAATGGCGGATGAACAATACCAAATAGACCGACCAACTTTACTTTATGTACGGTGATATAAGGATGATAAGGTTAGGTATTTGTTCCCATGATCCGCGAGAACCGGAGGGATCTACCCAGGGACTATCCACTAGTTAGTGTAGAGTTCTTAGGTATGATGATAAAAGGAGAAAAATGAGATATGGGAAGAGTGCGGATTGAGACTGAGCTAGTTCTGGAATAAACCCAACAAGGTTCTAGCTATGAAGTCTCGGTAAGCACTGAAGGGGTTGAAGAATTAAAAGAATTGAATGAGAAAAGGGTGAAAACAAATAGCCCTCCATTTATTCAACCTTAGGGCAGAAACGGGTTCAATTCATATACTATTGATGGTAACATCGGTATTGAAGACAAGACGTCATGGACCCGGTGACGCCTGCACTTCAACTTCCCAAACCACTCAAGTTCCTCTTAAAAGGACTTGTTTCATTCTCACGGGAACCGACATTATCTATCGACTTTCTCTTAGAGATTGTTGATATTGAAGAAGGAGACCCTCTCCCTAGTCTCCGATATAGGATCCAAATATGCACAAATTGAGTCTAGAGCCACGAGATCATCAATAAATCTCATTAGGACACTTTCAATGAAGACTCTCTGTTTCACACAATGTGGAAAGAGATTATATCTTGAGTCCTACGCATTATCCTTGTGGTATTGCGGGAACATCGAGTGATATGCAAACATATTCACAATAAAGATGGAAAGCCTTTTGGAGCCAACATCTAACAAGCTCCTGGTAGGTGGCATGTGAGATCTATTATACTGAGATCAACCATGTGACAAGCGAACGAAACAATGGGGCGATTCAATCTTTTGAATCAATCACGGTTCAGGTTATGGATTGACGGATACCTTTGAAAAAACGGTCTTTGTGCTTTAAAACTCTTTTCATTAGCACGTCGACCGTGTACTAATTTTCAAATCAAAAGGTGTTTTATGATTGATAATTGATTTTCATTAAAACCTTCGTTATATTGCAAAAACAATTTCTATTGAGCAATACACGATTGTTTTTCAATTATCTTTTCATCAATCGATTGGACGAAATTATTTGGTTCACTCACTCCGTGTTGTCTTCTTTAAGATGTTCTGGTTTGAGAACAGCTAGAGCAGCTGCGAAACTCTGTCAAGGAAATTCTTGAATTATACGATCACAGGCGTACTTTGTCTGATCAACGGGGAACCGTAGGGCGTGTACCTCAATTCAACGAAAGTGATCAAAGACACTTTCGTGCGCTTTATTGCTAAGCTGTCTTATGCGGTACACCCCGGCGTTTGGTGATCGAATGAAGCGGTCAATCCATAGCCGCATGCTCACCTAACACATTCATCTCAAAGAAATCATGATTAGTGCATCAATGACTCGATATTTTTACTCCATGCTTACGCTTTCTGCTGCTGCCAATATCATGAATCAACAAATGCTTCGCTACTCGATGAGAATATATCATGATCGAGAATGTGAGCATGTCGGTCCGAATGTCACAACATCACATAATACCAACACCACAATGGATGTAACAGAGATTTTCTATTAGATGATGATCTCAAAAGCGGCTCAAAATTATTATCACGTGGATCAAGATAAAGACCTCCACTTGAATTAACCAAACATGCAATGTGAAGAATCAATGACTACGAGCTTAGGAACAAAGGACTACATCAAGAATGCAAGAACAATTGTTAATGTAATATCTGTTTGTATTCAATGTAATTTTAGTATATGATTGAGGTGACCTCCCTTAGGGGGAGATTGTTAGGAATTAGAAATTCAGGTATTAAAAGAGTCGGTCACCTCAAGTATATGTAATCGTTAGAAAGCTTCGTAGTCATAGTAATATTAAGTTAAGTAGTATTTAGTTAAGTAACACCGTGGAGGACGGACGGGTCTGTACCCACTGTATGCGATCCACGACCCGATGTGTGGCGTTTTATGTAAGACTATAAATACTCTCTACCTCCCAAGGTAGAGAGTTGGAGCTCATAATAATATCTTTCACTTTCTCTCACTAAGTTCCCTAAACCTCTAACTTTCTCTCTCTAGAATTCCATCTATATGCTACCTTGTGTTAATGTTATGATGTGTATGTGAAAAGTTATATCTTACAATATTGAAGGAGGAGACCCTCTCCCTAGTCTCCGATATAGGATCCAAATATGCACAAATTGAGTCTAGTGCCACGAGATCATCAATAAATCTCATTAGGACACTTTCAATGAAGACTCTCTGTTTCACACAATGTGGAAAGAGAGATTATATCTTGAGTCCTACGCATTATCCTTGTGGTATTGCCAGAACATCTGAGTGATGTGTTTACATATTCACTGTGAAGATGGAAAGCCTTATGGAGCCAACATCTAACAAGCTTCTGGTAGGTGGCATGTGAGATCTATTATATAGATCAACCATGTGACAACTGAACAGAAACAATGGGGCGATTCAATCTTTTGAATCAATCCTGGTTCAGGTTATGGATTGACGGATACCTTTGAAAAACGGTCTTTGTGCTTTAAAACTCTTTTCATTGCGTCGCCGTGTACTAATTTTTCAAATCAAAAGGTGTTTTATGATTGATAATTGATTTTCATTAAAACTTTCGTTATATTGCAAAAACAATTTCTATTGTGTAATACACGATTGTTTCTCAAATCTCTTTTCATCAATTAGTGGACGTAAATTCACTGGTTCACTCACTCCGTGTTGTCTTCTTTGAGACGTTCCGGTTTGAGAACAGCTAGAGCAGCTGCGAAACCCTGTCAAGGAAATTATTCGGAATTATACCTGATCACAGGCAGTACTTGTACTGATCAACGGGGAACCGTGGGCCGTGTACCTCAATTCATTGAAAGTAATCAAAGACACTTTCGTGAGCTTCAATATTGCTAACTGTCTTATGCAGGTACACCCGGCGTTTGCAGCTGATCGAATGAAGCGGTCAATCCATAGCCGCATGCTCACCTAACACATTCATCTCAAAAGAAATCATGATTAGTGCATCAATGACTCTGATATTATCACTCCATGCTTCGCTACTGGCTGCGCCAATATCATGAATCAACTAAAGCTTCGCTACTCGATGAGAATATATCATGATCCAGAATGTGAGCATGTCGGTCCGAAAGTCACAACATGACATAATACCAACACCACTATGGATGTATCAGAGATTTTCTATTAGCTGATGATCTCAAAAGCTGGCTCAACATTATTATCACGTGGATCAGTAAAAGACCTCCACTTGGATTAACCAAACATGCAAAGAGTAGAATCAATGACTACGAGCTCCGGAGCAAAGTACTACATCAAGAATGCAAGATCAATTGTTAATGTAATATCCGATTGTATTCAATGTCATTTTAGTATATGGTTGAGGTGACCTCCCTTAGGGGAGATTGTTAGGAATTAGAAATTCCGGTATTAAAGAGTCGGTCACCTCAAGTATATGTAATCGTTAGAATGCTCGTAGTCATAGTTATATTTAGTTAAGTAGTTTTTAGTTTAGTAACACCGTGGAGGACGGACGGGTCTTTACCCACTGTATGCCTGATCCCCAGCCCGTTGTGTGGCGATTTATGTAAGACTATAAATACTCTCTACCTCCCAAGGTAGAGAGTTGGAGCTCATAATAATAGTTTTTCTTTCTCTCACTAAGTTCCCTAAACCTCTAACTTTCTCTCTCTAGAACTCACCATTATACGCCCACTTTGTGTAATGGTTTGATGTGTATGTGAAATCCAATATCCAACAATATATATCGGGTTACTCCAAACATACATTATACTCACTTTGAATCGTAACAAGTAACAACACAATCAAATCACATACATATGGTTCTGAATGATTTTCTATTCGGAACAATTCAATCGTAACAATTACCAGATCAAAATACAATTCAATCGTAACAATTACCAGATCAAAATACAATTCAATCATAACAATTACCAGATCAAAATACATCTTTTTTTTTATGACATGATGATACAAGAAATCGACACCATCAAAATTTATCATATTCGATTACATTGGTTGGAAAAGACGGGGTGGGGATTGGCGGCTAGGGTTCTTGAGAGGAAGCAACTGAGAGAGAGATTGTTGTGAAAAAATAAAACACATGTTTTTGGGAAACTGTTTTTGTATGTGATACTATTTTGATGGGATAATTAAATTCCCACTTTGCCCTTAATTTAAACATTTCTTAAATTAATTTACACATATTTTCAATAATGCCATTTTGCATTGATATCATGTACATTATGCATTATTAGGAGTAAAATGATAGTTCTTGCAGTTCTCGCACTTAACAGGGTTCTCAAAATAAAGATACACTATATATATATATATATATATATATATATATATATATATATATATATATATATATATATATATATATATATATATATATATATATATATATATATATATATATATATATATATATATATATATATATATATATATATATATATATATATATATATATATAGTAGGGATCCAGTGAGAAGTAAATTAAAATAAGAAGTGGTGAGAAGTGACCAAAACCACGCATTTGGGATGCAACGACTTGCATTAGATGCATTTCTATTCATATAGATGCAACATCTTGAGTTTCGAAAGTTAATTTGATGTATAGATGGTGCAAATTGATTTTCAAGATTTCGGCACTTGCAGAGGAACAAAAAACAAGAGAAATCATGAAATGCATCTAATATACGTATATGCATCTGATTAAAAGCTAGAAAACACACTATGGTGCGTTATAATGCATCTAAGATTATAGGGATGCATCTAATTTAGGTCGGTGCATCTCGGATTTGCGGTTATAGTTCTTCTTATTCCTTTTTATTTTAAGTAATCTTCTTATTTGATCCTAACTCTCTATATATATATATATATATATTTCATAAAAAAAATGTTTCTACTTACTTGTGACTAATTTGACCATAACCCCATAACATTATTGACTACTGCAACGCAAAATCACGCCACTTTCAATTGTTTTTATATGAATTAGTTTGATATTATCAATTACTTTTTTTAAAGTTACTCAAACTCATTATGTTTTCGCTATTGTTAAAGTTATTGTAAGAGAAAACATAAAATTGAAAACATTTTTTGCCGAAAATTTTATTATTTGATACCCGTCATCGCAACGCGCTGGTACCCTACTATAATATTCTAAAGAGTTGAAATATGCGACATGAAACTTTTGACATCCGCAAATTTATCGTCACATAAAACGTTTCAGATTATAAAACATGGTTCATTGAAATTTTTTATTTCAGGGTACCCGCCGCCGCATCGCGCGGGTACCATGCTAGTATATAATTATAAGCCTTTGAAAGAATATATATATGCAATTCTCCCTTTATATAAACGTGACCATATTCTTTAAAACTTTTTGAAACACAAAACAAAGTTATATCATAATTACCTTAAAGAAATAAACTTTATTAGTAAAGATTAATCTTTATTGGTCCATAATAAAAGAAATTTCTAAATACACATAAAATATTATGCTATAATAATATACTTAAACTTTTTGCAATATATCCTAAAGTTAACTTATTAAGATACTTAAATGTTTTGATACATCAAGTTTAGCCTTCTTTATGGCTAAGCACGGGTACATTTTATGTATGAACGAGTTTGAATTTGGTTAAGCAATGACTAACACTCTTCCAATATTGAAACCGGAGTAGAATAAAAAAAGATTATTTGCACTGCTCCTATTCATGTTTAATTTTCTGCGCTGAGAAATTAGTCAGGGCAATTAATTTTCTACGTACAAAATTTACGGAACATAATAAAAGAAACCAAGTGGGATAAAAGAAAGCGAAGGTTGCGCGAGAGACTAGGCTAACTTTTTACATATTGTTATGCCAAGCTTTGGGTTCCATAGACGAAACTATTCATCACGTATTACGGAGTGGATGATATCACGCTTTTATTCTATATGAGTGGAATTAAATTGACTAATACATGATTTTCTTTTACACAATGTACTCAAGTTTTAGAACAAAAGAGAAGGAAAAGAATAAAAACCGGAATAGAAATGGAAAATTAAAGATAGTGTTGGTTTATATGCTTTTAAGATAAAAGAAATGAAAATGAAAGTAACAATAACTCATGTTTTTATGTTTAAAGAAAAAGAAAATAACTTGTTTAAATTACATCTATGTCATTTAATTATTATTGTCAAAACTTTTAAAATTGGCATATTGGTCTTTAAACAAAATAGTATAATAATGTTCAATTTCTTTTTCCTCTCAAAAATAAGGTAAAGATGTTTTAAGAAATTTTTCTCATTTTCCTCTCCAAAACTTTCTTTTCTTAAAAATAAACTCGAGTACACAACAAAACAAAAAAAAAAGAAAAAAAAATCAGTTTTCTTTTTTTCTCCGCAAATTTTAACTTAGTGTTAGTCTTTTTTAGGCTTGAGTCTTATATTAGAGGGTTTGGGAATATTACTCCGTTCGTCTCAAAATAGCTGTCCCACAACAAAAAACACACGGTTTAAATTATTACTAATTTCTTTCTTTAAATTTTTGCACAACATCAGTTTTACTTTTAACTATTAATTAATGTTTTTTTAAAAGTTTGTAATATTAACTTATATCTTAAACCAACTCAAACTTTCTTATCTATTTTTAGTAATAGACAAAAGAAACGCGTATAATTAATTTGAGACGGAGCGATTACTTCTCAACTAAACTATGCAGTTTTATAAGGATTTTGTACTTCATAGAGCCAACCGGCCAAAGGTTAGATCCACCTATGAAACCAATAGATACTCGCAATCTGGTTCCGATAGAGGAATGCAACATAAATGGTCATAAGCCATATCCCAAACGACTAGCTAAGTTGCTTTTTGTATCCAGGCAACATTACAAATGACCAAAGCTACCCGACTACTAAAAACTCAATATAACAAAAAAGCCCTATGTCACTAAACATTGTGTAAGATCTAGGTCTCTTTGAATCAAATTACAAAAAAACATAATGCCCCACAAACAAATTAACACGAATATATATAAACACCACTTATCTATACTAAACAGCACACCATTATACTAAAGTCTTCAAAAGTTTTAGAAACTCAATTTTATCCAACATAAGTATTAGAGGTTTCAAAAAATATGAAGAATATATTCACATTGTCATCAATAATTCAAGAAAGAAAAAAAGGGAGGGCTTACATGTTCACACATTTGATATTAATCGCATGTTGTGAAAGTAAAAGGGTAGGATAACTACATGGACTAAAATGTAAACATTTAATAGTTCAGGGACTGTATTTGTTAAGTAGATAGATTCAATTGTAATAATGGCGCCAAAGTCTGTTAGGGACGGTTATATACCATGTTTTCTTATCATTTCAGATCAATCAATTACACCAATAATTTTCCCATTTTCTCTCCATTCACTATATGTTTCTTTTGTGTTTTTGCTATGTGTTTGTATCACTGTTCCAGTTCACATGAAAGACAAGCATCCAACTTTGTATTTCTTTTAACAACATACGTACAAGGTACATGTTTAAGACTAGAATCAGACAAATGGCCTAATCTATGATGCCACAAGTTGTAAGAATCTGCAAACACACTAGCAGCAAACTTATTATTGACATAGGTATTAGAGTAAATGGAAAATAAACTGCAGTCTTCCATTGCAGTCACCACCATGGATTGAAGCTTGGTATTAATTTGTTCAAAAGGAATGTTAAGAAGATGACACAAGCCTACTTTTCTCTTACCCAGTCCTAAGACTTTCCTTGTTGTCAAGTCCTGTATCACACAAACAATTGTTATCTTGGGTGAGTTTAGGCACAAACAATAAGCTAAACTTAAAAGAGAGCACTACAAGTACATCCTTAAGAAATATTTTGTTCTTAAGTTGTACATTGCCGATTTGTGAAATCAAAGAAGTCTGCCCATTTGGAGTAATAAGAGGTTTGAACTTTAAAGCTTTAAGTTCAATCATATCATCAGTTACAGGTGTCATGTGGTTAGTGGCACTAGTATCCAGAATCCATCCTTGTATAACAAGTGTAGAAGTGGAAAAACAATAATGTCAAGAAATACCTGCAACACATTCATTGTCCAACTCTTCATCTGATTCAGTGGGCAACTTGAAGTCTCCTTGAGAAAACTGTGGTAAGCTTGTCATCAGTTGCTCAAATTGCATTGAAGTAAACATAATGTTCCCAGACTCCACAACATTTGCAGACCTTCTTGGTTGAGAAACATTTCCTGATTTGACCACCACCCTTGCTTTGTTTTTCAACTGATTCTGATTATAATTATGATGCCAAACAGGATATCCAACCTTCTCCCAACACTTTTCAGGTGGATGCTACTTGAAACCATAAATTTCACACTTATCTTTGTTATCCTGTTTACTGTACAATGCAGTTGTTTCAATCAAAGAACCTGAACCACTATTAAAGATTTCTCTCTAGGACTCTTCCTGTTGTAAGAAAGCACATGCAGACTCAATAGTGGGCAATGGTGTACTTAGAAGCAATTGACTTCTTTGAGCATCAAAATGATCATCCGGTCCATTAAGAAACTGGAAGAGCCTTTGCTCCTCTTTCTGAGCGTTAATAGCATTCAAGAACAAAGTGATCTCAAGTGTAACTATGGTTATCCTAGGCAAATCAGCCATTGAGTCTAATTCTTCCCAAATACACTTCATCCTTGTTAGTACTCACTAGTAGGTTGCCTCGTCTACACAATATCATATCTTTCCATAATCAAGTTATACTTTCTAGAACCATTGCCTAAAGCTAATCTTCTTTCCAATTGCAACCAAATCTCATAAGCAGTATCAACAAACATAATAAATTTTGCAATTGAATCATTAACATAAGAAATTAACCAACTAATCACCATATTATTGCATGTATCCCATTGATCAACAAGATTACCTTCACTAGCTCTAGGAATTGTACCTCTTATGAACCCTAGCTTACGTTTAGTATAAGACCAATCTCAACAGACCTCCTCCATGACCTATAGTTATGTGCCCCAACTAGCTTCTCTTGAACAGGCAGAGAACCAGGACCATCAGCAGGGTGTAAGAACAAAGGATCATAAGGATCAATAGGAGCCATGACTGTTTGTGCGAAAGCTTTGAACAATCAGAATCGCAATTCCCTCAATCTTGATCAATTTGAAAAGCAAGAACTACGATTAACAATCAATTTATTGAAATACACAAGAATCAACTGATTTAACCGTTTTGTAACAGAAATAACCATCAAGAACAAGAAAAGAACATCAATGGAGGGTAAATGTGATGATTGTAACACAAAGATCTTTGTTGGTTGTTGCAGCAATGCAAATCTGGGATGTTTGTCAAATGGATGTATCAAAATGATTTCTTACATGGAGATCTCTTTGAGGAAGTGTATATGAAGTTGCCCTTAGGATATACAATGTGGAAAGATCAAACCAAGTCTGCAAACTTAAAAAGTCATTGTATGGATTGAAACAAGCTCCCAGACAATGGTTTGCTAAACTTTCATCTGCCTTGTTATCCTTTGGCTATCAAAAGTCCAAAGCAGACTATTCTTTGTTCACCAAGAAGGATTCTGAATCATTCACTGCAGTACTTGTTTATGTGGATGATTTACAAATTACTAAAACTCATACACAGCAGATGCAATACCTAAAACATTAACTAAGTTCTCATTTTCACATGAAAGATTTGGGTGACTTAAGCTACCTTTTGGGATTGGAGGTTTCTAAGTCTGCACAAGGCATCTTCGTATCTCAGAAAAAGTACACAATGGAGCTACTACAAGAGGTTGGTGTTCTTCATTCAAAACCTTACAAACTTCCAATGGATCAACATGTCAAATTACAAGCTGATGCAGGCACTCCTTTATTGGGTTAATCCCAATCGACCCAAGTCAATACCCATATGACCCGGTCAACCCAGAAGTCAAACAAGAAAGTCAACAAAGCAGTTTTTTATGACATTTACAAAGTAACTGCTAAATACCTGTTGGTTCTTTTGAACCAACATGACTTTTCATTGTACCTTTTCATTTGTTATAAATAGATAGCAACTTTGCACAGAATTCATGATGACATATTGATTAATACAAAGCATTATACAGAATCATTGTTTCTTTATTATTTGGTATATTTTGACTTAAGTTAGAAAGACCATTCATCCATCTATTGAGGCCAACAATTGGTATTAGAGCGGTTTGGTCAATACTAACCAAAAATCATCACTTACCAATCTATTCGTTTTAGTTCCAGAATCAAAAAGAAACAAGAAACTATTTCGCAAATTTCTTTTCTGCAAAAGTAATTCGAACACAAAATCAAGACATCATCTTTTATGTTTCTGAATCTGTCGCAACAAAGGAACAATCACATACTGTGATTACTCAACCCGACAACAACAACAACTCGCAAGAATTTTTTTTATTAACATCGAGACAGTTCCTTTTTTTTATCAAACCCAAAGGATCAGAAACGATTAAAATCGTTTACCTTTTGATTCAAAACAAAAACAAATAGCGCAGTCATCAATTAGGGCATAAATTAAAACGATTCAATAGAACAAATACACTTGTTCAATTAACGAATCAAGCCCAGAACTTTAATTGAGTCACCAATCGACTCAATTTTAATCTCCAATCATCCATATCTCTCACGGAATTAAACCCCCCAAATTCCATCGAAACCCTGTTTCAATTTGTGGGAATCAGTACTCGCGAAGGAAACTACAAACCGGAGAAGAAAGGAAGGCAAATCAAGCCCATCACAGGCGATTAACCATAAAGATTAGGAGAAAAGAAGATCGGGCTAATCCCAGAAACTGAGACATGATACTCAAAGTCTCAAAAAAGGAAGCTTTTTCTTTTCTATCTCAAAAGAGATGAGAAAACTAAATAAAAAGATGCACTCAAAAAATAGGGCAAAGGGTATTTTTACCCATCAGGTTCCAAACTTTCAAAGCCATACCCTCTATTTTATTTTTTTTGTATTTATATATATAGTTTTGTTTTGAAAGGTTTACATTATTTTTTAGTTTAAGCTTTAAAGTTTTTTTAGATTTAAGTTTATAAAGTGTATTAGAGTTTGTAAGTTTTTTTTTAAGTTTTTTTAAGTTTCAAAGTTTTTTTTCTTATTTGGTTTATGATAAGAAAAGTTTTAAAGTATTTTAAAAGTTTCAAGTTCTCTTATTAGGTTTGTGATAAGAAACAAGTTTTAAAGATTTTTCTTATTTGGTTTATGATAAGAAAACAAGTTTTTCTTTAGATTTTACTTATTAGGTTTAAGATAAGTAATATATATAAAGTTCAAAAGTTTTAAAGATTAAAGTTTCTAAGTTTTAAGTTTCTTACAAAGTATTTGAAAGTTTAAAAGGTTTTAAGATTTACATTGTTAAGTTTTTAGATTTATAAAGTTATTAACAAAAGTTTCAAAAGTTTTATAAGAATATTATATTGAAATGGGAAAAGGTGAAATAAGTAGTCAAATTAAAAGTTTAGATACCCTAAACTTTCAATGTCCCTTGTTAAATTCAACAAATTATACCATATGGTCTATAAGAATAAAGATCATACTATAAGCAAATGGTCTTTGGGAAATGGTAGAACCTACTACTGAGACTCAAGTAAATGATAAAAGAGACAAAACCGCATTGGCATATCTATCCAATCACTACCCGAAGATCAAGTATTACAAGTGGCAAATTGCAAAAGCGCAAAAGAAGTTTGGGATGCATTAAAGACTAGAAATATTGGAGTGGATCGAGTGCAAAAGGCAAAACTACAAACACTCAAATCCGAATTTGAGATATTACAAATGGAGAAAGATGACACTATCGATTCATTCACCGCAAAGATGACAAGCATTACGTCAAAAATGACAAGTCTTGGATCAATACTTGATGAATCAACTCGCGTACGAAAATTGCTAAATTATGTACCTGAAAGATTCATTCACATTGTCGCATCCATAGAGAAATACTCAGATCTAGATAAAATGACTCTAGACGAAACTATTGATAGATTGAAGACCTTCGAAGAAAGAGTAAAGGATAAAAAAGGAAGAACATTCGATGATCAAGATAAACTATTGTTTACAAAACACAACAACAATGGTCGAAGACATCACTAAGATAATCAAGGAAAAGGAAGATACATTCCACCACATAGCTGAAATCGTGAAGAAGAAAAATTCTCACAAGATTACAATGAAGCAACGAAAAAGCCTAGAAATTTCAGCAAAGTAAAATGTTATAATTGCAGTGAATATGGACATTATGCCTCACATTGTAATAAAATAAATGGAAGACTTCAAAAACAAGAAGAAACAAACCTCATCGAAGAAGATTTAGTACCAACCCTCTTATTAGCAGTTTCAAGCATTACTGAAGATCAAGTTTCTAACAATGAGACAACTAATCGGAGTCAGAGATATACAACAAAGCGATTTTGATTAAGGGGGAGAATATTGGGTTAATCCCAATCGACCCAAGTCAATACCCATATGACCCGGTCAACCCAGAAGTCAAACAAGAAAGTCAACAAAGCAGTTTTTTATGACAGTTACAAAGTAACTGCTAAATGGCAGTTACATCAACAAAAACCGACATACCTGTTGGTTCCTTTAAACCAACATGACTTTTCTTTGTACCTTTTTATTTATTATAAATAGATAGCAACTTTGTACAGAATTCATGATGACATATTGATTAATACAAAGCATTATACAAATTCATTGTTTCTTTATTATTTGGTATATTTTGACTTAAGTTAGAAAGACCATTGATCCATCTATTGAGGCCAACATCCTTTACCAGATCCTGAAGTTTATAGAAAACTAATTTTCAAATTGATCTATTTAACCATCACTAGACCAGACATCTATTTCACTATACAAGTCCTTAGTCAATTCATGCAACATCCTACATCTGTACATATGCAAGCTGCTAAGCATATGTTAATTTGCAAAATCCTGGTCAAGGAATACTTTTAGCTAACAGTTCAGCAGTCCATTTAACAACCTATTGTGATTCAGACTGGGCAAGTTGTCCCATGACCAGAAGGTCTACCACTGGCTACTTTATTCTTCTTGGTGATTATCCTATTTCATGGAAATCTAAGAAGCAAAGTGTGGTTTCTAGATCTTTTGCAGAGGCTGAGTACATGGCTATGGCCATAAACTGTTATGAAGTAACACGGCTAGTGTCCTTGCTCAAATATTTAGGCCTCAAAGATCTAGGACCAGTTGATTTGAAGTGTGATAATCAGGCTGCAATTCACATAGCTGCCAATCCTCTCTTTCATGCTAGAACAAAGCATATTGAAGTGGATTGTCACTATGTAAGAGATCAAGTCAAGGGAGGAACTATTAAATCTTCTTATGTACCTTCTAAAGCTCAAGTAGCAGATGTCTACACTAAAGTTCTATCAGTGGATCAACACCAACATTTGCTATCCAAGTTGGGAGTTCAAGCCTCTTCTCACTCTCAACTTGAGGGGGAGTGTGAAAGTAAAGGGGTAGGATAACTACAAGGACTAAAATATAAACATTCAATAGTTCAGGGACTGTAGTTGTTAAGTAGATAGATTCAATTGTAATAATGGCGCCAAAGTCTGTTAGGGGTTGTTATATATCATGTTCTCTTATAATTTCAAATCAATCAATTACTTAATTTTCCCATTTCCTCTCAATTCACTATGTGTTTCTTGAGTGTTTTCACTATGTGTTTGTATCATTGTTCTAGTTCACACATGCGTTTTTTTGGCTGCTTTGAAATCTTTCTTCCGCTCTAGCACGACTTTTTCTCTGAACTGCTCAACAAGCTCTTTCACCTTGGATTTCCTCGCCCTCTTTATATTGAATTGTATTGGGTGCACATTATCTTGTTGAGCTTACTTACCTTTTTAATTCGGATAAACTAAGATATCAAATTTCTCATTAAGTGATGCATAAGAGAACTCTGCATGCATACCTTCTAAGGTGTGTGTGACCTCATCAACAATGTGCCCAATGGTATGTGTAGTGGATAGTTCCATATATGCATCTGGCCATCCGAGACTAAAATGTTTCAATAAAGTTTGGAGTATCCAAACGTATATTATGAGAACGTAGTAAGAGGTTCATTTATGATAAGTGAATTAGCATTTTCATGCACTCAAGACAATAAAAGGAGGGAGTTAGATGACAAAGGATAAACATGCATTTTATTTGTAATTAGTGAAAAGTCTAAAGCTAAATATTATAAGCTTTACAATCCCAACACACTATCAAAGGAGTAGTAGGACTAGTAGTAATGGTGACCAAATGCCCCTGACATTTCAATGTCAACCCAACTTCTTTCTCTAAGATCAAATGCATGACCAAATGTCCGTAATGGTGACCAAATGCATGACTAAACCCTTTATCAACTAAAACATGTTTAGATGTGCACTGAGAACCTCATATATATGTGCAATTCATTCGGTCGAGTTGCCGACCCAACCAAGCCAATCCAAGGTGGGAGACGCGTTCGGAGGTCTTGTACTAGGGGGACACGTCTTGGGAGGCGACCGATTGAATGGTTGACCTCCTATTACGAATAGTCAATATAGCTAGCAAAAACAACAGATAAGAGGTAAACTTTCACATCAATTACAAGAGAAGTGGCAAGAATATCAGCTTAAGCCACTTTCGAGTTTTTCATGTTTTGTTTGAGTTTAATTTAATTACTGCCCAGATCGAGAGATCTAACAATCTCGACCAAAGAATAAAATTAAAAATATGAAAATATGAAAAACCGTAGCTCATTGGTCGGCATCTAACTTCATGAGTTATGAGTTCAGGTTGATCTACATTCATCTAATACGACATAGTTCAGCCAAAATTATCACCAAATTATTTTCTATAACTATCTAACTACTGCATAATATACTAGAAGATGAACCCGTAATTTGCATGTAATTAAAATAAGTTAGGCTATCAAAATCAAATTTAGAGGTCGTCGTTGAGATGAGCTCAAGCATGTATCATAAAGGCTGGGTGAGCCTAGATTGAGCTTGAGCCAACCACTTGGGGCAGGTGAGTTGTAATAGTTGTGACTAACATCATTAATAGGCAGGGTGTGTATGCGAGAAGTGTGCAGGAAAGTAGGCCATGTCAGCGGGAAGAGGATAAATGCCTCACCTCACTCTGCGGGAAAATGAAACTTTTTCCCTTGCAACACTTAAGTACCGAAAGAAGAAAAAAAAGTGGGAGATAGACATTTAAATTAGAGAGAATATTATTTATTGGTTGTTATGTGTGGGTATGTGTGTTTTGAGGGCATCTTTAAATAATAAAAAATAGAAAAAAATAAAAGGAAGTGAGAAAGTGTTGCAACGATCAAGAAAAATTTGAGAGACAATATAAAAAGAAGTGTTTTTTAATAACGTGGAGCTAATGTGACGAGGAAAAATCCTTAACGACACCCTCCACCTTTAAACACACATTTGGTGTAAACAAACAAAAAGTGGGGGTTGAGAGGTGTAACACCTCGATCTTTATAAGTTTCATAAATAGACTTACATATTTTCTTTAGAAAATTATAAATGTCCTTATGATTGTATTTTATATAGATAAGGACTTAGAATGCAAGATAGTTAATGAAAAGGACCAACGATGCAAAAGATCTGACGACAGGGACTAACCTTGCCAAATTATGAAACTTACAAGATTATCTTATACATAGTTTCTTATCATGAAGTTAAACACAGAATTTAGCGACAAAAATACACGTATTGTGTGTTGGCATGGAACGTGGCATCACACGATCAATAAGTGAGGGAAAATCATTAGTAAATTCCATTATCATATCATTAAGACAAGAATTATATAAAGGATTACAAGGATTTACAAGGGTTTCAAGAATCAAGGAGAGTTTAAGGAAGAAATTATCAAGAAGCTTCAACATGTTAATATGGTTTTTCCTTCAATTCAAGGTATAATGATAAACTAGTGTATAAGCATGAATAAATGTTATAAGGTTATGTTAAATTAAGCTTATGAAAATAGTTTTGATTATGATGATTTATGATGTATATCGAATTAGAAGTGTTTTTGTTATGACATAATTATGGCTTGTTGGATAGTAGAATTCAAGTTACAGGTAATGATATAGAAAGATTCATGATGCTAGTTGTTGTTGATGATGAAGTATGTCTAGTTAAGGAGTGTTTGGAACAAGCTTATTAAGTGCTTAATTTAGCAAGATACCTTATGAGCCTGATGAAATATGATCTTAACATGTTAAATAAGCTCTAATATAAGCTTAGTGAATATTAGAATACTTTATCATGAGTTTTGGGTCGTTTTGGTGATTTTTTAATTTGGGACAACAAGGTTTTTCAGAAAATGCGCAGACTTAGAAGGCCCGCAGAGACTAAACCGTTAGTCGGATTAAGGTGAAATCTAAACGAAACTTGTAGCCCTCTGAGTCTAGTTTAATTGTTATTCTTTAAGTTTTTGCTCATTTGAAAGTTAAATTAGTGTAAAGTGCGAAATACAGAAGCAACCCAGGAAATTCTGCACTAAGTGTTTTTGAAAAAGTGTGTCTAATGATGAAATAGCACCTTAGGTGATCATGTTTAAGTTGTTTAGGCTCGATACATATTAGATGAATGTGTTAGCAAGCTCTAAAAGCATTAGAATGGTAATTATATGATTAGATGCTTGTGGGAAGCTTGTGGATCATTAAACAAGAATTAAAGGTGAGTAATGGTTCATTAGCTTCATGTTACTAGATTAAACATGATGATGAAACTTGTGAAAGGTTTCGAAGATAGCCGAAGCAATCCATGAATAGTATTCTCACAAAAAGCATGATTTGACAAGTTTAGAGTGCCCAAGAAACGCACTAAAGGTCAAGCAGCGTTCCTAAGAAGTGCATGATGTAGAACTCCTATAGTATCATCCTAAGTGGATGACACGTGCTTTTATAGTAGCAGCCTAAGTGGATGACCAAGCATCCTTTGTGGATGACCCGTGATTATATTAGTATTTACATCCTTAGTGGATGACCCGAGTATGGAATTAGTGTATCAAGTAGATATGAACAAGCATCCTTAGTGGATGACCCCAGTTTAGAAAAGCACGATGACAAATTAGAAAAGCACGTTGGTTAGGGAAGTTCTCACTCATAGTAGGACGACAAAGTATCGTCTAGTCAGAATGCACGTGCTCGGAAATCATGTCATGATTAAGAATTCAAAATAAGATTCAGACTCATGTACAAGTAGTAAGACGACTAAAAGTCATACCATTTATATCATTTGAAATACTTTTATGTTCAGAACTGCAAGTGTCAATTCAGATATAGCTCTAGATCCAGAACTATCCTTAAACACCCTTGCTAAAGATCAAATAGACTATAGCTCATGTTTGATATTCAGATTTAGATATAGACTCAAACCCGTTTACTGACTAAATCATCAGGACTTACCATTCTCAGTTTCCATGTTTTGCAGGTTAAAGTCTTAAGGACGTCGGGGCTTGTAGATTAAGAAGTCGACTTAGGAGGTCGGCAATTCTCGTGTATACAGGTGACAAGCATCTCAACCATACTTTGTTATTCAGCTTGTTAATGCCCCAAAACTTTACGATTAAGTGTTAGAATGGCATAGGTCATGTTTTGATATTAATTTGTAAATATATATTACATGTATTTGATAATAGGTCAAAATAGGGGTGTTTGGGTTAACACCCGCACTCATAGTTTTACGCTTCCGCATACCAAATTTAAGTATCACGCTTATGTGTTATATAATTAAGATGTGTTTAATTCAGACTTTTAGTTTAGTAGTTTTCACAAGTACAGATCGATACGGCGTATAGGACAGAACCTGTACAGGGCACCCAATATTTAATAATTAAAAAAATCAATCTATTGTCGGGCGTTACAAGTTGGTATCAGAGCATTGGTTTGAGGGATTTATGTATCCACCGTTAGTAGGAGGGTGCTTAGACTTAAACCATAGCTTGATATTGACCATAAAACATGTAGACTTATTATGTGTCATGCAGAATTTATTAGAACAATGTTTATTTATGATTAGTAACCATGTTTTTCCACGTTTAGTTAAGCTTAGCATGTATAGAATTGCCATGTCGAGTAGAATGCGTATAGGAATGCCTTGTTAGTACGATGCAGATGTAGCCACTAAGAGTATCATGTCAGAATTAGTTATAGTTTGCCTTATGATGCTATGATTAAAAGTGTATAGATAATAGCAGATTCCGATGTTATGTGATGGACATGAACATTATAGCATGATCAATACAAAAATAGTTCAGTAGCTTACCATGATAGTGGAATATGATATTAGATAGGCCATTTTAGTTTTATAACTTCGGGTAGATTATAATAGCAATGAGTTCATGGTTATATGATGTGATTATTATGACGTCTGATCAACATAATAATATTTACATGATATGACATGAAGTTATTGAGATTATAAGATGTCCTGAGGAGCTTCCTAGAACGATTATGAGTTAAATGTTTATATGTTTAGCGTATTAGAACACTTTGAGAGTAGAAATGCATGATTAGATATGCCTTAGCAACACGATAATATAAGCAGGTATAATATGAGTATATTATGTTATGGCCAATAGTCAGGTAGTCGCTCAGTAAGCGAAATATGATTAGTTAACATGAAGTTAAGTGCAGTATTATACCATGATTAGTGCCCAATATGTTATAAGAATTAGAAATCATAAGTAGAAATATATAGGCAGTTAAATAGCATAAATAGAACAAACTGAGCTATGAATAGCATTAAAACTTCAGATCCAGAATGTCATGTTATTTCTGCATAATGTCAGAAATAGACATAACATCTATAGTATGCTATGATTAATAACCATGTTATCTCATAAGTTTGAAATCAAAAGCAGAATGCCTAAATAGAAATGCAGTAATAGCGGCAGATTAACATGATAGCAGAACATATTGTTAAACAGCTTGTTTTAGTTATGATTCGAGGTAGAATATGATAGTAATAAAGGCATGTTTATGTGATTCTAGTATTATGACGTCTGACCAACGTGATAATAGTTACATCATATAACGTGAATTTATTGGAATCATAGGATGTCTCGAGATGTTTTTAGAATAGTAAGATTAGATGAGGCTGTACGTTAGCGAGATAGAATGATGTTTAGTCAGAAATAGAATCAGAAAGCATGCAAGCATGAGTAGTGTGCATGACAAGAATAGTTATAAGTTTTACTGGTCTCAATGTGCAGGTTTATTAAATAGATTTTAGTACTCGAATATTAGTAGAATAGAATAGTCATGACAACTTAGATACTAGTAAGGTTTTGTATGGCACGGTAAGATAAATTAGTAAGGTCATAGAATTTAGTATGCACAGGTATAGCATTACAGTATAGTCAATAAGAAAACTCATAAATATTTTTTTAAATTATAGACAGCTTAAGAATGGATTGATGGACCGACTTAGTACAACTTATAATAGCCCTAGTAGAGTAATACTTCTATTTAGAATTAGGCATGTGATATTGTAGTAAATATGAGAAGTTTCAGAATTCAGACCCGAAATAAGCATATTGTGTAAACTTAGAAAATATTGAGACAAGTCTTATGGCCAGATAGAATTTAGAACTACTAGAAATGAAACTAGCTCAGGTATTAGAATAAGCTAAGTGGGAGAGACTTTGTAGATAGACAGAAATTAAGCAGAATAGTTTCAGGGATGTTCGTGAGGAGACGAACAATTCCATTAGGGAGAGTTGTAACACCCCAATCTTTATAAGTTTCATAAAGAGACTTGCATATTTTCTTTAGAAAATTATAAAGGTCCTTATGATTGTATATTATATAGATAAGGGACTTAGAATGCAAGGTAGTTAATGAAAAGGACCAACGATGCAAAAGATCTAACGACAAGGACTAACCTGGCCAAATTACGAAATTTAAAAGATAATCTAACAGATATTTCCTTATCATGAAGTAAAACACCGAATTTAGCCACAAAAATACACGTATTGTGTGTTGGCATTGAACGTGGCATCACACGATCAATAAGTGAGGGAAAATCATTAGTAAATTCTAGGGCTGAGCATGGAAGGTTCAAAACCGAACCGAACCGACAAAACCGACCAAACCGACCCGACAACCTTTCGGTTTTGGTTTTTTATGATTTTCGGTTTCGGTTCGGTTCGGTTCGGTCTGACCCAAAACCGACAAAAACATGCACAAACACACGTAAACCGAACCGAACCGATGGACCCGACACTAAACTGAACCGGCCTGACCATATTCGGTTCGGTTTCGGTTTAGGTTTTTTATGGTTTTCGGTTTTCGGTTTTGTCGGTTCGGGTGGGTTTGGTTCGGTTTTGGACCGACGCTCAGCCCTAGTAAATTCCATTATCATATCATTAAGACAAGAATTATATAAAGGATTACACGGATTTACAAGAGTTTCAAGAATCAAGGATAGTTTAAGGAAGAAATTATCAAGAAGCTTCAACATGTTAATATGGTTTTTCCTTCAATTCAAGGTATGATGATAAACTAGTGTATAAGCATGAATTCATGTTATAAGGTTATGTTAAATTAAGCTTATGAAAACCTAGTTTTGATTATGATGATTTATGATGTATTTCGAATTAGAAGTGTTATTGTTATGACATAATCATGTAGTTGACTCATGGCTAGTTGGATAGTAGAATTCAAGTTACAGGTAATGATATAGAAAGATTTATGATGCTAGCTGTTGTTGATGATGAAGTATGTCTAGTTAAGGAGTGTTTGGAACAATCTTATTAAGTGCTTAATTTAGCATGATAGCTTATAGGCCTGATGAAATACGATCTTAACATGTTAAATAAGCTCTAATATAAGTTTAGTGAATATTATAATACTTTATCATGAGTTTTGGGTCGTTTTGGTGATTTTTTAATTTGGGACAACATGGTTTTTCAGAGAATGCGCAGACTTAGAAGGCCCGCGGAGACTAAATTGTTCGTTGGATTAAGATGAAATCTAAACGAAAGTTGTATCCCTCTGAGTCTAATTTTATTGCTATTCTTTAAGTTTTTACTCGTTTTGAAAGTTAAATTGGTGTAAAGTGCGAAATACAGAAGCAACCCAGGAAATTCTGTAGTTAAAGTGTTTTTGAAAAAGTGTATCTAATGATGAAATAGCACCTTAGGTGATCATGTTTAAGTTGTTTAGGCTCGATACATATTAGATGAATGTGTTAGCAAGCTCTAAAAGCATTAGAATGGTAATTATGTGATTAGGTGCTAGTGGGAAGCTTGTGGATCATTAAACAAGAATTAAAGGTGAGTAATGGTTCATTAGCTTCATGTTACTAGATTAAACGTGATGATGGAACTTGTGCAAGGTTTCGAAGATAGCCGAAGCAATCCAAGAATAGTATTCTCACAAGAAGCATGATTTGACAAGTTAAGAGTGCCCAAGAAACGCACTAAAAGTCAAGTAGCGTGCCTAAGAAGTGCATGATGTAGAACTCCCATAGTAGCATCCTAAGTGGATGACACGTGCTTTTATAGTAGCATCCTAAGTGGATGACCAAGCATCCTTTGTGGATGACCCGTGATTATATTAGTATTTATATCCTTAGTGGATGACCCAAGTATGAAATTAGTGTATCAAGTAGATACGCACAAGCATCCTTAGTGGATGACCTCAGTTTAGAAAAGCACGATGACAAATTAGAACCCCAAGAAGAGTACTCGTTGGTTAGGGAAGTTCTCACTCATAGTAGGACGACTAAGTATCGTCTAGTCAGAATGCACGTGCTCAAATATCATGGCATGATTAATAATTCAAAATAAGTCTCAGACTCATGTACAAGTAGTAAAACGACTAAAAGTCGTACCATTTATAGTATTTGAAATACGTTTATATTCAGAACTGCAAGTGTCAATTCAGATATAGCTCTAGATCTAGAACTATCCTTATACACCCTTGTAGAAGCTCAAATAGACTATAGCTCATGTTTGAGATTCAGATTTAGATATAGACTCAGTTTCCATGTTTTGCAAGTTAAAGTCTTAAGGACGTCGGGGCTTGTAGATTAAGAAGTCGACTTAGGAGGTCATCAATGCTAGTGTATATAGGTGACGAGCATCTCAACCATACTTTGTTATTCAACTTGTTAACGCCCCAAAACCTTACGATTAAGTGTTAGAATTGTATAAGTCATGTTTTGATATTAATGTGTAAATATATATTACATGTGTTTGAAAATAGGTCAAAATAGGGGTGTTTGGGTTAACATCTGCACTCACAGTTTTACGCTTCCGCATACCAAATTTAAGTATCATGCTTATGTGTTATATAATTAAGATGTGTTTAATTCAGACTTTTAGTTTAGTAGTTTTCGCGAGTACAGATCGATACGGCGCATCCAATATTTAATAATAATAAAAAAATCAATCTAGAGTCGGGTGTTACAAGAGGGCTTCAAATGGTTTGAACTAGGGTGGCAATGGCTAGCCTATCTAAAAAGTTAAAAATGCCAATGTTTTAAACATCAGTGTTGTGATTGACTTGGTCAAGTCACCGGTTTAGCATGTCACTGGTTTAGCATGTCACTGGTTTAACCGATTAGACTGCCGAGTCAAACTAGTATTCCACCTAACAACAATAGAATAATTCTACTTACCAAACATATTTAAATGGGTAAGCTCAATACTAAACAGAAAAAGAAGAAAATGAAATTCAAATAATAAACACATAGGTAATCCATAAAATATGCAATTTAATATCAAGGATACATGTTTTAAACTTTATAACGATATTCATACGCATGAGGATTACACATCATTGAATACGTGAATATTTGACATAGTAAAAATAACTTAGATGATTGAATGAGACAAACCATACAAAGGTTCTTATTTTATCCTTAATAGTAAAATACATTGGTCTTCCTTAAAGTTGTATCAAAAATACATGTTTCGTTCCAAATTCAAATAAATACACCAATCATCCCTAACGTCTCCATTTTTCTTCCCATTGGTCCTTTGACCTATCGGTCATTAGTCAAGGCAAGTTAAATCCCCCATGTGCCTAGCACATGAGGTTATAGTAGTCATTTTACCAACAAAATGTCTTTAGTCAGATCTCTTAGCTACCAAACCATTATTTTCTCTTCATTCACTGTTACAACTTTTCCCCACTTGAATTATAATTTCATATGAATAAGCAGATAAGCATATAAATAAGAAATCCCTATATGCACCTTAATTGATTATTGTATTACCTATATATAGTATCATAATTTTTGGAATCCCCACAACCACCTTTTAAAGGCAATGATTGGTCCCCTAGACCAGTTAATCTATCTTTGAATAGGAATCCTGGTCGAAGGAATAACTATGGTCCTCGACCGATTAATAATAGGTGTGGTGGAAGACGTGATCATCATGATTCTAGAAGTGCTACTCCTCAAGATGTTAATATGCAACATCAAATAGGTCCCCCACATCTCCACCTGTTTGAGCTTTTATTCGACCACCCTTTATGCCTTTACATTTAAGACCTTATATTTCACCGATGGGTTATGGTAAGCTCTTATTTGATCACTTTCTTAAAGTTTATTGGATAATTTTATGTAATGGGAGACTAATTTGATTGCTTTTTTGAGAGATGCATCTGTCGTATGCATATGTTCCTACAATACCAGAGCCTTATAGAAGCGGTGCACTTGTTCTTCCTCATGGAACATCAGGTATCATGTTTATGCCTCGTATGGATCCACCTTTCCAGGATCTGATACTTAAACAGATTGAATATTCTTTCAGGTCAGCTTTAGTTCATAAAAATTGGAATTTGTTCTTATATGTGGCTTACACAATTCTTGTGCTAACTAGAATGATGATAATTTGGTAAAAGATAACTTTTTGAGGTCTCATATGGATGAGAAAGAATGGGTACCCCTTACTTAATAGTTTGTTTTCATCGAGTAAGTAATATTTACTTATTTGTGTAAGTAGTTATGTGTCTTGTGTATTATGTTTATATGTATCATTAGCAAATTATTAGGTGCATAACTTTGTTTGATGTTAAATTAAGCCTACGAGATCTGCTGGTGGATCGAATTAACATAAGTTAATGCTCAATATTATATTTTACTTATGTTGAGGTTAAGAATATTCTTGTAGAAAAGGACACATAAGTTTCACCATTGTTTTCACTTTCTAAACCTAAATGCTAAAACTAATAATATTGTTATAGTACAAAGCTGGCTTGGTTTGCTACTTATTTAACTTGGTTTTGTGTTACTATGATCACTAGACACGCTAATACTCTACGCTCTATAATATTCTTTTCTCTACTTTGTACCAACTTACAAACCATACTTTTTTAATTGTTCTCGTTGGAGTACTTTAATGACTATACTGATTTGAGTTTCCACTACTATGTGATCTAGACGGGCTTTTGTAAGGATTGATTCTTTTATAAGAATATGACATCTAGCTTTCTATTGTAAAACTCTTACAAGTTACCTACTTTAAGATATCAGTCCTTTCTAATGCCAAATTTGTGGTAAAACTTTCAATCCATATTAGTGGAAATTACATGCTTGGTTATGAGATTAGCAGTTAAAAGTCCAGTAAAATTGCTATTACTTCCACAAAGTCGAACAATATACTCATCAAAGGAGTTAAGTCAAACCATGCTCTTTTAAATTCCTTTTCTATTTATAATGCAGCGACCAACAACTTTATTGTGTTAAAAGTGTTGATTCACATATGTTTATTGTACCATATGCAGGTTAAACAACTTACAAAGGACATCCAAGTGATTGTGAATTCCTTAAAGAATTAAGTATTGTTGAACTATAGGTGCTTCTTTTATACACGGTTGTTTCTATGTGTAAATAAGTATATGATGCAAAGTTGTAAAAAATATATGGTGCAAAGGTTTCATATGTGTTTTCACTTGAAGTCAAATTTATAACACTTTCAGTTTTTAGTTAACGCCAAATGTGGTTTACTGCTACAGGATGACAAGTGAGAGTGGTGATGAGTTTTGATATTCGAATTGAAAAGTAGGGTTGTGTAGATCTTGATTATGGGTGTTTTGAGTTTGGTGATGACTTGTGGTGACGAGATGATGGTAACAGTGGTGGTGACAAGATGATGATGGCAGTGTTGGTGTTAATTTTAGAGATAAAAGCAGGAAAAGAGAGGGAGACACAATGATACAAAGCCATGAAAAGAATATTATACCCTCATGTGCAAGACACATGGGGGATTTAACTTGCCTTGACTAATGGCCGTTAGGTCAAATGACACTGGGGAAGCAAAATGGAGACATTGTGGATGTTTGGTGTATGTATTTTGAATTTGGGATGCAACATGCATTTTTGGTACAACATTAGGGACGAACGGTATATTTTACTCTATCCTTAACTAATAGTCATTCACCGGAAAATTCTCACCCACCCACAACTTTAGTGAAAATCCAAACTAACCACAGTTAAATTAAATTATTGTTTAACATATTTTGACAAATGCACATAACCCTCTGTCACACTCTTTTCAATAGTATACAATATCATCTTCTTCATGACTACATTCACGTCACTATTATGTAACCATGTTCTACAAAATAATTATCAAAAGTGAAAAACAGATGGTTCTAGTGGGCTGGCTCGAACCTGGTTTTAAAACATTAAAAAAATGTTGGTTATTAAAATAGAATTGTCAAACTGAGCTCCAACTCAACTTGTTTGAAGATTTATCTCACATTATGAATAAGGAATGCTAGAATAACGAATAACTATACTATTTTGTAACTAAAATCTTAATTTTTTAATGAGATGCAAATTTGGCGCTTATTTATAAGTTCACGCCTCATCTTTAAAGAAACTCTAGAACATTGCTAATAATAACTTTCAAAATGTTCATTATCATAAACATCTAACATATTATCTTATCATGCATTCTCTAGAAGATTTATACCCTACTTTAGATTGTTATAAAAATTTGTGAATACAATCTAGCAATTCGTGACTACATGTGTTGGTGATTTTAGTCAGGGACGAAACCAGAATCAAATATGACCGGATGCACAAAAAATTTTGAACCCTAATATAATAAAGTTAAAAAATGAATGAGAGCGAATAATTTATTACAACGATAAATAAATGAACATATTACCGATGGACCGGGTGCATTTAAGATACATTTAGAAAAATTAATGTTTTTTTCAAAAATAAAACTATATAAAAAAAGTCCATATGGTTTCCGGGCACCCGCGGGAACCCTTTTGGTTTCGTCCCTGAATTTAGTGTCATCAATCATTTTATGTAATTGTTGTTAATACAAATAATGTCTAAAAACGTTATTCGTTTTCTCTACATTTTGATAATAACAAAACATAAAACCATTCTACGTAAAAGTTTACATAAACAAAGTTTTTAGTTATAAAACTTCATCTCAACATCCAATCACTAAAGATATGTATAATGAGCATTAAACTTTGTAAATGATCAAAGAAATATTTTTAACAATTTTAACATTAAAAATTTAACACAGTTAATATATACAAATTATTTTTAATTTTGAGAAAATGTTTTATTTTAAGAAAAATAATTTGACATTCAAATCTGGTCTTTTCCTCCCCAAAATAATACCCTCACCACATTTCAACTTCACCACAAAAAGACAAAAAAGGTAGCGAGGGACGGTACCGTTAAATCCAGACGGTACCCGTAAATAATTAAAGGTACTATCTGACTGTTGTATGCCCATATTTTTGTCATCTATATATAGCAACTCAAATCACACACTTTACTCACCCATTACGTACAAAAATTTTCTGATATACTTTTACACTTCCTAGTTTCATTTATTTGATCATAAACATTAGTTTAATCTCATTCATTAGTGATCCAATCATTCATCCATCACAAGTACAAGTGAATAACACTTATAGTCATCAAGACATCAAGTGATACAGAGTATTTAGTGGTCAAGTAACATTGGTTACTTTCTTGTTGTATCTTAGAATACATCAAGTATATCATCATCATTTTTGGGTCTTTGTAATATTGGTTAGGTTGTGGTGATCATAGTGAACTTGTGAGTTGAGTAGTTAGTGTGGTGATTACGTAGATCGTGCAAGATCGGGAGGATCGTTTAAGTTGTGCGGAGGTTGTGTTGATTAGATAGGTTGTGATAAGATCATGTGAATCTTATAGTAGATGTGTTGATTGTGTGGAAAACTAGAACGGGGTTGAATAGTTTTGCCGATTTTAAAATTTAGTTTCAAAAACTTTAGATTATATCTTATGTGAATTCGTATGGATAGATAGAAATTATAAAGCAATAAGTAAAGTAAATAATGAAAGCAAGTAAAGTAAAGGATAGAGAGTAGTGACAAAAGTGATTTATAGTGGTTCGGCTACAAGGACACCTTCCTTGCCCTAATCCACTCCACGAGTTCCCCACTCGAGAGTTCAAGCACTATGTCAACAAGCTCCTTCAACCCAGCGGAGAAGCCTCACAACATCGCTTACACTTTATCCGGTACAAAGCTAAATACTGAGTACTTAACAAGGCGGACCAAACTAACACAACTATAACACAACAACTATGTGAAATATGAAATACAAGATCTTGCTACAGAAATCTTATGGAGGAACAAATCAATCAAGGACCCCTTTCTTGGATGGCTTGTAGTAATTCGTGATCTCGCCTTTGAGAAGGACCTATATGAGAATCACAACAAAAGAAAGAAGAACTACTAGATAGATCAAGAGATCTGAGATTAGAAGAGAGAAGTAATATATGAGAGAGTTTGTAAGAAGAAGGGTGAGTAACAATGAAGAAATGACTGACTATTTATAGGCAAAAATCTCTACTGTAGTCGGGTTCCTACGGATCCCTCACTTGGGGGACCCGTCCAGTGCAATCCAAAGGATCCGGCAATCTAGGTTGTACCAGTCCGGGTTTTGGGTTGCAAACCGGGTCATGGGTCATAGGTATGAGCCTTGGGTACCCAACAAGGTACAATGTATCTAGACATTGGGTCATGGGTCTTAGGTTATGGGTTATGGATTTGCTCCATGGGTATGGGTAATGGGTCTTTGGATAATATTCAACCTATTAAACTATTACGACAAATGAATTTGTGGAAAACTAGAAGGGGGGGGGTTGAATAGTTTTGCCAATTAAAACTTGTTTTAAGCTATTTAGATTGACTTATGTCAATATATTTAGATGTGTGTTGGATGTTGATAAACAAACATATAGAAGTATGTAATGAAAAGATAAGAGTAAGAAGCACAACACCACAACGCGAGTATTTATAGTGGTTCGGCTACAAGGACACCTTCCTTGCCCTACTCCACTCCCCTAGTCACCTACTCGAGAGTTCGTAATCACTACATGACACCAAATCCTTATGGTGGAGAAACCTTCACAACGTTGCCTACTCTTTTTCCGGTACTAGGCTAACCACCGGGTTCTTTCACACCAAGGTGAACCACACCTACCACAACGTCGCCTACCCTTTATCCGGTACTAGGCTAAGTACCGAGTTCCATTACAATGGAGGAACTACTACCCAACACTACACCAACGACTAATCCCAAAGGAGACCAACTCCTTATTACAACATCATCAAGGATATCAATATCCTTGGATCTAATGCTAATCTATCTTGTACATCGAAACACACCATATCGAATGTACATCTAAGGCACCTTTCACTAATGCCTTTAAATAGATCTTCAAGACACCCTTCACTAATGTCTTGTGACTTGACTTCTAGGCACCCTTCACTAATGCCTACAATAAGGACGATCGACACCTTTCACTAATGTCTTCATCTTGACACTTGAGACATCTTTCACTAATGTCTTCAACACTACACTTCTTAGAAGAAAGTAAAGAATCATCAACAAGAAGACTTCAATAGTCTTGATGATGAGGAAGCATGGCAACTCATGGACTTGAGCTTGCTTGACTCAAAGGTGGTGATCTCGCCTTTAAAAGGAACCTATAGAATCACACAAAAACAAAACTACAAACATAGATCACTTGGATCTGGGGTTAGAGAGTTTTTAACTCAAGGAGAAAGTATGTGAGAAAGGGGTGAGAAACAATGAAGAAATGGCTCACTATTTATAGAGGAAAATATCTACTGTTCCCCGGATCCCACGGATCCCTCCCACAAGGGATCCGTCTAGCGTAAAGCTAGGGATCCGTGGGACGCTCCTCTTTACCCATGAGTCATGGGTCATGGGTTATGGGTTGATCCATGGGTCTTATACTAGATACAATGTATCTTATGAGTGCAATGCACCTAGTTAAATGGGTATGAGTCAATACCATGGGTTATGGATATTATCCATATATGATATAAGCATGTTTTCATGCAAATGGGTTATGGGTCAAGATCCATGGATATGGGTCATGGACTTTGGGTTGTACCCAACTACATTCAATGTATTTGGTCAATGGGTTATGATACTTAAGTTTCTATCCATTTATATTACCCAATATACTACATACTAGTTATGTGTATATTTTACCCAAATATGTAACCACTAGTTGTTGTAAATATGTAATACTAAATCATAAAATCACTTGTACTTGTTTTAGTGTTTTATGTGAGAACGTAAGTGTGTTAGAAACTATTAGTTCAAACTATTTACGTATTTTATTTGTTTCGTTAAAATGATTTTACGTTTGTTATCGACAAAACATTAGAAGATCGTAAAATATAAATAAACGTTTTTACGGCTTATTTGTATTAACAATCTCCCATTTTTTGTTGATGACAAAAAATAAAATTATTTTAAGGAAAAACTAAAATTCGTAAAAGTTCGAATTGGAGTTTTTACTCTCTTCTCCCCCTTTTTGTCGAAAAAAAAAGAGCGTCGAAAAGAAACTAACACGTTGTTTTTAGGAAAAACATGTTAAAAATATAAAAGAAATAAGAAGTAGAGAGCAAGTAACGGGAAAAGATCTCGTCTTTACTCCCCCTTGATGAGTCCATCCCTATGTAAGGGCGTCAAGAAAATAATACTAAGCTAGTTCATTTGAAACTAAGTTTGCAAACGATTTCGTCTATGTGACGAATGTGCTCCCCCTTGATGATTGCAATTTTGCAAAGGGATGTCATGAAATGTAATCCTAATATTGCAAGTAATTTTGCAATGTATTGCTTCGACACAAAGCTCCCCCTAGCTTTAGGGTGTCAAAGTCTTCATGTGTAAATTGAATAACTACAAAACAAAGGTTAGAAAACAAGTATAATGCAAAATTTCCTGCAAATATGATCCAAGTTAGTAAAAAATTAATTTTCTGTATCACGGATCCCACGGTTCCCTCCTTGTAGGGATCCGTCTAGGCAAATTATAGGGATCCGTGTGGCTGATGATTAATTTCAGCAATGATGATATAACAAATAATGTTATCATCAAAATGATATATGTTTTATACAACATAATCATATACTCAGAAATATAGCAAGTAGCATGTAATTTCATTTAATAAAACTAGAGGTATGATATACATGACTCTAAAAACTAAGAAAATTATCGATACATGACTTGGAATTACTAGACTTATCTAAGTAACGCTTGAAACTAGGACACCACTAAAATCCTCTAGCTCAAGTTTGTTTAGGTTTAATCTCGTCGAAACGTTCGAGGAGGTGATAGAACATGAAACATTGGTCTTCTCGTACTTCATGTATCAAACTTTCAACATGTTGACAATGATAACAATCTTTGTCATGGCTAGGTAGTGGTGGTGGAAGAAATGAAATAGCTTGATGCGAAGGATCAAGTGAAGCGGCTTGTGGAGCCTCAAACAACGGAGGAATTGGTGGAGGCACATTTGAAGATGGCTCAACCAAGAATGATGGTGGTGGTAGAGAAGTGTCAACTTCCATATGGTCGAGTGGTAGACCTTGATAATTTCTCATAATCCAAATGGGATTATGTGATGGTGACGACGAAAAGGAAGCCGGAGCTAGTGTTGACTCAACACCTTGATTTTGTACCATTATTCCTCCTAATGAGGAGAATGTTGTTGGTGGAGGAGGATGAGATGGCCTAGGAGGCAAATCCTCTAAGTTGTAAAGGTGTGGTGATGAGAGTAGAGTTGTGAATGAGATAGCTCTAGGAACCAATGGTGATGGTTTAGTGGAGATGTGATTGTTTGGCCTAGGAGGTATGGTGGTGTTTGGCATAGGTAGTTTTGTGGGTACTATCCTTTTAGGTATAGGTTTGATTGGTTGAGTTGGTGGAGGAGAGATCCTTGCATTTGTGGACTTGATCGGAGATGATTCGGTTGAAGAGATTTCGTGTACAACACGAGCAATTTTCTTGGGTGGTTCTTTGGTGGATAAGTTGCTACTTGGAGTTTTCCTCATGATGATGTGATTTCAAGAAGTTTGTAAAGATTTCTAAGTGCTGAAAATGTGAGTGAAGATGATGACTTTAGGAGTCCTAACAATGTGGTTTATAAGGCAAGGGTTTTGGCAAGTGCATTCAAGACTTAAGCCACTAAGATTCATTGGAATGTGATGATTAACATGCACAAGAGTCAACTTAATAGTTGTACTGATTTAGGAACTCATTTAAGATGAGATGGAGTGTTTAAGTTAGCAAGATGAGCTTGAAATGATTGTTTTAGCTAGAGCTGACATAATCTGTCACCCGGATCCCACGATTCCCTCCTTGGAGGGATCCGTCTAGGCTAATCCTAGGGATCCGGCTCTTAGCAGTTATGAAAGGAGAAAAATGATGTTTCTAAGATCTAAAGACTATACCATCTTGAATGTTTTAGTTTATCTAAGTGTCTTAAATGAAGAGGTGCTTAAGTACTTGAGGGTAATGAGTGAAGTAGCTAATGATTACCTTTTATGGAAGAAATTGGAACTTTCATGAGTACCAATGAATGAACAAAGATGACACTAATGATTTTGAGAGTGTCAAATGGAGCTAAATGATCCTAGAGATCAGATAGTAACTTAGGATAATGTTTTGGGGAATATCCTAAAGACTTAAGATGAAGAAAAAAAAACTAGAATTTGATCAATTTTGAGGTAAGGATGATTATGATCAATTTAGCCATAATTGAAAGATTTCCAAGGCTAGATGTAAGGGATCATGTGAGAGATGATGAGTGAGCTTGAGAGCGAAAGAGTAACGTGTTTAAGTGAAATGGTAGATCTACAAGCGTCTTGAATTTGATCTAGATGAGTTATGTGTGAGTACACAAAGATCCACTTAGCTTGGTAAGGACTCAATTTGCCTTAAGGCACTATGTCTACCTTGGTATGAAGTGTTCTAAGGACATGTTTGAAATACAATGATTGCAATTACATTTTCTGTTTGCTGGATCCCACGGTTCCCTAAGAGTAGGGATCCGTCAAGCACAAATTTTGGGATCCGTCTATCTGGTAAGCAGAACCTTTACAAAAGGTATGCAATGACTTTGACAATGCATCATATTTCAAAGTTAGTTTAAGAGATTCTAACACTAAGATATCAAATGTAAGATGTTTTATTTCATGAAAGAAATTGGATTACATTGATAAAGCATGAAAACTAAGGATTGATCCTATTTGAAAGATTACTAAGTTCCTTGAGCGCTTTCGGTAGAAGGATCATCAAATGGTTGATGAGTGTTTGTTGATTCGGGAATGAAGAAAGTCTTCATGAGAGATATGTTTAGAGGTTCCATCATCTTGTTTACAAGTACGTACAGCGGACTTTGAAATTGAGGGTAGAAGTACATGATGTTATGATAAAGGCGCGTCAAGAACATTCCATAAGGGATGAGTTTGTTCTTGGACACTTTAAGATTTACAATTCTCCTTGCGAAGAAGTAGGAGAGATTGTATGGTTGTTGTGTTAGCAAACAATACATTATGTGAGCACAACAAGCGGGAAGGATTTCTCGATTTCCCCTAAGACTCCAAACATTTTCACGTAGGATGAGTGCAAGAGCTTTGTACTCTTCTCGGATATCCCGTGTATAGATAATGTTTGGATCGGAGTAATGGGGTTTGCATATCATGCATTTCAAGTCCACCGGGGAAGGTATGTGTGAACAATATGGACTATTTTCTTCACGAAAGTTGAAGAGAGAATCAAAAGACCAGTCTTCAATGAAGGAACATTGTCCGTGATTTGGAATTCGGATGATGTGAGCAAATCACCCAAGGGTTAAAATGAACTTTTGGTTTTTGATCCAAAACCAAAGAGAAAGAGAGCAATCCTCGTTACGAACGAGTTCGACTTGACGAAAGAATTCCAATACAAACCTTGGACATATTTTCTCGTTAATTTCGAGAAGACATTCCAATCCTATGGTTCGGAAGGAGGTATTGATTCCTTCTTCGTATTGTAGAGGAGTGTCGACAATACGTCCTTCGTGGAAGTGACGGGTTTCGAGATTATTGAACCCACGGACATGATTGCCAGGTGTGTTGGGCTCAAGGGAGATGTTAGGAGTGTAGACGCTAGTGAGTGAAAAATCAAACTCATATTCATGCGACATAGCGAAACCTATAGGAAAGACAAGTTAATAGGATGTAACGTATTACAGGTAAAACAATGATTACCTAACGTTTTTACAAGGTGTTTATTAACAATGACATTTAACTAACTTAATGTTTGACATTCTAGTGGAATATTATTTTTAGAAAGAAAGCAGTTTTTTTACATGAAAAACTATTATCCAGAAGTACGGTTCCCACGGTTCCCTTTTAAAATGGATCCGGCTAGTATTCCTACTGGGATCCGTGAATCTGTAGAAGCAGAAGCAGATTTTTGATAAAAAGACATAAGTTTTAGATCTTATAGTTTTATACCAAGATATGTGTTTTAATCCTACTTTTTCTTTTAGCATGCATTCATGGCTTCTTATGTATTGCGAGAGAATACGAAAGATATAAGATACAAGAAATGATAAACACATTGTGATAGTAATAACCTAGATAAACTAGACTATTAGTAATATTTCATTTCAATGCTAAGAATGATACAAAGGATTGGGGTATATAACCCCAATGTATATTAACAACACAAAGTATATGTCTCCGTATGAGAACTTCATCATAGGAAACACAAGAGCGATGAGCGTCAAGGCGATGAGCACGAGGGCGATGTAAACCATGTTTATGATGAACCTTCTTTGATTCGGATGAGATGAAATGGAGAGGAGGATGAAGTTTTGAATGAGAGTAAATTTTTGAAATTGGAAGATTTAAAAAAAATGGGGATTTGATGGAGTGGATGATGGTGGGAGTTCTTATGGGGAAGGAGGAATTTTTGATATTTGTGTTTTTGTTTTATTATTAGAAAGGTATAATTTTAGGATTAAATGAAATAAAACATAAATTATATAATCCTCTACTTTAGACGAAAAGGAAACACGTATGCAAGAAAAGCTTCCTAATGAAGCTATATGTAAAACGAGTATAAGCACAAAAGATAATCAAATAAATACCTAGTAAAACATACTTATTTATCAAGGTAATATCATTTAGAGATAAGTAGAAAATCATACCTCTAATGCACTTAAGAATGTCTTTAGAAATGACACAACAAATGTCAGAAGACGATTCCGGCTCCTTTGTACTTAAGATACCTTCTTAGGGAAGGTAATCTTGTTACCAAGTGATTCCTATGACTTGGTAGGTATGAGCTTTAGCTAAGCAACATGACAAAGAGGATTAGTGCAATTAAATAAAAGAGATAAATAATAAGAAAAATGTTGTTATCTAATCAACATCCAAACAACGAGTTTTTAAAAGACATGGTGTTTGTTTTTATGAAAAACCTTCTTTGTAGTTTTCAATTAACCATGGATCGTATCAAGTTTTTAAAGTACAATATACTTAAAGAAACTTGGTAACGAAGCTCTGATGCCAATTGTGGAAAACTAGAAGGGGGGTTGAATATTTTTGCCAATTAAAACTTGTTTTAAGCTATTTAGATTGACTTATGTCAATCTATTTAGATGTGTGTTATATGTTGATAAACAAACATATAGAAGTATGTAATGAAAAGATAAGAGTAAGAAGCACAACACCACAACGCGAGTATTTATAGTGGTTCGGCTACAAGGACACCTTCCTTGCTCTACTCCACTCCCCTAGTCACCTACTCGAGAGTTCGTAATCACTACACGACACCAACTCCTTATGGTGGAGAAACCTTCACAACGTTGCCTACTCTTTTTCGGGTACTAGGCTAACCACCGGGTTCTTTCTGTTGGAATCACTCCTAATCTTGAATTCAAGTGTTAGTAATTAATATGTAAATAGTTAGCTTAATATGGATTTTATGTTAGTAATCATGCCAAGGCTTATGTAGAAAGCCCATGAGCCTTGGCCCAAGTCCAATAAGGAAAGGAAGGGACTAGGAGTGTTGCCCTAGCTCCCTCTCCTATAAATACCTTTGTAATACCCTCACTTGAGGGTTGGTTGTTCATTTATCTCATTCACCTACGCGTAACCTTTCTTTACTATCATAACGTGTGTTTGGCTAAGTGTTCAACCGATCACTTCTTCCTTATTTCTTCTATTGATGCTTGTGTTACTAATATAGGAACCTAACACTTTCACACCAAGGTGAACCACACCTACCACAACGTTGCCTACCCTTTATCCGGTACTAGGCTAAGTACCGAGTTCCATTACAATGGAGGAACTACTACCCAACACTACACCAACGACTAATCCCAAAGGAGACCAACTCCTTATTACAACATCATCAAGGATATCAATATCCTTGGATCTAATGCTAATCTATCTTGTACATCGAAACACACCATATCGAATGTACATCTAAGGCACCTTTCACTAATGCCTTTAAATAGATCTTCAAGACACCCTTCACTAATGTCTTGTGAATCCAATGAGGATACTGAAGCTTTTGATTCCCTGCAGCAAGGATTTGTCATGATTGCTAGAGCCTTCGGCCGATATTCCAACAAATCCAACAATCGCATTCGTACCTCATCCAATACAAGGAATCAGGCTGTGGTTAATAATGGAAGAGTTGAAGTTCAGAATCGTGGTAATGTTCGTCAGATGGGAGGTGGTCCAGGGTTTAATGCTATGCGAAGGAATAACATGGGTGCTCCGCAACAACAAAGGGCTCAAGTGGTTGAACAGGGGAATGCTCAGAATGGGGTTAATGGTCTTCGTTGTTATAACTGTAATGAGAAGGGTCATCTGGCTAATGCATGCCCTAAACCGAGGACAAGAGGCAGTGCTTATTTCAAAAAGGCTTTGCTCTTGGCTCTCAAGGATGAAGCTGGTGGAACTCTTACCAACAAGGAACAGAGCTTTATGACAGATGCAGATTCTGATGATGATATGGAGGACTTGCAGGCCAATGCAGCAGTGATGTTGATGGCACAAATGCAAACACTACACATGAGTGACACAGGCCCAGTGTATGACACTGATGGCTTGTCTTAGGTACCCGAACAAACCATATTCATCACTGATCTAATATCTCAGCCAACATCTGAATCCGGCGAGGCTCAGAATGTTCAAAATGAGTCGTCCACATCTCAATATGACGATTCTCAACTAGACCCCGTAGTTACATTTGACGATCAAGATGATCTTATGGTTACCTTTGATACTCAAATTGACTCCGTGGTTATACTTGAGGATCTAAATAGTGATCATGTTGTGACTCACGTTGAACACGCTAAACTTTTGCCTAGTCCAGATATTGATCTCTTACTTAAAGACCAACAATCCCGAATGGATGAATGTTATGCATTAAATCAGAAATTACACAGTAAAAATGCACTGTTAACCAGGGACATTGAATGCTTAAAAAGGCAACTCAATTTTTTCAAAACTCAAGAAAACCGTGAAAAAGGTTTTGAAGCCGCTTTTGCTAAATCACATCAAAACGAAAAATCTTTGGAACGACAGATTCGTGATCTAGCCGCATCCAAGAATGCTTTGTTGTCTCAAATAGAACAACTAAAACATGAACATAAACAACAAATTAACGCTCTTACTTTGGAAACTCAAAAAGCCAAGGCTGAGTTGTTAACTTGTCAAAAACAGTTCTCTGAGTACAAAAAGCATTCCACGAAACAAATAGATAACTATCTTGAAGAAATTGTCGACTTACAACACAAAATCAAAGAATTTCGAAATGTTGTTTATAAACATGGTGAGTCAATCACAACTATTCAAAAGTTTACTTTTAAATCAAATCCAAATGGATATGGACCGATTCTTGCTGATTACAAACCTAAGTTTTCAAACAGAGCATTCAAACCAAATCTTGAAGTTTACGGTGCAGAACATAGAATTGATGATTCAATTATGACTGTTGTTGAATATAATCGCATGGAGGAATTAGATGCTGATGATGAGAGTCGGTCAAAAATGGAAAATGTCGTTTATAAAAAACCATTCAACTATTCAAAATTCGTAACTTTTGTCACACAACAAGATACTTCTAACAAACCTTTGGTTATCATACCAGTTTCTGAAGTTAGTCCCCAACACAATGGTGCACAAATTAATGGTCCTTTACCTTCACTTAGTGAAGTAAAAACTAAAGCCGAAAGTTGTCGTGTTATCAAATATTTTGACACTTTCTTATCTGACCTCAAAATTTTGGAACGTGAGATTGAATTTCATTCTGAAATAAAAGTTCAACATTTTCAATCGCCAATGGCGCGAGAACAAAGAGATATTCTTCATAAAAGAATTTTACCCCATGTCAAAAATTTGAAAACTTGTGCACTATATTGGGAAAGGGATTTTCACAAGGAACTTGGTCTCATGAAAACAGATTTTCGAGAAAGCGAAACATCGATTTCAAATACTAAACGTAAAAAGAAACTGTTGAGAAAAGATGTTGATCGACTCTTGGAAAATGTTATCTGTGCTGATATCAATAATCTTGTGTTATTACAATATTTTCCATATGCATCGATTATATCTCTGGCGATATTGTTGATTCTGTTGAAATTGTTGAGAATTCTGATAATGTGCTTCAAATCGAGTCTTTAAAAGTTGAAAATGAACGATTATTAAACGAACTTTCAAATGCAAAACGTCGTCTTAATTGGTGTCAAAAAGATATTCACGGTCAACAACTTGCTTTTCAAAACAAAATCGCCCAGTTGCATGCAAAAATCTTAATCCAAAATTTGAGCAACTGGATGATCAAAACGTGTCTTTTAAGTGTCAAATCTCAAAATATGAACATGAACTTGCAAAAGTTAAACAGGAATATGGTGTCATATTTAATTTACTCAAACAGACTCGTGATGAAGCATCAAACGAACTTGATCATTATCTTGCACACACTAAAGAAGTCATGAATTTTGCTGGAAATCTTCGTTCTAAAAATCAAGATTTGGTGCACACTATCATTAAGTTAAGGGAAATGTTAGGAAAGTATGAACAAGTTGACCTAGCATCATTAAGAAAATTGCACCTGTAACACTTAGCAAACGTGAACCCAAAATGCCTATTGATAAACCACAAGATACTAATGTGCTTCCCTCTCTGAAAGCAGGAATAGTTGCCTCTTTTCCACACGTCTGCACTTCACAGCCTAAGAGCAATACAAGGAAGAATAGGAAGTTGCGACCTATGAAAAGAACAATAAAGACTGGCTGAAGTAGAAGAACACCCTAGGACTTTGAATAAGACTCCAGTTGCACCTACTTTAGATATTGCGTCTGACAAATGTAATGGAAAAAGTGTTGTAACAAATGCTAAACCTTGAAGTACTTTTGATATTGATCGATGCTTCTTGTGTTATTTGTCGTAAAAGTATGCTTTCCGATTGTCATGACAAATGTGTTGCTAGAGCTATCTTGTCTCGTTTACGGAATCCTAAGACCCGGAATACCTCTAGGCCCACTAATGCTTCTAAGTCTGTGCTTGGTAAACCGCCCTCCTTATATTCTAAGAAACGCATTGATGTCCTGTAGCTCCAGATTATCACCTCCAAGGAATGTAGTACCACCTAGTGCATTCACTAAGACTAAAGCTAAGACTAGTTGGAGATGGCAGAAATGGATACATAATACACTAGGATTTAAATGGATGCCTAAAATCATTGATATGTGTATTTCTATTATAACTGATGTGGAACCCTCTAACTCATCGGGTTCCACATCTACTTCTATTCCATCTGTGTCGATGCGTATTGTAATGCGGTGATACAGATCATCCTCTGGATTGTTGATAGCGGATGTTCCCGACACATGACAGGCAATCTTAAGCTGTTATCAAACTTTATTGCAAAGTTCATTGGCACTGTCAGATTCGGGAATGATCACTTCGCAGCTTTCATGGGATACGGAGATTATATCAATGGCAATATCGAAATTAGCAGGGTTTATTATGTGGAAGGCCTCGGTCACAATCTCTTTTCGGTCGGTCAATTCTGTGATGGAGACTTGGAAGTTGCTTTAGGGAGAAAACTTGTTTCATTCGTGATCTACAAGGAAACGATCTTATGTCTGGCTCTCGCAATTCTATTCTGTACACATTCTCAATGCAAGACATGGTTGCTTCATCTCCTATCTGTCTACTTTCAAAGGTTACATCAACAAAATCTGGCTATGCACCGATCTCTCACATCTAAACTTTCAAACCATCACCAACCTTGCTCGACACAAAATTGTTGAAGGTCTCCGAGATTCGGTATTCTAAAGATCACCTTTGCTCGGCTTGTGAACAAGGGAAAAGCACTCGTGCTCATTTTCCTTCAAAGGTGGACCACAACTCTCAGCATGTGCTTCATCTTCTTCACATAGATTTGTGTGGCCCGATCTTGCGTGCAAGCGATTAATGGCAAGCGCTACATCTTGGTAATAGTTTATGACAACTCACGATGGACTTGGGTCTACTTTCTTCGAAGCAAAGATCAAGCTCCACTGATGATCATCACCTTTCTCACGAAAATTCAAGTTCAGCTCGAACAGTCCGCCAAATCGAGAGCAGGACAAAGGCTGAATTTGTGAACCAAACTCTTCGAGAATTTTATGAGAAAGTGGGAATTAAGCATCAAACATCTATTGCACGTACACGAACAAAGCGGAGTTGTTGAAAACGACACCATACGTTAGTGGAAGCTGCAAGAACAATGTTAATCAATGCTAAACTTCCGGATTACTTATTGGGCTGTATCAACTGCATGCTATACTCAAAATTGATCAATGATTACAAAAGCATACAACAAAACACCTTTTGAGCTTATCCACAACAGAAAACCGAATCTCAAACACTTTCATGTATTTGAATCCCTTTGCTACCCAAATAATGATCGTGATGACTTTGGAAAGCTAAAAGCCAAAGCTGACATTGGAGTCTTTATTGGATATTGTGAGAATTCTAAAGGTTACTAGATCTAGAATCGTCGTACAAAGCATGTTATGGAAACGATTCATGCTAATTTTGATTAGCTTACGAAATGGCTTCGAGCATAACGACTTGGAACCGGTCATAACCGTTTAAATTTCCCTCACACCCCATCATCGGTGATACAAGCCCCCGCTTACTCGTCAACAAATGGAAAAGCTATTTGCTCCGCTGTTTAGTGATGACATTGATGAGCGTGCTCCGGTGTATCCAATGCTTCCTTTGCTCAAACGATCAAATTCCAATACGATACACGGCTATAACAACTACTGTTAATGAAGCACCACCAGTTGACTCTACTACACAGTTGAACAAAGCGCATCCAACGACGTTGAACCGGTGATGATGTTCTTAATGAAGTAACCCCACCTGCAGATTTTGATCCAAATGCATTCTTTAACCCGTTTGCTAATGAAACTGTTGCACCTGATGTTGCGGAATCATCTACAAGCCATTTGAATCCTCAAAATCTGCACAATGTATACCAACATCAACCCTCTACACATAGTTGGACAAAAGACCATCCTCTTGAGAATATTATTGGCAACCCAAATCAACCGGTCGTCACAAGACAACGTCTTCACACAGATGGTGAACATTGCATTTATGCACTCACTGTCTGCCAATCTGAACCTAAAAACATTAAGGATGCAATGACAAAATACAACTGGATCAAATCCATGCAAGAAGAACTCAACTAATTCAAACGTCTTGAAGTATGGGAACTGGTTGAAAGACCAACAAGGGTCTACGACATTGGTCTTAAATGGATTTGGAAGAACAAATTGGATCTTTGAAGGGAACGTGAATCGAGAAACAAGTCACGTCGGTGGCAAAAGGTTATAGACGGGAAGAGGGTATTGACTTTGAAGAATCATTCGCTCCGGTTGCTCGTCTTGAGGCTGTTCGGATCTTTCACGCGTTCACAGCTCATATGAATATAACGGTCTTTCGGATGGGACGTCAAAGCGCTTTTCGAATGGACAAGCGAAGAAAGCGGTTTATGTCGACCAACCGAAGTATTCGTTGATCGAGTTCTGAACCATGTCTACAAAGCGAACAAAGCTCATGCGGTCTCAAACAAGCTCCTCGGCGGGTACGATAAGTTATCATCCTTTCTCATTGCCAATAATTTTACCAAAGGTTCGGTCGACCCAACTCTTTTCATACAATATCACGGGGCACATATCTTAATTGTTCAAATTTACGTGGATGACATCATTTTTGGGTCAACACATAAAAAGTACTCAATCGCTTTTGCAAAACTAATGAAGAAACATTTTGAAATGTCCATGATGGGTGAACTTACGTTCTTTCTAGGACTGCAAGTTCATCAATCACCCGTGGTATTTTCTTGAGTCAGTCCAAATATGCCCTTGAAATTCTTAACAAATTTGGAATGCAAACCTGCGACACCTATGCCACACCAATGGCTCATACCAAGAAGTTAGACGCTGATTTACATGGGAAATTGGTGGACCCTACCAAATACCGAAGTATCATTGCATCTCTCATGTATCTAGCGCTAGCAGACGACATTGTTTTTGCCTTGTATATCTCTGCTCCCGTTATCGGTCGAGACCAACTGAAACCCACCTCTCGAGGCTAAAAGAATCCTCCATACATCAAAGGGAACCATTAATTTGGGAATCTGGTATCCGAAGGATTACGGTTTTGAACTAATAGCTTTTGGACGGTGACCACGCGGGATGCTTAGATTCACGGAAAAGTACTTGAGTGTTACAATTTCTTGGTGATAAACGGTGTCATGGCAATCGAAAGAAGCGGGATTGTACATGTTGTCCTCAACAGCGAGAATATGTAGCCATGTCGTCGTGTTGTGCTCAAGTCATTTGGATGAGAACACAACTCAAAGACTATGGTTATGTATTTGACAGAATCCCGATGTACTGTGATAATCGGAGTGCTATTACGATATCGTGCAACTCAGTTCAACATTCAAAATCAAAGCACATTGATCTTCGATATCATTTCATCAAGGACCACGTGGAACAAGTACTTGTTGAATTATATTTTGAGGGTTGAATACCAACTAGCAGATCTCCTCACTAAAGCCTTAGCTCCTGCTAGGTTTAACGAGTTGGTCCACCGGATTGGTATGCGGTGTTTGACTCAAGAGGAACTGGATGAACTCTTAAAACATTATTAAAACCAGTCAAACACCAAAACCTCTTTTGTAAATATTTTTCAAAAACAAAATACAAAATTATAAAATCAGATAAAACAACAAAAATATTCTTCTATCTATATTTCTTTTAACATGGCAAGTACAAATCTTCCGTCAACACTCAAATCTTTCAAAAATTAGTATTTTTGATCAGTGTTGAGGGGAGAAAGCAAATATTTTTCAGGTTCATAAAACCTTGTACTTGCATGTTACTTTATCCTGGTTGTTTCTTTAAATGGTGGTCACATTTACGGTTTCTTGACACTCCTCGACTAAAATTTATAAACTTTCATTATTTCTTAAGTCAAGGGGAGTGTCGTCAAATTTCTTTCCAAAATATCATTCGTTTGATAACCAAAATGGAAAGTTATGGACATTGGATGTAAATGGAAAAGGTGGAGGGGCTAAAACTATTAAAAGCTTAAAGTTACTTTAATAAAAACACCCACCTAACTCATTTATTACAACATTTAATATCCCAACCACCCAAATCCTACGCGTAAAACCTCATCCTCAAATCCGTGTTTTTGATCATCAAAGCGTAAGTGTTTTCACGTTTCTAACATGATTACAAACAAAGGTTTTTAATATCATAAACATCCAACGGTTAAAACGTGAGTTTGAGTGATTTTTGTGTTCCACGCATAAGCGTATGAACACATAATCGTGTTTGAGTGTTTTTGGTTAAAATGGTTATGTCAAAACGTTTATTTTATCACTATGATTCCATTTTTATCATCTATACTTTGAAATACTGAATTGTTTGAGTTTGAATATTAGGGTTCATGCGTATATTTGGGGGTTTTCATGTGTGAACGTTTTTGGTTAAAAAGATTATTGTGTGATGTTGTTTACATGATGAATTGATTATATCCATGTCTAGAATCAACCCAGAAACACTAATTGATCGTTAATTAGAAATTAGGGTTTATGTTCTTGATATTTGGGTATTTTTAATTCGTTGAGAATTTGATGTTAAAACTTGGACAGAACAACACTATATGCTTCCTAGATATCCCAGAAAAACTTTGGTGCAATTCCTATGGCTAGAACACTTATTCGTAAAAATTAAACCTTAGGGTTCTAGTCTTACGCGTAAACATGTTCTACGCATAACTGCATTAATATGTTTTCATGCTTAAATCTTATAGGAATTGAGTGTAGATGTTAATGTTGATGTTATGATGAAATTATTTTAGGTTTATTACGCGTGAAAATTCACAATCAAGGGTATTTGCCATCTACGCTAAGGATCACCTTACGCGTAGCATGTTATGCGTAAGAGAAATCTTACGCGTAACGTTTATGCATAAGGTTCTACATAAGGGACTACGCGTATCCTGTGAAGGATATGCGTAAACAGTGACCTCTATGCATAAGGTGGACTCTTACGAGTAAGCCTTACGCGTAAGGTTCAATATAAGCTTACGCGCAAGCTTTACGCATAAGGCACTCTTTTCCTACGTAATATTTCTACGCGTAAGTCAAGAACCTACGCATAAGCTTACATTTACGCGTATAATCACTCTGCTTACGCATAAGCTTGCCATTTCTACGCCTAAGCCTAGTTTAACCTTTATTATGAATTGTTACGCGTGCAAACTTGTAAATAAATAAATCATAACGCCACGAAACCGATAATGTCACTATAAGCTTAAATGTTTAACAAGTTGTGAATAATAAGTGAAAACATGGACTTTAAAACTTAAAGTTAATCAACTCACGAAACTTATCACGACGTCATTGGACTATTGGACAAACAAGTGACATTGGACTCGGAACAATCATCGACATATCACATTCAATAATTAGACAATAAAACCATCTGTTGACTAACATAATATCTTTCGATATGTTGGTTCGTTTGGCTAAATATCTTCGATCACAACATGGACGCTCAAATGCGAGAATGTGGAAGCACCAAATGTTCTCACCGTTCTTTGATATCTTCCCTCATGGTTATCCGATGAAGATAGGAAAGAACAACCTTCGTGTTGATTTTGATACTCTCACCGCCGAGTCTTCTTGTTTAATTGCGTGGACATTAGAAGAATCATCCTTATCGAGAACATGCTCACCAATTATGCTACGTCTTTGGAGATCTACATTCATCAGTTCGAATACAATGCAAAAGATCAAAGGACAAAATGCTATGCGGTGGCGCTCAATGACAAACAAGTCACTATCACACTCTGGACTTAAGAGCTGTCCTCCTCATTCCTGTCATCGAGCCAACAGAATACAATGCCGCACCAACTGAAGAGACCGTTCTGCAATTCATGATCAACATTGGTTATGACAAAGCTACAGGATTAATCACAAAGCATTCATACGTGGATCTTAAGAATATTCCTCAACCGTGGAGAACTCTCTACATCATCATCACCAAATCGTCTCTGGCGTGGCGGTGGCTATGAGCATCCCAAGCTCATGGAACTGTAGATCTTTTGGGATTTGGTCAACATGAAACACATCGAAGTTGAAGCTCTGATATGGGACGACATGATGTCATTCCTCAAAAAACTTGGCTCCAAAATCCCATACATCAGATATACAAAACTGTTGATCCAAAGAGCTCTAGGATACAATTCTGATATCCCCAAGAGACTCAATGACCCCAACAATCACTCCATGTTGTATGAGCCTACACTCACGGTCGATTCAAGGGATCTACAACAAAGAAACAGGATGTTGTCTTGCCGGATCACCTTCTACGATGCAATCAAACGGCTTTACTTATACAAAAGGTATCGGTAGCGGTTGATGCGGCAAAGTTGGTTTCTCGATGACAAGTCTTCGGCACACCGACTAGAGAAAACCGGAGAGGCGGTGCAGGAAGTGTTACAAGCGAGAGTCAAATTAAGTTCCCTAAGAGGAAACCTCCACTCAAAAGGATAGTTCCCTCTAAGGAAGTTGTTCCTATTCCCATTCCCAAGCCTGAACCGCAAAGAAAGCTAGTGGATGAAAGCTTTGAGGAAATCGATTCAGACGAAGAGGTCATTTACTCAAAGCGCAACCGATGTCACTCCAATAGTAGCTAAACCTCCCAGTCAAAAGCGACCAAGGCAAAGGGAAGACTCCAGACTTGAGCAAGAAGAAGAAAGCTGGATGAAGAGCCACCGACACCGACTACGGAAGAAGTTCAAAATCATTAGACTCCAACACAAGGCAAAAGAGTTTGAACAGGATCAAATGCGTGGCCCTGGAGGGTCAAGTGGTGGTGTCCAATCTACACCAATTCCGATGCGGTTAATCAACCCGATAAGGGGGTGCCACCACTCTTGAGCAACAACAAAGAGCTCGAAGGATTCTATTGATTATAACATTGAGGAACCGGACACGAGAAGTCGAGAAAGAAAAAGGCGATGAGAAGCTCGGATTGGTGACGAAAAGGCTAAATCTGGACAAGATGACGAAATGAACTATGATGATTTTCTTCTCAACAGTCTAATTCGTTCCAAGGAGAAAACTTCTGAACCTCCTAAGGACCTGAATCTCCTCATGTCTCTTCATCATCAGATTCATCCTCTCACTCTTCACCACCACCATCAGAAGAACAACCAAATCCACATCCAAATCTGTGAAGAAGCCAACGGACTCTTGGATATCTCGGGCAAAGACAAGGATCGTTAAAGTCAAACAGTCGAAAAAAGAGCGTGCTTTACAAAAGCTGAATTTTCTCGTGACGGTCAATATCTTCATGACGAGAATGACAAGATGTCAGTGAAGGGAGTACATCCGAAGTTCATGCAACGTGATCTTCAAGGGGAAATGAACGAGATGATCAAAGGTTACACTCACAAGTTCCTTCTTAACATCGTTCCTGGTATGACAAAAGAAATGTACACGGACAACTATATCCGAATCTATTGCATTTGGCCAATCAAACTATGAGATCAACACCTATGACAGTAAACATCAATCCAACTGATCCCATAATATTCTCGGATGTCAATTGGTTTCGGCTGGTATCTCAAATGTCTAAACGATCTGCAACATTTACTTCTTACGAAGGTAAATTGTTTGAAGCATTGTTGGAATACCAACTCAAATCAGCATGCAGAGAAGAAGCTCAAAGGCCTAAACGTCCAAGAGACGATGAAGATAAGGATACGGATAAAAATGACGAGCCTAAACGTCCAAAGAAGTCTGGAGAACCATCATCTATGCCACCACCACCCTGAAGGACTTCACTACCAAGACGATCTCCTCCTCACTCTTCTGCTGACAAACCTCAGGACTCTGAGTTACAACCCCAGACAGAGAAAACCGGTGATCACTTTGAGTATACTAGTGGTGACGATGAGGAAGTCCCTGAGCCCCAACAACAACCCACCTCTCCAGCTTTAACAAAGAAACCATCATCCTCATCAAGGCCAAAGAAGAAAGAAGACGTCTAAGGTCGATGCCGTCTCATGGCTAGATGAAGATGACACCGAATTTGAATGGTTTTCTAAACTTGTTGATGCCACTCCCGCTAACCGATGATCCGGATATGGTAGAAGGTCGTGACGTTGGAGCATGCCAAGTTCGCAAGAAAAGTTCCGTGTGAAGAAGATGACGAAATCAGAGTTGAAACGAATCAAGAATGAAGCATTTCAACTATTCAAAGACATTTCGGAAAGTGCTATTGAAGTTGAATATCACCTTGATAATATAGCACGAGCCATGTCTAACAACATGGATTGGCTCAACCCCGAAGCAAACATCGACTTCACCAAAAGAGACAACCCTCCATACTACACCGACTGGTCTAAACCTCTACCAACGATTGGTCAACCAGATCAACCTAAGATTCCATTCCGTTACTTCTTCAACAAAGACTTGGAATTTCTTCTACACGGTAGCGATAGTTCAAAAAAATATGCTAGATCACTTACACTCTGTTCCTGACCATATACTCAAACGCATAGCCATCGAAGAAAAGGATACCCACATGTTTTCCAACAGCGTGGAACGGTATTACATTGATGCAATGTATGGGATTCACCATTGGCCGTAACGCCATGAATCTACTACAAAAGCTGCCAGGTTCGAAAATCTCAACATGAAGTGTACAGTGATAAAGGGATCATTGCTGTTAAGCATTTCACCCTTTCGTCTAAATGGGATTACACCTTTCTCAAGACTATCGTGGTCAAAAGACAAGATGAAAGGGACTATGAATTCTGTGAAGCGGACTTTCAGAACTTGTCTCTCAACGACATTAAAGATCTGTATCTTGCCAAAGTCCAGGAAAGAATGAGACATTTCTCGACTAAAATTCAACGTGAATACATCAAGTCCTTGCTCATCTTCATCAGAAGCATAGTGATCCAGGAACGTGTAGAAGATTTACAACTTGCTGTTGAATCGTATCAAAAACGTGTCAACCTCACCGACCTCGGCTAGAACTTCACGATATCAATCATCTTCCACAATACACTCTTGTCAAGAAACCATTTGGAGTAGTTTACCACGATGAACTACATCGTAATCGCTTGATGGCGTGTAGAGATCTTCATAAGTTTGGAGATCACATCTTGAAGAGTGTCGGGGCGGCTTGGCTTATAGGTTGAAGGCGATACATGAAGGAATTGGTTCACCAAAGCGATGGAATTCTCAGGAAAGATGGGATGTGAAGAGGATCATCACTCGAATCGATGAAAGGTTGTCACGAAGGGACCAATTCGTAACTCGAAAGCTTTGTAGGTGGTCGTCCCAGGATTAATCTCACAGGCTATCAACGCCCTGTTCACATTCCTGGAAAGATTGATGGACTGCCTGGTACCCCTTAAACTGTTTCTATTTCATATTAATTTGGATGTGTGATTTTATAATGACAATGGCTTGTGCACATATAACAGTGTACAACCCGTTCTTGTAATGAAAGGACCTTGTGGTACGCTTCAGTGCTACAATCCTTATAAAAGGAGCGAAAGCTTCTTACTTTTGAGTAAAACCTATCAAACCTTTCAATTTTTAAAAGGTTTTGCTCAAAAAAACAAGTACTTCCCCTTATGTTTTTTCTAAAACTCAACCGTTAATATCACTTGTTGAGGGGGAGTATTTGATTAAAAACTTTGTTCACAAATTGTTCTTTGTGTAATCTTCCCACAAAACTCAAAATGGTCAAATTTATTCTCAACATTTCTTCAAAAATAACATATTTATATGCCATTTTTGAGGGGGAGAAAATTTATGTGATAAGAAATATGTTGTGAAATTGCAAATGAATCTTTGTGATACAGACTTAACCAATGAATTGACGAAACCTTAAATGTTAGTAACTCGAAAAGACTTGTCCTGACGGGTAATAATTTCAAGCTAGTTCGCTAGTGATGTAAACGTGTCTCGCAAAGGACTTGTCCGAGTAGAATGTACCATTCGAGAAACTCTTGGTAGACATGAACTTTGTCTGGTTTGACAACCTCTCGAGGATTGTCCACACCTTCAAGGTAGTTATTAGAGCTAGTTGTCACCTAAAAGCTGATAATGTATCTCTTTAATTATGCAACGTAATCGTGTCTCGTAAGGAATTGTCTATCTTGAGTCGATCAATTCAAAAGTGCGAGCTCTTTCCTCACCTGTGATTTGTCAAAACTCTTAAGCACATGTGGAGGGGGAGTATTTCTGAAAATCCAAAACTCTTGAAGTGTTCAAACATGTTTTCATTCACAAACACTTTAAGAGATTTTCATGAAAATGGTTTTATGGCAATGGAGTTATAAGGTGATTAAGGTTAGGAATAACCGTCCTATGATCCGCCAGAGCCGGAGGGATCTACCCAAGGACACTACCAATAGTTAGAATTAGAAGTCCTCAGGTATGATTATAAAAAGGAGAAAATGAGAATCGGAGAAAGAAGGAGTTGAAGAATTAAAAAGAAAAGCAAAGTAAAGGGTGAAAAGAAATAGCCCTCCAAATTATTCAACTTAAGGCAGACATCGGGTTCAATTCATATGCTACTGGTTGTCACTTGATGACCCCGGTATTGAAGATTAAAAGTCGTCATGGACCCAGTGACGCATGCACTAAACCTTCTTAGCCACTCAAGTTTCTCTCAACAGAAGCTTGTTTCATTCTCACAGGGAACCCTACGTAAACTATCGACTTTCTCTTAGAGATTGCTGGTATTGAAGAAGGAGACCCCCTCCCTAGTCTCCGCCAGAAAACCAAACGCACTATTGAGTCTAGAGCCACGAGATTCATCAAAAGATCTCATAGGTACACTTGACATTTCATCACTTGTTGTTCAACAATAAGAACAACAGTGGTACGTTATAGAGTCCTACACAGATCCTAGCAATCTGTCGAGAACATTTATGAGAGGTTCACTATTTTGATCCTCAATGATTGAATGGAAACTCCCGGTGGTCAACATCAAACGTACGACAGCAGTCACCGGTAACTCCCCGTGGATTACACTTAGTGTGTCTCAAACGGTCTATAGTCGTGAGGTGATGCTTCGGTATACCTCAGCGACTCATCTGAATCTGTAGGTGTATTTTCGGTACATCGCGTTATCTCACTTGTGGGACTCCAGTTCAGGAACGGCCTTTGTGAGAATTAGAGTTGTGTTTTCACACTATGCCGTTAACACTCTCGAAGTTCAAACTTGTAAGTGCCGGAAACCGCTTATTACTAACCTTTCTTATGTTTTCTTCTTATGGAAGCTCTAGAGCGGACTGATCGTCGCGATTCTTCACATGCTCATACCAACAACATCACTAATGGACGTTCTCTCAAAAGGCAACACAAAATTGAATGATTCTTCGTCAAGTCAAAGAATCTACAAAGTTTAAAGACTAAGAGAACTTCATCAGCATTGAAATCCAACGTCAAAAAGCGTGTGAGCATGTTGAAGAAAGACGTGGAGACACTGGAGCAACGAGGTGACTGATGCGCACAACAACAACAACATACTATCACTACCATCACAAAGAACAAAGATCAAAGAACAAAGAAAATGATGACGCCAAAGCGTAACTTTTCAAAGGAAACAATTTCTCTACACTCGGGAGATTGTTCGAATCGAGGCAATTCTTCTCACAAGAAAGAAGAATGTCAGAAGACGTCAAAGCTACTATTACATCAACACCTTCACCGTTCACATCATCAATCACTAACACTTAGGGGGAGATTGTTGGAATCACTCCTAATCTAGAATTCAAGTGTTAGTAATTAATAGGTAATAGTTAGCTTAATATGGCTTTTATGTTAGTAATCATGCCAAGGCTTATATAGAAAGCCCATGAGCCTTGGCCCAAGTCCAATAAGGAAAGGAAGGGACTAGGAGTGTTGCCCTAGCTCCCTCTCCTATAAATACCTTTGTAATACCCTCACTTGAGGGTTGGTTGTTCATTTATCTCATTCACCTACGCGTAACCTTTCTTTACTATCATAACGTGTGTTTGGCTAAGTGTTCAACCGATCACTTCTTCCTTATTTCTTCTATTGATAATTGTGTTACTAATATGGGAACCTAACACTTTCACACCAAGGTGAACCACACCTACCACAACGTTGCCTACCCTTTATCCGGTACTAGGTTAAGTACCGAGTTCCATTACAATGGAGGAACTACTACCCAACACTACACCAACGACTAATCCCAAAGGAGACCAACTCCTTATTACAACATCATCAAGGATATCAATATCCTTGGATCTAATGCTAATCTATCTTGTACATCAAAACATACCATATCGAATGTACATCTAAGGCACCTTTCACTAATGCCTTTAAATAGATCTTCAAGACACCCTTCACTAATGTCTTATGACTTGACTTCTAGGCATCCTTCACTAATGCCTACAATAAGGACGATCGACACCTTTCACTAATGTCTTCGTCTTGACACTTGAGACATCTTTCACTAATGTATTCAACACTATACTTCTTAGAAGAAAGTAAAGAATCATCAACAAGAAGACTTCAATAGTCTTGATGATGAGGAAGCATGGCAACTCATGGACTTGAGCTTGCTTGACTTCAAAGGTGGTGATCTCGCCTTTAAGAGGAATCTAGAGAATCACACAAAAACAAAACTACAAACATAGATCACTTGGATCTGGGGTTAGAGAGTTTTTAACTCAAGGAGAAAGTATGTGAGAAAGGGGTGAGAAACAATGAAGAAATGGCTCACTATTTATAGAGGAAAATATCAACTGTTCCCCAGATCCCACGGATCCCTCCCACAAGGGATCCGTCTAGCGTAAAGCTAGGGATCCGTGGGACGCTCCTCTTTACCCATGGGTATTTTGGTTATGGGTCATGGGTTATAGGTTGATCCATGGGTCTTATACTAGATACAATGTATCTTATGAGTGCAATGCACCTAGTCAAATGGGTATGGGTCAATACCATGGGTTATGGATATTATCCATATATGATATAAGCATGATGTCATGCAAATGGGTTATGGGTCAAGCTCCATGGATATGGGTCATGGACTTTGGGTTGTACCCAACTACATTCAATGTATTTGGTCAATGGGTTATGATACTTAAGTTTCTACCCATTTATATTACCCAATATACTACATACTAGTTATGTGTATATTTTACCCAAATATGTAAACACTAGTTGTTGTACATATGTAATACTAAATCATAAAATCACTTATACTTGTTTTAGTGTTTTATGTGAGAACGTAAGTGTGTTAGAAACTATTAGTTCAAACTATTTATGTATTTTATTTGTTTCGTTAAAATGATTTTACGTTTGTTATCGACAAAACATTAGAAGATCGTAAAATATAAATAAACGTTTTTACGGCTTATTTGTATTAACAGAATTAATACAACATTTTATGTAAATGACCAAATATATATATACTTTACAAAAATAACATGTATTCTTATAATTTTACTTATGATAACTTTATATTTGTTATCAACAAAACACAAAGAGATCGCTAAATATGAATAAACATTTTTACGGTTTATTTGTATTAACAATCTCCCCCTTTTGTTGATGACAAAATATAATGTTATGATGAGTAAAACTTAAGATTAGATGTATGTTTTGAAAGCATATGTAAGTTTTACTTTTTCTCTCACTTTTTGTAGAAACAAAAAGTGAACCTAACGAAGAAATAAATTATGGAAAAAATAAGTATGATCCATAAAGCACTAGCTCGCCCTTTACGGTAGCTCCCCCTAGAATTGGGCGTCAAGTGAGAAAATATGATACCTACAAAGAAAATGTTAGTAGTAACATGTAATATAATCTTGTATGGGACGAGGAACAAGATGGAGAGCCAAGGTATGTAAACAAAGCCTTGTAATAAAATATCAAAGTGTAGTGGTATATAGGCCACATACAAAATGTAAAACTAAAAACAAGTTTTGTTCTTTAGAATGACTAAAAAAATAGAGAAAATAGTAATATTATTCCTTCCATGCTTGCAAAAGGTTAATTATAGAATTTTTGGTGAGTGACTATGTTGATGCGATCAAGGATGTGGTTAAGTATGAATCGCATCTCGTCCCTTATTTCTATTGCAAGTTCCCTAGTGGATTGACAATGCTCACAATATAAATGGTGAGGGTAGTGTGGGTGGATGGTTTATGGGTAAGTTTGATTTGTGGAATGCGGAATATGTGGTGGAAATGTTGGAAAATATGGATCAAAGTCCATGATGTTGGTGATTAGTGGAGGATAAGAACCTAGATGTTCTTGTAAGATAATGGGAGCTAAAGGTGGTGAAGTTGCAAGATCTTTGTAAAGTGTGTTTGGAGATGTTGGTGGTGTTACAAAGACTAGTTCTTTTGGGTTTAATTTGGAAGCTAGTTTGGTAGATTTGGATGGTTGAAATGGTGTGGGTGGTGGACTAGACAGGGGTAGTGGAATTGTTTTCAGAGTCTTAAGGAGTTCCGATAGTGTGATTTGAGTGTTAGGTAGAGACATGGTAGGTGAATGTGGTGATGAGCTTGTTGGAGATGATGGAGGTGCTACAATGGAATCATTTGGTGGTGAATGAGTAGTTGGTGATGGAATTTTTGACAACGGTTTAACTAAACAACAAGGCCAGATGCTAATCCGTGCGGTTCTTCTAGATTTGGGTGGTGGCACTACAGAAGGTGGTAGGATGAAGTTTTGGATTTCTTGAAGAGGATTGTTTTCACTAGGTGGTTCATCAATGTTGGAAGATCTTTTGGATGACATGATGATGATTTTTTGTGAGGTTGAGAGTGATGGATATGCAAGAATTTTGGAACCTTATTTGTAGAGAAAATAATGCATTGTAATGAATGCTAAAACCAAAATGTGGACTAAAATCTAATGATTAGATATGAATTTAAGGCATGTGATCATGAGAACACAAGCATTAAGTAACATACTCATTAGTGAAAGAGCTAAAATGATGAAAATATGAAGGTTTATAGCCAAAGTGAGAAAAATAGATGAAATTTTTGCTTCTGTCCCACGGTTCCCACGGATCCAATCTTTTAGGGATCTGTCCAGCGTAAAAGCTGGTATCTGTGGTACTTGTGAACTTAGGCAGCTCAAAATTTTTCTTTTGGAAACAATTGTGCCAAGTGTGTGCCTATATGCAAATAATTTGGAGTTGCGGTTATCTCGACTCCTAAGAAAAGAAGGAAAAATAAACAAAGAAGTGAAAAAGCATATATATGTAATTATGTGAGATAACCCGGGTGCTCCTTAATTCATTTTTTCTTGATGAATGTACCCGAAAATACATATTAGTTATGTATTCTCTTTAGCATTCAAAAGACATGAGATGCAATGAAAACGGTTTTTATCTTGTATTAAGAATGAAAAGGTTTGTCCTAGACGTGAGAATAGCTTTAGGAAAATGATACAGGGAGAAGTATCCTTTTAGCAAGCATTTCGAAAAGTTTCTTTAAAAAAAAATTATCTTTAGTTTTGAAAATCCCCATATTGTTTGTGAGTTGTGTGTGAAATAGAGATCCTAGACTCAGAAAAGAAGGTAAGGATAACGTTTACATACCTTGTAGAATGAGACACATATTACGAGTTTAAAAGTTAAGTTATCTCTCGTTATAGGATTTTATTGTGCCGAATCACATAGTGCTTAACGTAAAGGGCTAAAAATCATACGACGACTCATACGATAATAAAATCAATCATAAAAACCAATAAACGATATCAACACAAGTCATGGTTAACCGGAATAGCTTCTAGAGGCAACTACTCGGTCTAACTTAGCGTAATGCAGTTACCTAAAATGGGCTCCCTAATTTCCAGTTGTCACATCTTGAAACCTAGCACATAGACAAACACTAAACATGATATCCGGCCGAATAGCAGTAAGATAGAGAAGACTACCAATCATGCCACGGTATTTGGTGTTATCAACGGATTCACCATCTTCATCTTTTGTAAGTTTAGTATCGGATGACATTGTTGTTCTTATAGGTTTTGACTCTTCTAAACTAAATTTCTTTAACATTTCTTTTATGTATTTGGATTGATTAAAGAAGATACCATCTTCTAGTTGTTTGATTTGTAGAACGAGAAAGAAACTTAGTTCTCCCTTCATAGTCATTTCAAACTCATCATGCATGATTTTTGAGAAATCATCACACATGTCTTGACAAGTCGATCCAAATATAATATCATCCACGTATATTTGAACAATAATTATATGTGATTCCTTTTTCTTTGTGAAAAGTGTATTATCAACTAACCCCATGGTATAGTTATTTTTGATTAAAAATGATTTGAGTCTATCATACCAAGCCTTTGGGGCTTGTTTAAGACCGTAAAGAGCTTTCTTTAGTTTGTACACGTGTTTAGGTTTTCCAAAATCGATAAAGCCCGGAGGTTGAGCTACATAGACTTCTTCATTAATAAAACCATTTAAAAAAGAACTTTTAACATCCATTTGAAAAAACTTAAGATCGTGAGCACAAGCATAAGCAAGAAGTATTCTTATAGACTCTAATCTAGCCATGGGAGCATATGTCTCATCAAAGTCTATGCCTTCTTGTTGATTATACCCTTGGGCAACAAGTCTAGCTTTATTTCTAGACACTACATCGTTTGCATCTAACTTGTTTTTATATACCCATTTAGTTCCGATTATGGTTTGGTTATTAGGTAGAGGGACAAGTGTCCAAACATGGTTAGAAAAAAATTGATTTAACTCTTCTTGCATAGCCATTACCCAACTTTCATCTTTTATGGCTTCTTGCGTATTTTTAGGTTCTATGGTTGAGACAAAACAAATAAACTACTTTGGTTTTGGACTTGAGATCTTAAGGTTCTTTCATTTAACTTTCCTATAACGTTTTCTACGGGATGATCTTTAGACTCTTTAATATTGATGATTTCATTGTTTAATGGTTCATCTTCTTTACTTATATTTTCCTTGATTTCTATGGCTTCACTTTCGATTAACTCGTCATCGACAAGAGGTAGGGTAGGTTTGGGTGGACTTTCATCAAATCTTACATTTAAGGATTCTTCAACCTTCATGGTTTCTTTATTTAGTATAAGATAAGCTTTACTATTATGAGAGTAACCTAAGAAGATACCTTCGGTTGATTTAGGATCAAATTTGGTTAAGTAATCTTTAGTGTTAAGCAAGAAACATTTACTACCAAAGACTCTAAAGTGTTCTGGCGTAGGCTTTTTGCCCCGAAGTAACTCATATGGAGTTTTACCTAAGAATGGTCTAATTAGGACACGGTTAAGTATATAGGTTGATGTTCGACGGCACTGCACCTAAATGTTTGAGGAATAGATTGCTCATTAATCATAGTGCGACTCATTTCTTGTAGGGTTCTATTTTTCCTTTCAACTACCCCATTTGATTGTGTAGTGCAAGGAGCCTAGAAATTGTGAGTAATACCATTAGCATCACAAAAAGCTCCAACTTGCACTTCATTATCAAATTCCATACCATGATCCGGTCTAATTAACACTATAGGACTTCCTAGTTGTCTTTGGATTTTTTACTCAATATTTCAAAGTGATCGAACGTTTCAGTTTTATTCTTTAGAAATTTAGTCCGTGTGTACCTAGAGTAATCATCCACTATAACTAAATTATAGAAGTTACCTCCATAACTTTGAATAGCGGATGGACCAAATAAATCCATATGAAGAAGTTCTAGACACTTAGTAGTAGAAACCATATTTTTAGCTTTATGACTAGTATGAACTTGCTTTCCTACGTTACAAGCATCAAAAAATGATGTTCGTATTTTAGTTTGGGTAGGTCTCTTACTAGTTCTTTAGATGATAGCGATTGAAGAAGTCGCATATTGGCGTGACCCAATCTTCGATGCCTTAAAGTCGAAGTATCATCCATAGAAGTAAGACAAAGTTTGTCTTTTGGTTCATTACCAATTTTATTGACATAGACTCCATGTTTTCTAATGCCTCTTAATATAGTAATATCGTTTTTCAATATTTTACTACCGGTTTCACTAAAAAGAACATTGCACTTTTTATCACATATTTGTCCTATACTTAAAAGATTGAAGTTTAGGTTTTCTACGTGACAAACATCGTTAGTGGTTAAGGATTTATGATAAATTGTACCTTTACCGATGATTTTACTCTTGCTATTACCAAACACCACATTTCCTCCATTGAAGGATTCGTATATAAAAACAAGTCTTTGTTACCCGTCATATGCCTCGTGCACCCGCTATCTATGATCCATTCATCCGGATCTAGGTCGACCTTTAAGCACACCTCATTTGAGTCATTTGCCATTCCGGAATCCATTTATCCCCAAGAACCACTTACGAACGCCTTTTGCTTGTCACGTTTTGGACACTCACTAATGAAGTTATTAGAGTCCCCACTTTTAAAACATGTGCGTTCGTCCCTTGCTTTCTTGTCATCTTAGCCTTTCCGGAACCCCTTCTTGTCGTCATATGGTTGCTTGACATATCTTCTTTTTCTTCTAAAGAACTTCTTGAAACCCCTTACCGCCATGGCATACTCTTCATCATCACTTTTCGAAGAGGAGGTTTCTTCATCGCTTGAGACCTTCTTGGCTTTTAAGGCAAGAGATTTGTGTTTCTCTTTCTTTTCTTTTGAGGCTTCGGAGTCTTTAGCAAGAACAAGCTCATAGACCTTTAGATTGCCTATGAGTTCGTCGAGAGTGAAGATTGACAAGTCTTTGGATTCTTCGATAGCCGTCACCTTTCATCTCCACTTAGATGGAAGCGCCCTTAGATATTTCCTGACATGATTACGACTAGAAAAAGATTCATCAAGTGCTTGTAATGAAGTAATGATAGTATTAAAGTTAGCAAAAGAAATATCTATACTATCCTCATCCGATATTGAAAATTGTTCATATTGTTGAATAAATAAATCTATTTTGTTATTTTTAACTTGTTGATTTCCTTGGTGAGTTACAACTAAAGAATTCCAAATTTCTTTAGAGGCTTTAAGCATAGAAATTCTTTCAAGTTCCTTTTTGGGTAAAGCATTATATAAAACCATATTTGCTTCACTATTTTTGGAAAGCTTTTTCTTTTGATCGTCGGTGAGGCGATCACGAGGGATGTTTATTTCGTTGCCGGTTTTATCATCTTTTGTAGTGGCTTGAAAGTCACCTTCAACAATGATATACCAAAGATCAATATCTTTTGACTTCACATAAGTTTCAAATCTATTTTTCCAATAAATAAAACCATTCGTTTTAGGTAGTGGAGGTCGTTGCATAGATTGCCCTTCTTTATAATTTTTAAAACTCATTGTGATCGAAAAGTTTTTAGAATAAAATTTACTTTAAAAATTTTTTAAACCTTAATTTTGATGCCAATTGTGGAAAACTAGAAGGGGGGTTGAATAGTTTTCCGGATTTTAAATTTAGTTTCAAAAACTTTAGATTCGATCTTATGTGAATTCGTATGGATGAATAGAAAGTATAAAATAATAAGTAAAGTTAATAATGAAAGCAAGTAAAGTAAAGGATATAGAGTAGTGACACAAGTGATTTATAGTGGTTCAGCTACAAGGACACCTTCCTTGCCCTACTCCACTCCCCGAGTTCCCCACTCGAGAGTTCAAGCACTATGTCAACAAGCTCCTTCAACACGGTGGAGAAGCCTCACAACGTCACTTACACTTTATCAGGTACAAAGCTAAATACCGAGTCCTTAACACGGCGGACCAAACCAACACAACTATAACATAGCAACTATGTGAAATATGAAATACAAGATCTTGCTACAGAAATCTTGTGGAAGAACAAATCAATCAAGGACCCCTTGTTGGATGACTTGTAGTAACTCGTGATCTCTATATGAGAATCACAACAAAAGAAAGAAGAACTACTAGATAGATTAAGAGATCTGAGATTAGAAGAGAGCAGTAATATATGAGAGAGTTTGTAAGAAGAGGGGTGAGTAACAATGAAGAAATGGCTCACTATTTATAGGCAAAAATCTCTACCGTAGCCCGGTTCCTACGGATCCCTCACTTGGGGGATCCGTCCAGTGCAATCCAAGGGATCCGGCAATCTTGATCATGTAGAAAGTTTTAGAGAGGGAAAGCTGAGTTGGCGTTGAATTGACGGTGGTGATTGCGGTCACCTGCAGTTACCATTACATAGAACCTTAATCTTGATTAGGTACAAGGATTTTTATGTTACCTGATTAATATAGGGAGTTAATTACATTAATTATCCTTGTGGTTGACACACAATTGCATCTTTCATTCTTAACTCTTAAAATTTATATTGGTCGTCCCTGTGGTTGTCCATTTTTGCATTGACTGGTCTTTTGACCAAACGCGGGTTTGTTTTGGTCATTAAGTCCAAATGGACTAAACGGGCGTTAGTTCTTCGTTAATCCTTTTAAGTCCATAGGGACCAAATGGGAGTAAGTAACTAACGAGGGACGATTTATGTAATTAACTCTTTTTTTTTTAATTATTTTTCTTATTTCTTTTTTCATCTTTCCTTTTCGGATTGTCCTAAAAATATTGTTCACTACTAAAAATACAAGTTGAAATTGCTTAAGCCGACAGTCTATCGATTTTCCTTGGTTGTCTTAATCCCATCTCCGAAGATAAATTTGAACATTTGTCCTAAACTTTTAAAACACTTACATTGCCTCGTGACCCATCGCCTAAAGACATACCGGTTGATTAGAACACGATTTTAGTCTCCCACCTTGTAATGTGCCGCATTGGAACACCTACTTTCATAAGACAGCTTTATAACGACCCATTCTTCCTCACTTCTTGTTGTTTTGAAGAATTACGCCGACAGGAAGGTAACGCCAGAGTTCGACAGCAATGTTTACCCTTACTTAATACTATTTTTCGACTCCGAGGACAATGTTAGAGAACTTGTGAATAAGATTTAAGCCTATGTCCTCTTGGGTTATATCCCTTAAGATCTTAGTGCTAGTACTTTCTCATAAACTTTGTAGTATTTTGTGTATATTTATCTCGAGATATGGGCTTTATTTGACTCATAATTATCTACTATTTTGTATCAACATGTTTCAACAAATTTTGTCCGTTGCAGTTGCTATTTCACTATCATTTTGCAAATTTGTTATTATCTTATAAACTATCCTTTCACTCTACTACAAACCGATTTGCTACTCTTTTAAAAATTACCTTACTATTATAAGTTGTTTTATTAGTCTCGTATAAACTATTATGTCGCCATATTATAAACCAATTTACTACCATCATATAAATTGTTCTACTACTACCTTATAAACTACTAACCTGATTCACTACTATTTTATAAACTGCTTTGACTGCATCTGAATAACTATTTTGTTGCACCTTTATAAATCTTTGGTCAATTACCTTGTAAAACTATTTTACTACCATCTTATAAACCATTTACGCTATTATCTTATACAATATTTGTCACCATTCTATGAATCATTTTGTCACACTCTTGCAAACTACTATACCACTATCTTATAAACTAAATTACTGATATATTACTACCTCATAAACTATTTTGCTATCACCTTATAAAAATTGTTTTGCCATTTTCCTGTAAACTATTTCTATATAATCTTATGAGCTACTTTGACTGCTATTTTACAAACCATGTGGTAAGTCTATATAACACTGAAAACCATAAACTAGTTGGTTAAACCAAACACTGCATTATAACTACTTCCGCGTGTACTTACTTATACTACATACTTATACTTTTTTATTACGTATGTATAAACTTATATTACTTTTTATATATAAGATACTTATATAAACGTTGTACTTGTCACAACAACGGACATATTGCGAGTATAATCAAGTTAAGTATTTCAAAATTCATTAAACCTTGGTTTAACATAGTCTAATCACCTATGTTTAACTTAAAATTGAATATTGCGGTACTAAGAGTAGTTATATTAGGGTTATGTTCAGATTGATTTTCTACTTGATTTTAGGGAGTCACAAATTTTTTTGTGAGTATAAACAAATCATGTGTATTCGTACGACTGAATGCAACAACTAAATAGACTTTTACCCTATCCTTATCACATAAATTCAACCTCATCTTATATCGTACTTTTAAAACGACGAGTCGAATCATAGCGCTAGTTATCCTAGAAACCATTCGCCACAAGTAACCACGCCTCTTCACCAACACCGCTTCGACACCTAACACAAACTGAATCCCGGATGGGGATTCCTTTAAGGGGTACGGACTGTAACAATTCACATTTATGAGGTCATGCTTTAGTTATTTACTTTATTTAATATTTTATTTTTTAAGTAAACTCACTTTTACGAGTAACCGAATTAGTTCAATCATGTACGTCGTTAAACGTGCATTTAACTTAAACCGACACTAGACTATCCTCAGTCTACACATTTTATGCATTTTGGTTTCCTCACAATCATATTTTATAAGTCACATTTCACTTTTTCCATTTTTACGTAAACCTTGCACCTTTTACGTTTACGCATTCACAACCTACGTTTGTTAAGTTTTAACGACCTTTAATTAGGGCTGAGCAAAACCGACCGACACCCGAAAACCGACCAAAAACCAACCAAAACCGACCTTCCTGATATCGAACTGAATGTAATCGGGTCGGGAGTCGGTTTGCATTTTCCTGGTTGTTGGTTTCGGGACGGGTCGGGACGGGCCGAAAACCGAGAAAACGCAACCAAAATCAAGAAAATCAATCGAACCCGACTTGTCGGAACTGTCCCGATACCGAACCAACTGTATTCAGGTTGGGTGTCGGTTTGGGTTTTGCAGGAAATCGGTTTCGGGCTGTGTCGGGTCGGGATCGGCCCGATGCTCACCCCTACGTTTAATCACCCCAACAAGCTCGTATCTCGTCTAAAATAAAACATTGGTCATGTTTACAAGTTATAACATTTTTATAAAGTTTGAATTTTTATACTACCCGGTTTTACGTTTCGCGTTTTAAAAACTTTACGTTTTCAATTACCAGGATCAAACTACACATTGTAGCTCAAGGTTTATACAAAATCAATCCACTCACTTATCACTATACACATCAAACGACACCATTATATGGTGTGTGATGTGTTGTCAAAATATGTACACAAGTTAATTACATGTGTTTTCCACCTTTGATGCATTCTCCTACTAACACATAAATCACTACATTTTAAACCATAAGCTCATTTCAAGCAACAAAGTTAGTCATTTTTTTTCTCTCTTGGTCTCTTGGTGCCGATCCTAAACAATCCCAACAACACATTTGTTTTTCAATTTTTGGTAAAGTTTTGATGCAAAGATTAAAGGTTTAATGATCTAGGTAGTGATCTTGGTTCATTTCTACTCCAAACTTATCAACTTCATGGGTTCTTTAGAAGATTTTCAAGGGTTATTTGCAAGTATTTGACGTAGTTTTTGCAAGGGTTTATAAGGATTTTTAGTGATTTGTTTTGGAAGCTTGGGGTATTGTTGGGTGATTTCTAGGCTTCTTGTGTTCTTGTCTTGTTTTGATATCACATTTTCATCATTAAATCTTTGTAAGGAACCAATCACTCTCTTTTCATTTCACCTCTGTAACTTTCATTATTTTGTGCATTTTATATGTTTTGTACACTTGTTGGATTTAATTATGCTTTTTACATGGATTATAACACTAGAAAACTTGAATTTGACTTGTTTTGCATAAACAGCTTTTGACTAGGGGTTGATCAGTAGACTTTGAGCCTTAGGAAAAAATATGGGGTTGTAGGGATATGTCTCTCGGTCATTTCACTAGGTGGCTCACTCCGTAAATCATCCCGATGATTTAATTAGAAAATAAATGGTAAAAGTTGTCGAAAATTGCACACTGAAATGTATTGGCTAAAATCTCTTAAAACTTCTATATAACTCTTTGTTGATGTAAAAATAAAAGTTGTAGGAGACACTTTAACTTCAACGTGGCCGCAAAAACGGGGTAAAACGGAGTTGTAGAACTAAGATATTGCCATTTTGGCGGGACTGTTTTGGGCTGTCCAAAATCAGCTTTGTACTTAATGGTAAATTAGTAATTTCACTTAGGTTATGTATTTGAGACAAAAGGACCCACAAATCTGTTTAGTACACTCAAAAGCTTTCCGTGGAAGTAAAGACCAAGTCGTGATCATTTACGGGTAAGGAGTAATGAATTTATTTAAGTTGGAAATTTTTTTGAAAACCAAAACCACTAAGTCTAGGGCTCGTAAATCTTTAATAACTTATCAAAATTAGTCCTTGAACTCCTATAAACTTTACAAAATCGGGATAACTAAATAAATAAAAACTTAAACTTAACAATTAGTATTATTGGAACCCATTTGACCATTTTTACATGAAAATCAAAGTGGTAGGACCCACTATCAAAAAAATAAACCCGTTTACCCTTTTATAGACTAATTGACCTAGACATGACAATTTAGAACATATGGACTATTAAAAATGATATAAAACCCAGAGAGAATTTCTAAAATGAACTATTTACCGTACTACTTTACCAATATGAACCTCGCCCATAAATTTTTCCAAAATGAACTTTCAAATATTATCCATCCAGATTGATTAGTAGATTATTTTTTAACCATACACGTGTATCACCCGATTGCTGGGCGAGTATTGAGCCAAGGCGAGAGCTGGGCGAGGGCAAGGGCGAGCTATTGAGCCAAGGCGAGGGCTGGGCGAGGTTAGGGGCGAGCTATTGAGCCAAGGCGAGGGCGGGGGCAAGCTGTAGCAGGTTTCTTAACGAGCGAGTAGGTTGGGGCGAAGATGTGAACGCGAATGGAAATCCTGTGCGAGCAAAGTGTTCCTTTTTGTTTAAACGCGATTGCTGGGCGAGGGTGTTTCGATTGCTGGGCGAGCATGAGATTGGGGAGGTTTAAACGTGAATGAAGGAGGCATCTTTAGTTGTAGTCGTTGTGTAACTTGTGTGACATCTTTATCTGTGCAAATGAAGATCGAAGATGGTGGTGAAAATAGAGATTAAAGATGCTGAGTAGTTGAAGCTTGTAGGATCCGAATATGAGATGATTTTCAGAGGTTTGTAATTTTTAAAGATGGTGTGAAACTATGAATGCTAGATGAAAAGGACATATCAAGCGCCCAACTTTCAAAGTAAAAGATGACAGGTGCCCCACTCTTTTTGTTTTATTAATAAATCTTATGAATGGACCACTATAAACTGCCACTTATGGTCGATTTTGGTAAATATAATATTTTTGGTTCAGTTTCATAAAATGAGTAGTTAGATGGTTGGTTTTGGTATTTTACTTTAAAACTCGACCACCGGATAACTTACAAACTAGGGCTCGTAAAACTTTCATAACTTGTCAAATTTAGTCCTTGTCATTTTATAAACCTTAAAATTCTATGTACAAAGGCATAACTGATATAATAACTTTATAAAACTTATTTTCATATTCACATTATCATTTTTAAACCTAAGACGCAACGTATTATTTTAGGTTGCTCATAGGTTTTTCTCGGCTTATCCATCGTTTTACTTGCACTCTTGATATTATTTGCTTCAGGTGAGTTCATAGCCCCACTTTTTCTTGTTTAACAGATTAATAAACTTGATGCAGGTTTTGCTGACTAGGTTTTAATATTTATAAAGTCTCGTTATACCTATGGTCTACCCTAATGCACTAACGGGCAGTGTACCTGGTCGCGTGTAATGTAGTATTTGGTAAAACTGAGGTCGTCCCAAGAGCTATGTGTGTTGGATTATTACTAAGTCTAGATGTCATAGTTTTTAATATGATAATGAAAAGGAAATAATTAATTAACTATTAAAGCAGATAAAAGACAAAGGATAAATCAATAGAGGATAGTGGTGCTAACCTAGTCATTCCTCCTAGCTAGTAATGTCTACGTCTACTTACTTCTAATTACTTTAGGTGGGGTCAAAGTTGAGAGGACAAAGATTTGGTTAATTCGCCCTAACCTATCAGCAAAGATGCCACCACAGGAGAAGTCAGGTGTCCCCTCATAAGTCTTGTTGTTCTTGGTCCCCTAAGCCAAGTCATTAAGTACCCCTACAAGCTAGATTTATAATAGTAAGTGCCCGGGCGTTAGCAACTTAAACACTTACCCCCTAATTCTTAAGTTCATCCAAACGGTAGGTGATCAGTTGGTCAAATCGCACAAGTAGAAAGGGTCGTCAGTTGGTCATATCTTACCCTTCCCGTCTCAGTCCGTTCACCTAGGTTCAGTTGGTCATATCTCCTAGGAAATTGGCCTCTACCGCCATTCAAAACTACCGAAACAAGGGTAGCTACCAATAAACTATGCATGCATACACTTAGAAATAATTATACGGAAGTAATATAAACGCAAACAAAACAATTAAGGAATCATAACTAGGCCAGCACCAAGAGGTGCTTAGCCGCTCATATAAACCATACAAATCAATTCAATATTCAAAGTTACGAAATACATGAATCGAAAGTAAAGAAAAGATAAAATGCTAATGCTTATCGTAGGGGAGTGATTTCTCCCTTTGAGACAGCTCCGTATGCTCCTCTAGACCTTCCTTTGGCTTCTTCCCACGTTCTTTGGTTGTGATGTGTGGAATGGGATGCTCTGAAATGCTGGAAATCGTGGGGTATTTATAGGCCAGATCTGGGTTACGTCGTAACTAATATAAGAGTTACGCCGTAACCTTCAATTCCTTCGTATTTTGCACTAGATCTGTTGGTTACGGCGTAACCTAATGAATGGTTACGCCGTATTCTTCAATAATACTTGGTTACGCCGTAGTTGGTTGAATAGTTACGGCGTAGTTATCAGCGGCGTGGAACCTCATTTGACCTAATAGAGTTACGTCGTAATCCTTGGGGAGAGTTACGCCGTAACCTTCTGATGAGTTGGTTTTCTGAGTCACGCTTTAGTTACGTCGTAATGTGAGAGATGAGTTACGCCGTAACTTCTTCAAAGTCAGCATACTATGATAAATCTTTGATATTTCTCCAATTTCGCGTCTCTTTAGCTCCAATGCTCGTAATTTACCTGAAAGTGGAAAACAATGGAAAACAAACGTAAATCCATATAAATGATATAAATTACAAGCATTATCGGAGGAAATTGACACTTAATATTCAGGACTATTTGATGTTATCAAAACTCTTGTTTAACTGCTTAAGTCACACTCGTGTTTGTCTTGTTTGATTCTCATTATGGGTCGAAAAACTCACTGTGGTTCTCACCACAGCGGTATGAGTTTGATTACTAAAATGGTTATAATGGGTTGATCATGGGTCATGTATATTTGATTAACCGGTCGAGAAGTCTTGACTTCACAACCTAGGTCATGGTTAAATTGAAATGTGTCACGAGTCTTGAAGCGGTGGGTTAACCCCTCGCGTATAAATGCCTCACCAGAAAACTCTTGCGCCAAAAGAGAAATAAAATAGCACAAGATTTCCATTTCCTTTCTTCCCTCAAATCATGATAATGGACTTAATTAAGATAGGTCCTTAAGGGTTATATCTTGGGCAGTAAGGGCGAGTGGTTGCTAGCCAGCCACGAGACCTGAGATCGTGTTTGAGGCACGTTTGTGTCAAGCCCGGAACCCTTGAGTTTCCTCTTGCGTCTAGACGTTGCCACGAAGATCGTGTTTGCAAGTCTTCCCTCCAACAGCATAGCAGAAAAACTGCTAGCAAAACCTTGATGGGCCACAGCCCATGTCGTGGCATATAAAAGGAATTTGGTTGGCTTATGGGCCTAGGCCCAATCCTGAACCCATACCACCGGGCCACAGCCCACTGTCGCAATAAGGGTTCGTGTAGGCGTTAGACTGTACTACAAATAAAACTCGAAGTGTATAATCGAAAGTCAAATAAAACCAAACTCGTTCCCACATAGACATAACATTTCATTTCAAAATATGTCGTCGTGAAAATTAGTCTAAAGGTCTAAAATCACAAGTAAACTTAAATCATAAGCCAAAGCTTAAAAACATAATTATTCTAATAAGTCTTTCTATGTAGATTCAAAACCATTGTATTTAGGTTAATCGCATAAATTTTAGATCTTTAACCGTATATGTTAAATACTGAAAACCAACCCTTGACAAAAGGAGATTATATACTAATCAAAATCAATTTTTGACAAAGATACTTTTGACGAGGAAATATGTATTTTACAATATCCACAATTGAAATTTTGGATACTAGTATGTAATAAATTTCACAAACCATTATATTAACTAAAAACAATTATATATAGTACATGTATGATTATATATACATTTCATGATTAAATAGATCTTTTCCGTACGTCGCCTCTCGGTTACCATCGGGCCGAAGACCTATCCGTCTATGATATGGCTTTATGGTCTATACTCTCGTACTTCCATGGGTCAATCTTTACAAAATTTGGAAATCAAATTTTGGTCATAGCGCCATTACAAAACAATATTAATTTAACCATTTTAAATAAGTCTCAACTAAAATAATGAACTAAAAATTTTGCCCTACTTACTTAGGTCGCGTGTCGGTGCAGCTCCACAACCCACATTTAATTCCACCTTTGGAATACTTATTGCTGAGGTGAGTTTATAGCCCAACTTTTTCTCAATAAATTGTTTTATACATTTTGGGGTGAGAAAATTTGCAAATCTTTTTATGGACCTAAACTATTGCATGATTACTATTACGTGGTTTAGTCTAAGCCCTTAAGTCCCTAGAAATGCCCCATTCATGAACCGTCAATTCCCATTGGGAAGCGCGAATGTTATAAAGAGATCTATTAAGGGCGACTCCTCCGTTCGATTGGCCATGCTTAGGCCAAGGCGAAACGTATACCATGTCGGAATCGAGTGTAGAGGGACACACACTCGCATTGGGCCCCATAAATTGTATGACTCTATTTTGCATACAGAAACTGTCGTAGCTTCGGTTGCATGAACTTAGTGCTAGCGTAATAAACTTTCATTAATATGTCATTATATTTGTTGTAATGCTCATATGCTTATATTTTGGTCCATACTTACCATTTTTATCATAAACCTATGAACTCACCAGCTTTTTGCTGACTTTTAAGCATATTTTCTCAGGTGTTTGATTTGATATCCTGATGCAAGGCAAGGAGTGGCAACGGTCGTAGTTTCTTTAAAAGAAGTGTTTTAACACATATCGATGTTTTATTATTGGGACTACAAAACTTATGGGCTGTGCCTTTTTATTTGAACAATGATTGTAACAATGTTTTAAAAAAAATTATGAATTTAAACGGAGTATGTATTCCGTTCTTTATTACTTGTGTTATGATCTCCGATTTAGTAGCAACCCATGACCCGAATGCTTCCGCTATGTTAATTTTGAGGGTGTTACAGTATATTATGTAGATAACATCATTTTTCTTTGATGTGTAATGAATTTTACAAAATATAAGAACATTCGAGAAAATTTAAGAATCTGCATCAAACCAAAAAGAAAATTACAAAAGCTCTCCATATTTCTGTCAAACAACATTATCAAAACAGATGCTTATGAAGATCTTAACGTAATTTATATTCTTCTATAGTTACACAAGGTTAATTATTTTGGTAAAAACACTTCTCTTTTATATTTTCTAATCACAGGTGGAGGAACATAACATGAAAGTAAAAACCATCGAAGAAAATTCTGAAGAATTAAGAGAAGTAAAAACAACACTTGATGATGAATCACCATTACGGTTTAGCGTTCAAAGAACCGAAAGAATTGGAACAGGTTTGGGGATTCAAGCGATAGGGTTAGGCTAAAGTTTTATTTTCCGTTATGTACGCCTTTAGTATTCCTTTGTTAGCAGAAGATTTATGGGCTTAGCTCAACGATTATTTATGATTGGCTTGTATTTGTATTAGTGGCCCATTAGTATCTTATATATACTCTGTATTGTACGCATTAACAAGGCAATAACATTATTCGGTATTCCATGTTTACATGGTATCAGGCCTACAATATCGATCCTAAACCCTAATCTCCTCCTTACTGCCGCTCTTCATCCCCTCTGCAAAGCCTAAACACCTTCTTTCACCGTTATAATGACAAACGGTAATCCACCTCCACAACCTCCTACCCTCACGTTAGTTGAAAAACTTTATGATGTTAACAACCTTAACAGTGTCGTCCCCGCCAAGCTCAGCATCGATGAGTTAAATTACTCATCATGGTCATACTTTTTCAAGATTCATTGCCAAAATTTCGGTGTCCTAACGCACATCGAAGGTGCAACTACAACATCTACATCCGCAACACCCGCCCCACCCACGGATGAATGGCTCACTGCCGATTCCATAGTGAAATCATGGATTATTTTAACCCTAGCTCCCGCCCTACAAGGACGTCTAATCAAAGCGAACCCTCCAACAGCTAGAGCGGCTTGGGAACTCGTTGAGAAAATCTTTCTCGATAGCAAACGCACACGTACCGTCGCTTTAAAAGGTGAGTTACGTGTCATTCAAATGGGTGATCTTAGTGCCGATGCTTACTTTCGTAAAATAGAATCAATTATCACTTTATTAAATGATCTTGGTTCATCAATGAGTGATGACGACATTGTCACATATGCTATCAATGGTTTAAGTGAAAATTTTGCGAATCTTGCCACAATAATTGCTCATAGGGATCCTTTTCCAGACCTTGAAACGATGAGGTCCATGGTTACCACTGAAGAGATGCGGCTAAATTCAAGGTCCTCCACTTTGTCAGCAAATACCACATCATCGGCTCCACAAGTGCTTCTAGCCGAGACTAACACCCCGCGTGATCAAGCTTCACGTAATACACGTGACTCTCGCAACAACACACGCAACTAAGAGCCTCAGGTATGCCGTAATTTTAATCGGGGCTTTTGTCGATGGGGGACAGAATGCAGGTTCACACATACTTTGGTTCGTGGTAATACAAATCCCACAACAACCACTGGTCCCTCTCGTACCTCGTGAAGCAACATCGGGCCTCAATCTTTTGCACCTCATCGACGCGTGGTACCACCGGACTTGACTTGGCAGCCCAACAGCAGCTACTAACCCTCTTGCAAGCCCAACAACAATTGCTTTCTCAATATGGGCTGTCTTCTAATTTGGGTCAGGCCCATACGCATGCTTCTAACTCGGGCTCTCGCCCACTGTACCACCAGGTTTTCAGTATTCTACTGTTCATGGCTCGGATCCTATTTTTAGTCCACAACAACAAGCTTTATATGCTAGCACAGTTCATGGCTCGGCTCCCCAGTCTACTTTACCCACTCAGGAAACTCTTCTACCGCAAGCTTTCAACACCATGACTCTTCAAGAACCTGGCAATGCAAATTGGAACATGGAAACGGGTGCGTCCTCTCATCTTAGTTCCTCTGTTAATAATTTAAGTACTATTTTTAATTCTTGTATGTATCCATCTGTCCTTGTTGGTGATGGGAAATCTATTCCCGTCACCAACACGGGCCATAGCACTTTGACCACTTCTCACCGAACCCTTCATTTAAACAATGTTCTCATCACACCTAATATTGTAAAAAATTTAATCTCGGTGCGTTAGTTTGTTTGTGATAATAAATGCACCATTGAATTTGATGAGTTTGGTTTTTCTGTGAAGGATTTCTGGACCCGTCAAATTCTACTCCGCTGTGATAGCACAGGTGATTTGTATCCAGTCACAACTTCGTCCACACCTCAAGCTTTTCTGGTCAGTCAGCATACGTGGCATCAACGTCTTGGTCATCCTGGAAGTGACGTGTTACGTAATTTAGTTTCTAATAATTTTATTTCTTGTAATAAGACTAAGTCTCTCGTGCTTTGTCATGCTTGTCAACTTGGCAAGCACGTGCGACTTCCTTTTTCGCTTTTTGAAACAATTGTTAAATCTCCTTTTGATATTATTCATTCAGATTTGTGGACCTCTCCTATTCCTAGTCTTACGGGCATTAAATACTATGTTTTGTTTCTTGATCATTTCTCACATTATCTATGGGTGTATCCTTTACGAAATAAGTCGGATGTTTTGTCTAAATTTGTTCACTTTCGTGCTTTTGTTAAAAACCAATTTAATAGTGACATTAAATCCTTGCAATGTGATCATGGGGGCGAGTTTGACAACAATGCCCTACACCAGTTATTTGCCTCTAGTGGTATTACCATTCGTTTTTCTTGTCCAAAAACATCTCAACAAAACGGAAAATCTGAAAGGATGATACGTACCATTAATAACCTCATTCGAACCCTCTTATTTCAAGCTCACTTACCACCCACATTTTGGGTTGAAGCCCTTCATATGGCGGCCTACCTTTTAAACCTTTTGCCTTCAACCGCCATACACAATGAAATACCTCACACCCGCCTATATAAGACCGCGCCCACATATACGGATCTACGCATTTTTGGTTGTCTTTGCTATCCACATGTGCACACCGATCACAAACTTGAACCGCGTGCAACACCATCCATTTTCCTTGGGTATCCAACCAATCATCGAGGGTATAGGTGTCTTGATCTTAACACTAACAAAATTATGATCTCTCGTCATGTGACTTTCGATGAAACGATATTCCCTTACGGGTCTATGACACCAAATACTCCACCTTCTTATACCTTCCTTGACACCTCCCCGAACATCCTTCAACAACGTCTCCTCCATACACCCTTACAAAGACCCCCACGATCCACAGTCCTCTCCCAACAACCCTACAGCCCAACAACCCTTGAGCCCAACACCAACACCATCGAGCCCATCCCCCACAAATTCTCCTTTACCACATGCACCTTTAAATACTACATCCCCCCATACCACTGCACCAACAATAGCTCAACCAACTCCTAATCCCAATCCTGTCTCGACTCACCCCATGGTCACTCGCTTTCATGTAGGTTCCAATCGTCCGACTCAACGTTTTACGTTAAATGTGTCCACCATTTCACCGCTTCCCAAGTCTTACACCCAGGCTTTTACCCCCAATTGGTATCGTGCTATGATTGATGAATATAATGCATTAATTAAGAATAATACTTGGATTCTTGTGCCTCGACCACAAGACGCGAACATTGTTCGTTCTATGTGATTTTTTAAGCACAAGCATAATGCAGATGGTAGTATCAGTCGTTACAAGGCTCGTCTTGTAGCTAATGGCAGCACCCAAATTACAGGTATTGATGTGGATGAGACTTTTAGTTCGGTTGTCAAACCGGCTACGATTCGTACCGTTCTGAGTATTGCTATATCTCGACATTGGCCTGTTCATCAGCTTGATGTCAAGAATGCATTTCTGCATGGTCATTTATCTAAGATTGTTTATATGTATCAGCCTCCTGGTTTTCGGGATCCTCGGCGTCCCGATTATGTTTGTCTTTTGCAGCGATCTTTATATGGGCTTAAGCAAGCTCCACGAGCTTGGTTTCAGCGGTTTGCAGCTTATGCTGCTCGGGTTGGTTTTCATCATAGTCGTTGCGACTCATCATTATTCATCTATCGACAAGGGACTGACACAGCTTACTTATTATTATATGTGGATGATATTGTGTTGACGGCTTCTTCACAGGTTTTCTTGGAGCGTATTATTACTTCTCTTCATGCAGAGTTCTCCATGACTGATTTGGGACCACTTAATTATTTTTTGGGCATATCTGTGACTCGCAATACTTCTGGGATGTTTCTCTCCCAAGCGAAGTATGCTACTGAGGTGTTGGAACGTGCTAATATGCTTACATGCAATCCGTGTCGTACTCCTATTGACACGGATTCCAAGCTTTCTGCTGATGGTGATCCTGTTTCTGATCCTACTTTATATCGTAGTCTTGCCGGTGCTCTGCAATACCTTACTTTTACCCGCCCGGATATTTCTTATGCCGTTCAGCAGGTTTGTCTTTTCATGCATGATCCTCGGGAGCCACATTTCTCTGCTCTCAAGAGGATCTTGCGTTATGTTCGGGGGACCTTAGACTATGGATTACAGCTTTATTCCTCTTCGACATCATCTTTGATTGCCTATTCCGTCTGATTGGCTGGTTGTCCCGCTACACGCCGTTCTACATCCGGCTATTGTGTTTTTCTTGGCAACAATCTCCTATCTTGGTCCTCTAAACGGCTTTACGCTATCCCGGTCTAGTGCTGAAGCTGAGTATCGAGGTGTTGCCAATGCTGTTGCCGAGACTTGTTGGTTACGTAATCTACTGCGTGAGCTTCATACACCACTTTCGACTGCTACGATTGTTTATTGTGACAATGTGAGTGCTGTTTATCTCTCTTCTAATCCCGTGCAGCATCAACGCACGAAGCATATTGAGATTGACATTCACTTTGTTCGTGATTTGGTGGCTACGGGTCATGTTCGTGTTCTTCATGTACCATCCCGTTATCAGTATGCGGACATCTTCACCAAATGATTACCTACTATGTTATTTGATGAGTTTCGCTCCAGCTTGAGTGTCCGTCCATCTCCTGCTCAAACATGGGCTTAGCTCAACGATTATTTATGATTGGCTTGTATTTGTATTAGTGGCCCATTAGTATCTTATATATACTCTGTATTGTACACATTAACAAGGCAATAACATTATTCGGTATTCCATGTTTACATCCTTATGAGTTCAAATATTGAATTTGCATATCTCATGATATAAAAGGTGTTACGGTTACTTTCAAAGTAACTGATGTATGGAGCTAGACGAACTACGTGGTCACGACTGATGAAGCTGAGGTACTCAATCATTTTCAAATCGCAATACCAAATATCCGTGAAATTATATTTTGAAACATAGTGCTAATCAATGTATGGTCAAATTCATGGTGGTGTTGGAATGAGCCCATTGATGTATATCCTTTTGGTTGTGTCCGTTTGAATGGTTGCTGCTAAAATTTGTTGCAGGGTGATATTTTGGGAGCCAGCCTATGAAGATCATATCAGGTTACGGTTCGTAAATCATAGACCCGGCAGTGCAAAGTCTATTTGCATTATTTGTCGATGTATCAGTTGAATGTTACGTTCTCGGTCAGTTTATATCAAGTGAGAGGCTGTTGCATTGCTTATGGTTGTATTATTACCATTAGTACTACCAGCTCATACTTAGTTATACATTTTATTTAGTCATTGCATTATTATCATTTTTATTATTAATTTTCCGGTACACTGCTGAGAATGGAAAATGTTAAGACACGCCCCAGCATGCGCCGTGCGGCACGTCTCAAGAACTGGAAAAAGTTCTAAACGGCAGAGCTGAAAGGGAATTGAAGCCGTCTAAGGTGGTTGACGCTGCCAATCTATTTACATTCGATTCGTTTTTTATGTGGAGTTATGATTACTGTCTGTTTATTATTCAACTGAAAATGCAGGGTAGCCTTACGAATTCACTACGTGTTAAGGCTTTAACGAGTATTTTTAAGAGCTTCTGAACCTGCTATATACGGGTCAGTTGGTTCCCACAACTGGAGCAAGCGGAGGTAATACTTGAGGTTCCAAAGGTTAGCTGGAATGACAGTGGCTGTTGTTACAGGTAGCAACTGAGTGCCTGAAAAGGGTAGCGTTGGTCCGCTGGTGAACAACAACCGCAGTCGGTCCAATCGCCTAGGAAAGTGGAGCTAGCAACATTAGCTTTCAATTATGAATATTTGCAATATTGTTATTGTGGTGAATCATGTAGTACGTGACATATGTTTTGTAGCACTACATCATTTAGTGAATGAAGTTGCTGGAAATTCAGAGTCAATTCATGCAGGGTTAAATTCTCTAACTTTCTCAAAATTATTCTGCACAATGCAGGTCTCCTAATTACTCTAAACTTAACAGATACATAACTACCTACAAGTATTTATGCATTGATACCCATTGCATGATCTTGCAGCTTATAAATGAAACAGCCCATTCAGCTAACATATATAGTTCCAGGTGTGTTCTTGAAAAGCACTCAAAGATACCAACATCAAAGGTAGACACGCATTTTTGCTACACCTACATTAATATGCTAATTATTAAAGGTGGCAGTTTTAATTTATCTGCTTATGCTCTTGACTTGGTTTGTGTTCTTGACTCTATTCACGAGCCACTTTGAATGGGTAACAACACAACTTCTCGGAAAATAGCAATAGGTAGAACTACCACTTTCAATTCTCTGGTGAATAATCTCAACATCAAGGTGATTAATCTCACCATCAGATTCTAGAGGTCATGGTGATGGGCTCTCAAGTGTTATGATTACTGGTATCAAGAGAAAGTATGTACTAGGCAGCGCTTCTCATAAATGGCTTAAACCTTAAATGATTGAAAGTAATGTTGCATGTGGTGTTAGTGATATAGTTTTGTCATGTTTAGTAATTCCTAAACTGGTAGTATGAAAGTGTTTTATATTATATATATATTCATTGATGTCATATTCTGTTATGTTTGTAGGAGATGGTCCAGGAGTTGGTTATTTTTTAGATCGGACGTTGCACGATCAAAGTTACGAACAGGTACATTAGAACAGTAATGTTTTTTTGCACAGGTCTTTGCAGATCTTGGATCAATCATGATGAACATGTATAATGAAACAATATGAGTATGCATAAGAATCTGTATGCAGGGATTCGTTTAACAAACAGAGAGGGTGGGTTTGTTTACAGAAAAAACACACTTTATTTATTATAATTCCACACACTAAACGTTTACATTTGATATGTATATATACTATGTCAATCGGTGTGTATGAACCGATGTGACTTTTCCTAAGAGATATGTTCCAAGCAACACATCTTTTCCTTATTAACAGGAAACAGTTTCTATCTATCTATCTAACACTATTGGTCCTTCTACTTTCAAGGACTTATGATTCTTGATTAAATTCGATGCCAACATTCACTCCCCTAATCAAGACATCATAATCTTCATTCTGTTCTTGTTCATCGTTGATTTGCGCCTCGTTCCTCCTTTGCATCTTCTGTAATTGATCGCCTTGTTACTTGTTCTTTCTTTCATGTGTTGCCTTTCTTTGTTCCATGATAATCTTCTTGGTCATCATCCTTGTACATTTTTCGGTGCTTCTAAGTTCTTCCTCTATTTCAACACTTGTCTTTGCATCAGCCTGTGGTCCATGAATGTCTGCAGCACCTCTGCCATTCCCTGCCGCCACATCTGGCTTTCCTTGCCTTGATCTCTTGTGTTCCCTCATAGTAAACTTCACCATTCCTATGTACATCTTTTCACCGTGTCTTCTTCTTGCCATCAGCATAAGACATCTTTCTTTTGGAACTTCTCTTCTTGCAACATCCTTCTTTCTTTTTCTTGCCCAAAATCGAACGTGTCCATGATCATCTTCATGCTCTGTTTTCGGGTCTTCTTCTTCTTCAAAGCGATATCTTTCTTGGATCGCAAATGATCGATCCATTGTAACCATGTATCTCTGATACCACTTTTGCACGTGTCTTCATGGATCTTGGATCAATCATGATGAACATGTATAATGAAACAATATGAGTATGCATAAGAATCTGTATGCAGGGATTCGTTTAACAAACAGAGAGGGTGGGTTTGTTTACAGAAAAAACACACTTTATTTATTATTATTCCACACACTAAACGTTTACATTTGATATGTATATATACTATGTCAATCGGTGTGTATGAACCGATGTGACTTTTCCTAAGAGATATGTTCCAAGCGACACATCTTTTCCTTATTAACAGGAAACAATTTCTATCTATCTATCTAACACTATTGGTCCTTCTACTTTCAAAGACTTATGATTCTTGATTAAATTCGATGCCAACATGTTTACAATCTTTTTTCAAGAATAACATGTTTTAGTTACATATATTTGTTTATTGAATTCCAGCCGGCAGCCCAAGTTCCAGATACATCATATCCTATTTGTGACATCACTGAGAACGATGAGACAGTTGATAATCCAATACACGTTCCTTAGAGTGAGTGTCACATACAACCTTATCGTAATACTCTAAAATTGTATAGGACAAATTTATAAATTAACGTCGTTTGTTGCAGGTTCCGAATCCTTTCGGAGACCTATTGTAATGGACTTTGTTGCGGGTATAGTTCATGATCATTAGTAATTTTGCTTTCATTACTGTGAATGTCCGTGTATGAAGTTATTGACCTCATTGTAATTGGAAGTTAATACATTTTCTATTTTTAAGGGATCTCTCGGTTTATTTATTCTAAAGTGGTATATGCTAAAAAAAATTGATGCCCGATTTTTTGTTTCTTATATTTATCATTGCTAATTTGAATTTGTGCATCGGTACCAAACTATATTCCTAACCTACATCGAATAGCACCGCCGCAACGCGGCGGGCATTCTTCCTTGTTAGATATATATTTTTAGAGGAGAGTTATTTTACATACCAAACTTTTTTCATATACCAAGGGACTCATCTCCTCCATCTATTTAAAAAGAAATCAATGGCTAAGATTAAAAATATTTTATTATTTCACATATTTTTTATAATTTAAATATATCTTAAACCGTTAATCGTTAAGTGAAAATATTTACACATCGCGAAGCATTTAATTATCTTTCTATAGGCGGGCACTTTGATATACTTTGAAAAGAAAAACTCGTTTTTTTCACGTTTTTTTCGTTTTTTTCGTTTTTTAACGTTACTGAAATTTACATAAAAAATCATATATGATAAAACACTAAATTGAATATCACATGTGATATTATATGTAATATCATATATGATATTACACTAATATCACATATGATATTACATATCATATATGATATTACACTAATATCACATATGATATTCAAATTAATGTTTTTTATCATATACGATTTTTCAATGCAAATTTCAAGAATTTAAAAAACTAAAAAACTTAAAAAAAAAGTGAAAATACGAAAATTTTTTTTATCGAAAGTATATCAAAGTGCCTATCTATAGAAAGATAATTAAATGCTCGTCGTAATGATATATATTTTTTCGCTTAACGACAATTGAAAGATATTAATATTTGAAAAATGATGAAATTGGCTTTTAAATTGTTGGGATTAATCTCATCCATTAGATCAAATAAAAATGGATGGTGGAGATTGATCCCTTGGTATGTAAATAATCTTTTGTCCTCAAATGATCTTTTATCATATTTTTAAACAATTATCCCTTTAAACTAAGAGGAGAGTTATTTTACATATCAAACTTTTCTCACATACCAAGGGACTCATCTCCACCATCCATTTAAAAAGAAATCAATGGCTAAGATTAAAAGCATTTTATTATTTCACCTATTTTTTATAATTTAAATATCTCTTAAACCGTTCATCGTTAAGTGAAAATTTATTTATCATGACGAAGATAATTATCTTTCTATAGATGGGACTTTGATATACTTTCAAAAAGAAAAATTCATTTTTTCATCGCTTTTTTTCGTTTTTTTACATGCAAATTGCATAAAAATCATATATGATAAAACACTAAATTGAATATCACATGTGGTATTAGTGTTAAATCATATATGATATGTAATATCATATGTGATATTACACTAATATCACATGTGATATTACATATCATATATGATATTACACTAATATCACATGTGATATTAAAATTAGTGTTTTATCATATATGATTTTTTAATGCAAATTTCAGTAACGTTAAAAACGAAAAACGTAAAAAAAATACGGGAAAAAAAATTTTGTCGAAAGTATATCAAAGTGCCTATCTATAGAAAGATAATTAAATGCTCGTCGCAATAATATTTTTTTTCCGCTTAACGATTAACGGTTTGCAAAAATATTAATATTGAAAAAAAATGATGAAAGTGGTTTTTTAAATTGTTGAGATTAATCTCATCCATTAGATCAAATAAAAATGGATGGTGGAGATTGATCCCTTAGTATGTAAATAATCTTTTGTCTTCAAATGATCTTAAATCTTAAACTAATGCCAATAAATAATTAGTAAAAGCAAATGATCACTTCAAAAGTTATTAAATTGACTTACAAGTTCAACAATTATTTATGCAAGATGTGGAGCCCACCCCTTGTCGTATCCAACGTCAGCATGACCGTTTTGATGTTGCATAAGCACGTTTTGGATGTTGAATAAGGGCGGGGTTATTTTGACGGTAGCTATAATTTTAGATTGACCCCTTATAATTTTTTTGAATTTTTTTTTTTTTTTTACTTCCTCCGTCTCATATTTATTGTCCATATTTCTATTTATGGATGTCTCAAATTAATTGTCCACTTTCCATATTTAGTAATAAAAAGAGAATATAATTGAAGAATATTCCATTTGAGTGGTTGAGATTTATAAGGGTCCCACTTTTATTAAACTTTGTGATTCTTGTCCCCTGACAATAATTTTGAGACGGAGGGAGTATAATTTTGTTTATATCAAAAAACTATAAACCTGAAAATGCGGAACAAGAAATATAAAGTTTAATAAGTCAAACGCTTAAAACTGTCAGAAATACGGAACAGAAACTGACAAAAAACTGTGTTGTACTAAAAAAAAAGTGGGGGGACAAAAGGAATATTCCTTTATGATGTGACCCCATAGGGGGTTCTAATAGTACAACCCAATAATTGAATGGGATACCCTTTACACACTCTCTCTATATTGTCACATCATAAGGGTTTAGTCAAACCATGCAACCCGTGATACATACCGTACAATCCGATAATGTGTCCAATCATTGCAAACCCTCCCTATGGGAAGGTGTGCATAACTTTCCCCTAACTGAATACATGTCCCTTTCTTGAATAAAGAAGTTGAAAACCGTTGGAAACTGTTTTCGCAAAAATATTATACTATATACTAATAACCTTTTTGCGATGGGAATAACCGTTTTGCGATGGGGTCTAAAGCAAGTTTTTAAGAGGCCCGTTTTAAGTTAATCGGGCTCATGATTGGTGGGTTTTTTAATTAACTACCAAACAGTAGCCAATAACAGTGCTTAGTGGACTGTCTGGCACAATCTGATTGGTTCAAGTGTGTTTGGCTTTCCACTGTTCATCTCCCATTTTACGTAATTACACCGTAACAACGTAAATCACTTCTAGACCTTTCTCTCTCACACAAATATCATTCTGTAAAAATCTGACCTCGCCTCTCTTGAATCTTCCACCCTCTCTAATAAATCCCCCTCCCCCCTCCATTTTCATCCTGAATCTTTTTCCGACCAAATTACTCAAAAAACCACACACACCCTTTTGGCCAAACTACAACTTTTTGATATCTTTTATTTGTCAAATGAATATATGATTCAATCAAACCCACAAAAAATGGTATAAAAAAGAAGGAAGAAGTGAGGTGAGTGGCGGGTTTTTAAAACCTTGGATTGCCGGCGGGTTTCTTATATCTGATGGGAAGAAGAGGTCGCGGAGTTGTCGACGACAATGTAGCAAGGATTCCGTTGGGGTCAAGAAAGGCGGTACACCCTATATCTGCTGAGTAAGCGCACTGATCAAAACCAGGTATGAAAACAAAGATTTTTTTTTTAAGTTTTTTGGTCCTTATGCAATTAACATAATTTTATGATGTGGTATTGATTGGTTTGTGTAATTAGGTGCAGGGTGATTTGCCGTGCGGCTGATATGAACCAACAAGATGGCTAAAAAATCATTAAGTATGACCTACGCCTATGTTTTAAATTTTGTCGTTTATTTTTACATAAATTTGGGATATTGTGATATTGTTTAATGCTATTAAAGGATACAACTTAGTTTTGCATGTGTCAAATAAATAGAAGCAGATATATGGGTTGGATATAGATAAGGTATTAAGGTGATAGGAACTTTTGAGTATTTGAATATGGCTAAACTTCGTAGGCTTATAAACTTATTTGGCTTGAAAATGAAAATGTGAAATAATCAAATAATCCTTTTGGGGAGTCAGTAGGCCATTTTTCGTGATAGAAATGGAGTGATGCTGCATATTTTTGTTACGTGATAGAAATGGAGTAATGCTGCATATTTTTGTTACAGGTGATTAAGGAAGGACCTTATAAGTTGGTTTTGAAATGATTGGTATCAATTGGTTTTTGTAATTAGGTGCATGGTGATTTGAGGTTTGGCTGACATATCAAATTAGTTATGTTTCAGGTGGTAATGGATTATTGGCCAAAAAGTAATTAGAACCACAATTTAGGCACTTACTTAGGGATTATTTGTGTATGCTACTTTGGCCACTTACTGATTTTAGGTTTTAAGGAAGCTAATTTTCATATATGTTTGAGATAGGTGTTGTTAATTTAAGTTGTTTTGTTGTATGTGTGTTGAAATGTGTAGTTTCCTGATTTGTGTTATGTGCGGTTACAAATTTTGTTTTTCCCCGAATATATGTTGAAATAACTTTGTGTGTGTTGTCCTTTAGGTGCGTCATGTTTATTCGAATTTGATGTTATGAAAGTGGGGACCGTGTGTCGGTATGGTGGATCTGAGGGAAGATTTAACAGTGGCGCCGGTACAGGAGGTCGAAATAATCACGCAAATGGTGAATGCCTTAAGTGTCATCAACCAGGGCATTTGTCACAACACTGGCCAAGTGCGAACCCAAGTAGCTTTTCCTCATTAGGTATACCTTTTTAGTTCGGTTATGCATATTATATAGTTTATGATATGATGAGTAAAAGTTCAAATCATGATCACTTTATGAAATTTTGTGAGTATGATTTATAGACACCTTTTGTATATAAATATACCAATAAGGCATAGTGTTTTCCACCACAAGAATAATTGTATCATTGATTCATTTTTCAGGAGATGCCATTTAGTGAGAACCCAATCTGGAAGAACTGTATTGATAGTTGGAAGGAAAAAAAACAACAAAAGAAGGCGGTCACTAAGGTTCCTAAAGAAGTTCAAGTTCCTACAGACCAACAAATGTACGAAAACCACAGTAAGTATGCGTGATTTATATGTATGTTTTTTATTGTAACTTTTCATGAGAAGTGATTGTACAAATCGGTTTAAAGTTCTTACAACTTATGGCTCACTTCTGTTATTTGTGAAATTTGGTTTCCTATTTATTGGGTGTTGGATCGATTTCCTAAATGTCGTCCTATTAATCTGGTTGCATTCACAGATGAGCTAACCAGAAAGTAATATATTGCTAGGATTATGTACATTCAAATAATAACCAGCTAATAGTAAGTCCTTGATGTTTTATGGTTGTTAAGTTGTTTTTTAATTGAATATTGGAACAGAAGGTGTTTTATGTGGTGAAATGATGTTATAAATGAAAATTTGAAAAAAAAAATGCTTTTTAATGTATTGTGTTTGATTGCTAGACGAAAAAAGAGAACATGAATCTCAAAGTAATAAAGCTCTTTTGTAAGTCCTAACTATCTGCATTTTGTAGGCATTCTAACGGAAGGATGAAGGAGTTAGGTACGCGACCGTTGAAAGTGTTCATGGTGAGTTTCTTTGATTGGAATGCCAGACATGCACACCATGATTGCAAAGGCGAAACAATTTATAGAAAGGAATAAGAAGCTTGCAGAAAAAGGCAACAGCAAAAGAAAAAAAACGAAAACGAAGTTGAGAAACCAACAAAGAAAAAGCTTAAGGTATTAACTATTTTGAAATTATAAAAGGTGGTCAATTGCTGATATTATTTTAATAAGATGTACCTAATCATTTATTGAAAAGGGAAAATGACTTTTGTATCAGATCATCATGTATACAAGGACAATCACATTTTTATTTTTTGATCATTTTTTCAGGTGCCTTGAGAAGGTGACGATTCTAATGATGATACGTGTGGTTTGTGTGAGAATAGTAGTGATTTTATATGCAGTGATGGACAACCGTCTACTTTTCGCCACCATGTTCTTCAATATACAGGTACCATATTGATCACTTATAAAAGTTTGGTATGTGTAATATTGTTGGTTGTACTTTTCAGTATGAGCTAAATGGTTGTATTTTTTGTTTGATAACACTGCACATTGTAAGCCAACTACTTAGCTGAACATGTTACATTGTGAAAAAAAATTGACTATGGATGTGCTATTTGATTTGATGAAACTGCTTATTAATTGCTGGAAATTTTTTTTATGAAATTTCGGATTCTTGAAAACTCTCTTATACCTAAACGAGCAACGTACCGACTGTAGTAGTGACTTCATATTTTTTAGAGAAAAACGATAATCTAAATACAAATAAAGCAATTACGTTTTCGTTAAAGTGGATTTTGGATCAAGTAAGTCATAAAAATTCTAAGGAAAAAATTTATTAATTATGTAGAAGGTTTCTGCTGTATGAAATTGTTCGGATGAAACATTTATTATTTTAGTCGCACGCATGATTGGTAATCTATTTAAGTGCATCTGTTGTTCATCGATACGTAGCAAAATCTTTTACATAAAAGTTTCACGAGGCTTTCAAGTCATGTTTTCTGGTTCTGTAACATTGAATATCTGCAAGATATAGAGATGGTTAGGGAAGGAGGAAGATCGAATTTTTGCCTACAATAGGAGTATACAAAAGTGTGTAACTATCGACATGACTGGTACGTTATAAGTCATTTGATTTCGATTTGTAAAAGGGTAACTTGAAGTCATGTACATTAAAAAAAGCTTTGATTTAAGTTTAAGTAATCATAAATGTTTTAGCTAAAAATGGAAGTACTTAAATGCGTTACAAGTCGATTATGACTCATAAAATTCACCCATCTGATTCTTGCTGAACTCATGTGTTTTGCAACTTTATATTTTAGACCAACATCTTATGTAGCATATAATCTTTGGCGCTTAACATGATAGAAAAGTATCAGTTTAGCTTCTAGATTTTTCAAGTTTTGATTAGCTGAATATTTTTGAAGCTAGCTGATGTATTAATAAAGCAGCTATCACAATATGCAAGGAGAGTGGAAGACATTTCTTCTACACTTAAGAATTGCACCATCTTCTCAGTTTGTTACGTCCACATCAGGTACAGCTCCCTGCACTGAATTCCAATCCACTTCATTTGTCATGTTTTCAATACCTATTCACTCAACCCAAAAAACATGTATTTTATATCCGACCAACATTCATTCACATGATTGAACATCAACTACGAAGACAAAAGCATGTTATGGAAGACATCAAAGGATATGTGTTGTAGGTTTTATGTGATGCAGACAATAATTCCTTCCAAGATTTGGGATCAATACACGTAGAACATATGGTAACTGGTACAACATTGTGTATATATAGGTTGTGATACAAAATGGCCATCTATTTGCTGTTATTCTCGACTAAAGCTTAATTATTTTGAAACAGGAGTTTCTACATGTACACAAGCACATGCTGCACAAGTGACGAAACATGTCCATAGGTCTTCACTTGCGCAACACTTTTTCGCCTTGCTTGCCGAAACATATCAGGTGATGATTTGCAAGTATAGAAGAAGATCAACAAGGTACTCACCAAAACTTTGAGGTTTTCATTGGATTCATGTTTTCTGGGAGTCATTTTGTAAGAAGCATAATAGAGGATTGCGACTTTATGAAAAGAAATCTGTATAAAGTTTTAAGGTCGTATATCGAGTTGTGTCGGTCTACTTTACTAACATTGTAAATACAACTATACGTAATCTTTTTACATGAATATATCCAAGTTATTTGTGTCATGTCATGGGTTTCAGTTGACTAGAAAATAAAGGCCTTCCATCTCTTCTTTCGAAGCATACTAAGGTTTTATTGCCTATTTTTAATTTTACCATAAAAGTTTTGAATTTTTTAAGACCACTGAAAAGTCTTGGATGTACGGTTTTGCATAGAAGCAAATAAACAATGGTAAAAATATGAGCAAGTATGGTATGTGAATATATTTGTGCTACTATGTGACAGTAGTAGATTTTGATAACTGTAATCGGTTTAGGTTCAATAAGGTGGTCATATACTCATGTCATTACAAATCCTCATGTTGCATACGTGCGTTTGTGATTGAATAAAGCTTATGAGAACATAATAAGAGGCAACTTGAGTGAGTGCTAACGAAATATGAGCATCTACATTTTAATTCTAACAGATGGTTTATGTACTATTTTTACTCAAATATTGAGCCTAGAGCTTATTACAAATGAATTCAACTGAAATCAAATTTCACGGGAAACACTAAGAGCTCTAGGTGTCGTGGCATAGCAAAACTCATCATTTGAGATCCACGGGAGTGACACATCACTTTAGAGGGTGTTTGGCAAAGCTTTCAAAACGTGATTATTTGATTATCACGTTTTCAAAACGTGAATAATCAACTTTTGGTGTTTGGTTTAAAACGTGATAATCTGATTTTTTGGGCACAAAACGTGGTTTTACAGTTGGAGGTGGGGGGTTACTTTTGCAAAACGTCATTTTGATACCCACGTTTCTAAACTTGTTAATCAAAGCCAAACACCCCCTTAGACTATGTTTATCGGTGGAACCCTCCAACCGATTAGGGGGGTATATATTAATATTATATTAAAAATTCACAAAAGAAAGAAAGAGAAATGTCCGATCCGTTCGTTGTGTGACTTGCAAATCTTTTATCCAATCTTTCCACATGTCATGCAGCCACTTGCAGTCACACTTTCACCCACAAAAACCAACGTCAAAACATCCCAATTTCACTTTAAAATTTAATTAAAGATGAAAGAAATAATATATTAGGTAGGGTTGTTGATAAATGGTAAAAAATTTGAGATTAGTTGTATGTATTGGTTGTATAGGTGGATGAATAAGAAAATAATATTTTAATCAGATATTGGGTTGTGATAGATTGTTGATAAAGATAGTCTTATCAAACCCCCTCATATAACCCCCTCTTATCACAACTAACATCAACTTACTCATTTAGGTCCCGCCACTTATAAACCTATATATTTTTTTTTTTCACATTTCCAAATAAACTAAATTCATTTCACTAAAATAAAAAATACAATACATTCATACGAAACATCAAATAACGATACGAAAAACGATACCGGAAAAAAAAACACGATACGGAAATAATCATACAACACTGTTAAACATTTCATTCGTGAAACTCCCATTCGGGGTGGTTTCTCAAAACCTCCCACCCATGAAGATACTGGAATTTTCTCCCACCAAAGCGTTGTTCAAAAATGGTTTTTGCAGATAACACGATATCATCATTGTCATTTTCCTCGCTTGTTATTTATATATTTTGGAAATTATTTAGTGTATATGTTCTATATATATTTGTAATGATTAGTAAGTTTGGGTTTTTTTAAATGAAAATAATTCAAGACCTAACTTTTGTGGTTAGGAAGAGGACGCACAAGAGGATTGAGATAAGTGGTAAAATAGAAAGTAAAGATGAAAAAATATAAAATGTGAAGAAAGGAGTCTTTTCATGTCACCAAATAGAGGATCACGCATATGTTTAAGCATGTGTTTTGGCATGCCAATCTGGGCTCTTCTTCAAAATAGCTTTGCAATGTACGAAAGTGTGTTCAAAATAGAGTTAGGGAATTGATATGTACACATAAGATTTTACTTTGCACACATAAAATTACATGGGGTATTGTTTGTTTTATTCATTAATTGTATGTGTGCAAAGTAAAATTTAATGTGTACATATCATTACCAATAGAGTTAATATGCATAGGTACCGTGTTTCAAAGTGAATAACTTGAAGCAGAAAATAAGTTTCAAGCTTGTGAGCACATATGATCCCGCGCGACCTACGTACACGAATACAGCTTCGAAAATTCAAGCTTGTGCGCGAATCTTTTTGCTACAGATTCTGATTTCTTTTTCATAAATTTGTATCCATCGATTTTAGTAATTGATTTAAATTTTCTCTACAAGTTTACACAGATTCGAGTTTTTGTTTAATAATGATTTCCAAATCGTGTTTATTTTATAGCATATTTGCAAATCAGTTTAATTTAGTTGTTCTTCTGTCTTGGTGACCAAGACACATATTCACTAGAATTTAAACCCATGTCTCATTCAGTTTTATATATAACCGAGAAAATAATAAAGCTCCATACGTTTTCTGCTTCCATAGTTCGATCAAGAACACACTAAAGTCTACGTGAAATCTAAGGCAATTTTGTCACCTCCGGCAATACATCAGCTTTGGCCGTTGTATCTTGGGAAACAGACGAGGAATATGTTTTAAAGGAATAGTGTTAAACACGCGTCTCGCCTCGACCTTTAGTGTTTTCTTTTAGTTATCGTTAATTAGTGTTTGTCTTCTACTTCTACCTATTTTTTATTTCTTTAATTTATTAATAAAAACTGTTACAGTTTTCTTTAAAAAACTTCCAAATAATCACATCGCGATATTATTGCATCCTCATCCACTTCCTATTTTGTGGAATAAGTCCCCTTACTATGTCAATGTATATGATCTTAAATGTTAGCTCGAGTTCAAATAGTTTGCTTATGATTTTTATTCAACTCTTGAAATTATACAGGCTATTCCTTTTTATTTACTTTTTAAACTTTAAAGAGGAAAAAAAAATCTGATGTTGCTGCTTATATACTTGTTTGTATTGTATGTTATTCAATATTGTATTTTTATTGAGCAATGCTACAACCACATACAATTTACAAAAAAAAATCCACACAATGAGGTGTCATGCAACTTATGGCCTTCTCTTTCTAACATTTAAATTATCTCTCTTATTTTCATCCACAAATTCACTTGCCACATCATTATGTGGATTTCTTTTTGTAAATTGTAGGTGATTGTAGTATTTCTCATTTTTATTACCATATGTCTATATCACTATATTACTACACGATTGTAAATACTGTAGAAAAAATTGCAGGTGGAAAATTACTCAAAAGTAGGGAATATTTTAGTTTTGAACTTGACATGACCTTATTAACACGAATCTGGATTATATTTTTCGACTTCAAACGATGACGTTTAGACACTCTATAACACCTGTTAAAAGTCTGCATTTCAATCTGTTAGCTGAAGATTTATCTTATGGATGCGAATAAACTAGTGACTTCGGATATCAATTTATTCATATAAACTGTTTACGAAGTAGTTTAGTGAGTTTTCTAAAGCTAATATTAATGGTTCGGTTGGTTGCCCCTCAACCGAGTAGTCGATCGAGTTATATCCACTAGCACAACCGAATGCAACCGATCAAACACCTAACTTTTTCATTTACTCGGATTGTGAGCCAACCGAGTAAATGTGCACACCTACTATTGTTTTGTGTGTATTTTTTTATTAGTTTTTGCGGCGTATATTATTTTTTTATTAGTTTTGTGGCGTATGTTTTTAGTTATGAATCTTGTCGTATTATTAGAAAATTGTGGTTTGGTGTAGTGTTAGAGAAAGAAAGCTTATATAACACTGATATGAAAGAGTGTGACCAAAATACTTAAGAAGCTGGTAAGAAATAGCCATTTAGAAGCTTGTAAGAAATAGACATGAGAAAAGGAAAATATAAAATAACTAACTGAATTTATATAATTTGTTTAACCGCGTTTCCAAAAGGTGTCTCTATCGTTCGACCTTCATTTAATTTCCATACGTACCCCTTCACCTCCCGCTTCATAAAACAGCACCATCATCATCAGACCTGCATTGCGGAATAAATTACTCTTTGTGTGTGTGTTTTTTTTTATTTAAAAACACATTTGCTTCTGCTACTTCAATCTCCGGCCTTTGATCACGATCTTAAAGGTTGGTTATCTTCAAATTTTGCTTTTTCAGTTTTATCTAGGTAAACGTTATGTAATGATTTTTCTATAAAAAGTGAAGCTGGAAAATGATGGGGAATGGAATAGCAAAAAGGGGAGAGAAAATTCCTAAAATAGCACAAAAGCGAAACCATAGTTCCCTTTCTAGCCAAAAATAAAAATAAACCACAACAAAAACAATTTTTTTAATTTATTTTTTTGATTTTTTGAAGAAAGACAAAATTTGATTGCACAAAAGTACTACGATTTATTTTGAGATTTGGCTTTTTTGGCTAGAAAGTTGACTTAGGTTTCATATAAATATATTTGATTGGTAAAAGTGTTAGGATGATTGGCAGAGGCCTTTGTTAAAATTGTTAGAGCAGTGGGTATGGTGGTGCCATACAGGTGGTGACATAGGCAAAAAGTGCCTGCCACATCACCAAAAATTCCCATGGCACGAGATTTTCAACGGCACCAAAAAAACCCTCCCTCATACAAATGTGGTGGCATAGCAAAAGTGGTGCCGTTGGGTCCACACATAGCCCACTAAATACACAAATAGTGAGCCATTGCTTGGTTTGGGCTGTTACAATGGCACGAGGCTAACACCAATGCGTACCCCGCCCCCTTAGAATTATTGGCAGAGGCCCTTGTTGGGGTCATGGATCAAGGGGCAGCGCCCCAAAACCTAAACTATTTTTAGGATTCGGGTACTACCCGTTTTTCCCATCAAAAGACACAACTTTTACCAAGAGTTGTGACTCTTTCCGCCAACCGCTTTTAACCGAAAATAACTAACTCTTAGTTGTGTAAATATAACAGACTTGATCTCTTCCAAACAGAACTTAAAAAACAACCATCTATGTATTGCTTTGTTCTCTCGTGCCTTAGAAACAAAGTGTGATTATCTGAATTATCCAATTGAGGATTTCGTGATACCCGAGGCATATAGGGTCGAAATACTTCAATCTCAAAGTGGTCTCTACACGATTCAGGGAATATATCAGGATTGTTATTATTACCACTCACACATGCCCAAATTCCAACACTAAAGACTTTATGTTTTGTACATTTTTGTGTTGCAACAATTTCTATATTTCAAGTTTCTCAGTAATTGTTTCAACTTCGCTAGATTCAAGTTGTTAGCATTATGTTTTCAGCTCTTTGTACTATTTAATGTTACTTTGGGATGACACCTTCTTTCTGAGATTTTGGACTAAAGCAATACTTTTCTTTGCTAATGCAGTACCATGGAACTGATGTATTCACTCTGGTTTCTTTTCATGGCCTACATACTATATTCTGATGAATCACTCGACTCCAGTATCAAACGAGTTATTGATACTTTTGATTTCCATGGAGAATCAGGTTTAATTCAATTTTGGAGATGCAGCCCACTTGGGGATCCAAACGACATTGGTTGCAGTCTTAGACTGGCTGATCAATTTTGTTTATCAACTCTACACAACAACCGACTTATGGATTATAGGATGACGTGTTTCTTGAGGAATCCTTTTATTGGACTCGCGACAAATGTGGGAAACTGGTTTGCTGGGCGAGCAGCTCAAACAAGGGTCGGAGATCATAGGACAAGACATGCTGTGCTCAATCATGATCATCAATACGTTGATGAAGCATCAGGAATGGGACAGTTAGTTGTGCCTGTCTACTCTAATAATTTGGGTGATGGGTTGAAATTTGTTGGAATCATTGAGCTTGTCACAACTCAACCTAAAGAAAGTTACGTGGCTGATTTCAATAGAATTCACGATTTACTCATGGTTAGTTTTTTTTTTTTTTTTTTTTACTTTAATTTGTTGAAACATCGTCATATAAGTTTATCTGTTTCCTATAACAACTTTTATGCAACAAAACTTAGAAGCAAAAATAAGATTAGGTGCCTTTCGGAATTAAAAAAATAATAAAAATGAGTAGGGGGTGTTTGGCTGAAGGGGTTGTGTTTAAGGGCATGTGGCAAATGTGGATTGGATAATGACTGAATATATTTTTTAAGGGTATGGGTTCAAAGGCATGGGTTTTGCAGCCGCTAAGTCAGTGTGTAGCTTAAAGCTCGCTATTTTCTTCGACATATGGCCCTCGGGCCGATTATCGACATTTTGCTGATGTTAGGCATCCTCCATAACCATCTAAAGGGGGTGGGTTTTGTAATATATATGCATTAACATTTCTATTCTCATATTTTCTTAAACCCTTACTAGTAGTGATTCCTTGCAAAGCAAATAACGACTTGGAGATGATGAACTTAAAACCATCATGATTAATTATATCTAAATAAAACCATTATGTTAGATGAAGTCATTAATGTTTTTTTTGTTCTTATCTTTGTAGATGGTGAACTTAACATCTACATACATGGGGAAGACGATAAAAGTTAAATACAATGATAATACAGTGAAGTTTACCCTGCCATTTTCGGCCAAACTCACGAACTTGCAGGAACAAGTTACAACGAGGTTCAAGGAATTGAAGAACAAAACGTTTTGTATAAAATATGAAGACACCGATCGGAACTGTCATTCAATTTTGAGCGACCAAGACCTTGAGTTTTGCATTGGTGAGTCTATTTCAAACAGGACAACAGTCATTAGAATGTTTGTTGACCATGTGGTAGGATGATGGTGTTTTTTGGTCTCTGATGAATAGTGATACTAAAGTGTGCATAGTTAAAGGTAGATATAATGGACTTCAAACTATCTTTAGTTTCTGTTTAGATTAGCATAAGCATAGAGCTATAAACAATGATAGGAGCTGGTTCTTTAATTTTTCTGGATAATCGGTCTACGCCCCTCACGAAACTAAACGGTACCTCACGATAATACTTATGATGTTGTTAGGATGTGAACAGTGTGGAGATAAAAGAGAAAAAGAACAGAGGGGCTCAATACCCGTTTTCGCTGAATAATAACATCCAAATGTGTGGCTAATCATAATACATAAATATGTGTAGAGGTGCAATATTTTTTAGCTGTGCATTCCAAGGTTGGTTCAATAAGTAATAAAAAATGTGGACAGGTCAGAGTGCAGAAAGGATTTATCATGGTTGAAGCAACTTTGATGAATCACAGTACTTGTTTCGTATAATGAAATAAGGATGTACTCTAGCATTTTCAAAATTCCAGGAATATAACCGTTTTCATATTCGAGAACAAAATAAGGACCAATAGTCATTATGTAATCATGTGTTTTAAAGACACTTTTTTAGATAAAACAAATCTAAAGAACTAACCTCACTTCGATGTTGTTAATAATTATACAATCTTTAGATTAGAAATTGAGATGAAAAAATTTACCAGAAAGCATAAACATATTTAAGCCCTCAGCCACTCCCACATAAGCTGAATATAGGAACAAGAAGTACGGGGACGATCCAATCAACCATAAGATTAAGGTAGATATACAAACAACATTCAAACTCAGAAAAACAGAAAATTAAGGAAACACATCACCATTCAAACATCCATGGCAATAGCAATGGAGCGCAGAAAATGGATACAGTAGAACCTAAGGCTGACTCAAGGAAGTTCCTAATGCCAAATACAAGTGAACAAGGATAAACATAGAAGGGTAAAAATGTTTATGAAAGGTGACCTTGTTATGGTGAATTTACAAAAAGAGAGATTTCCAGTTGGCACTTGCAAGTTAGAGAAGAAAATTGGTCCTTATTGAATTTCTGAAAAAGATCAGCAGACCTGCCGACAGACTTGACAGAATCCAATACCTTCAGCATCGCCTGTCAGGTTGACTACTACCCTCCTGATGAGCTCCTGAAGCTTGCTGATAACCCGTGTTCTAGTCCTTTTGACACAGGAGAGAATGACTGCAGACATAATATGGAAGCAGATAAGGGATATAGAAATTATGTCTGATTCTATTTCTCTTAAGGGTCTTGCGAACATTTGCCTTGAGCGCACATGTTAAGAAGCATTAATAAGTGATTATGCTTTAGAATTAAAATCGTTAAATATAGTAGGTTTGATGTTTATGTTGGAGGCAATTTAAATTAGTTCCCATATATGTTTTCTGTTTCTACTTACCTCGCCACAGACTTTAGTCGTGAACAAACCCATGACTATTGTGCTACTGCAGCATGTCAATCTGTTGCATTTCTATTCTCAGAACTAGCAGCCCCACTGGCAATGCCTATTTTTGTGGGTTTCATACCCATTCCCAAAAACCAAACAACTATGTTATAATAAAAGTCATACCCCCAAACCAAACACAACCTCATTCACTAATATCAACTAAAACCAAACAACAGAACAAGTAGTTTCACTAAAACTTAACCAAACCTATTTCCGTACCACCCAAACACAATCCCCAAAACCCGATTACATCCCAAAAGCCAACACTAACTGAGTGTGAAAAGGGCGCATAGTAAAAGGTCTACATGGAACAAAACACAAGAATCATAAAACTATGAATAAAACAACGATGAAATTCAAAGAAAACATCCCCATTCATTATATTGACAATCAGATAGATACATAAACCATAAGATCCATTCCCTAATTCCAACTAAAACCAACGACAAAACAAAAAGTTTTGCTAAAACCAACACTAACAACTACCCCCAACAACTTAAGCCTTCTTTGGAGATTTCTTAGGCAACGGCTTAGTCTTATCGGTGACAGCAGATTTCTTAGGCAAAAGCACGGGGTTAATGTTGGGCAAGACACCACCACTAGCAATCGTAACACCGGAAAGCAATTTCCCCAACTCTTCGTCATTCCTGACAGCCAACAGCAAATGCCTAGGGTTAATCCTTGTCTTCTTGTTGTCTCTTGCAGCATTTCCCGCCAATTCCAAAACCTCAGCAGCAAGGTATTCGAGGACAGCAGCGAGATAAATCGGAGCACCGGAGCCGGTCCTCTGAGCATATCTTCCTTTCTTCAAAAACCTCCCAATCCTTCCAACTGGAAACTGAAGCCCTGCTTTCACTGATTTCGTTACCGACTTCTTTCGTGATCCCGCTCCCTTTGTCTTTCCTGACTCCATTTTTTGGTTTTGAAATTTGAAATTGAATTTGAGATTTGAGAGTGTGTTTGTTTGGTGAGAAATGAGAGGGGAGGAGTGGGGTTTATATAGTGTGTGGGAGTTTGCCAAGCTGGCGATCCGTGTGAGTGTGTGTTTGTTTTGACCGTTGGATTAGATGAAGGGGTCATCGGATGGTTGAGACTTGTCACTTCAAACAATATCATTAATTTAAAGCATCCTCAATCTTATATATATTTTTGTAATTTTGTAAGTTTAATAGAGTGTCAAATAAGCATTACAACATCTTTTATAAAGTCTCCCAACTAGAGGTGTCAAAACGGGCGGGTCGGGCGGGCACAGGCTAAATGGGCACGGGTTTAAACGAGCACGGGCTAAACAGGCACATGTTATACAAATCGCTTAATAAAATACTTAAAACGACGAAATAAATTCTTTAAACGTAATATCATATATATATTAAAAAAACTTAAATATATTATATAAAAGAAAAATCTTTAAAACGATCATAATGTTCTACAATTGATAAGAAAAAAAAGTGTTCGTTAGTCACACATTTTCGTCCGTTTTTCTTACGTTTTCGGCTGTTTTTTTACGTTTTCGTTTGTTTTCATATGTTTTTCTTACGTTTTCGTTTGTTTTCCTACGTTTTCATCCGTTTTAACACGTTTTCATCTGTTTTTTACACGTTTTCGGCCGTTTTTATACGCTTTCGTCCGTTTTAACACGTTTTCATCCGTTTTCACACGTTTTCATCCGTTTTCCTTACGTTTTTGTCTCTTTTTTTATGTTTTCGTCCGTTTTAACACGTTTTTGTCTGTTTTTACACGTTTTGGCCGTTTTTATATGTTTTCGTCTGTTTTTTACGTTTTTTTACGTTTTAACAGGTTTTCGTCTGTTTTTACATGTTTTCGTCTGTTTTAACACGTTTTCGTCCGTTTTAACACGTTTTCGTCCGTTTTCACACGTTTTCGTCTATTTTTACACATTTTTTACCGTTTTTAAACGTTTTCGTCCGTTTTAAAACGTTTTCACATGTTTATACACGTTTTCGTCCGCTTTAACACGTTTTTGTCCGTTTTAACACGTTTTCGTCCGTTTTTACACGTTTTCGTCTATTATAACACGTTTTTGTCCGCTTTCACATGTTTTCATCCGTTTTAACACGTTTTCGTCTGTTTTTACACGTTTTCGCCTGTTTTATACGTTTCCGTCCGTTATTACACGTTTTCGTCTGTTTTTACACGCTTTCATCCGTTTTAACACGTTTTCGTCCGTTTTCACACGTTTTCGTCTGTTTTTATAGTTTTCCGCCCGTTTTGCTAGGTTTTGTTCGTTTTACACGTTTTGGTCAATTTTTCTTACGTTTTTTTTTGTTTTTTTTCATGTTTTAGTCTGTTTTAACACGTTTTGGTCTATATTTACACGTTTTCGGCCATTTTTATATGTTTTCGTCTGTTTTTATACGTTCTCGTCCGTTTTTACACGTGTTAAAACGGATGAAAACGTAAAAAAAATAAGACAAAAACATTAGAAAAACGGACGAAAACATGTTAAAAAGGATGAAAACGTATAAAAAAAGGTCAAAAACGGTCGAAGACAGACGAAAACGTAAAAAAGAGACAAAAACATAAAAGAACGGATGAAAACGTGTGAAAACGGACGAAAACATGTTAAAAGCGGCAGCGTATACAAATGGCGTTAAAAGCAGAAAATGCGCGAAAATGTAAGAAAAACGGGGAAAATGTTAAAAAAACGCGATATAATAATGGCGGCGTGTACAACAAAACGTTAAAACGGATGAAAACATAAAAAAAACAGACGAAAAGGTAAGAAAAATGGATGACAACGTGTTAAAACGGACGAAAACGTATAAGAACGGCCGAAAAAGTGTAAAAACAGACGAAAACATGTTAAAACAAACGAAAACGTAAAAAAACATACGAAAACGTAAGAAAGACGGACGAAAACATGTAAAAACGGACGAAAATGTGTTAAAAGCGAGTATAACGTGAATATGTGTAAAAACGTAAGAAAAACGAATGAAAACGTATAAAAAACAGACAAAAACATAGCAAAACGGGCGAAAATTTATAAAAACGGACAAAAACGTAAGAATACGGACGAGTTACGTAAGAAAACCAAATTTTTATTTAATTAGAAACGAATGTTAGTATAAAGGACTAACGTTGCAAACGATCGTTTGGTTAATGGACTAACGTTGCCACTCTAGAGTGAGAGCTAACGGAGAAGATAACGAAGTTAGTGCTCAGGGATGATTAATGTCGATAGTTTATGGACTTAGGGATGATTAATGCCAAATGTTTAAGATATGGATGATACTTGCTAAAAACCACAAACCACAGGGATGATTTTTGCAGTTTACTCTTTTAGTTTCTTTTCTCTTTTACAATCCGTAATTTTTTTTTATATTTTTATGCAAACAAATTGTTATTGTGTTTTTTTATAAAAAATATATTGTTAGCTTATCAATTTATAAGTGATTAAAATTAAAGTGATGATGTGGAAATCTAGTAAAATGTGTAGATTTTAATGCATTGTAAAGGTTTTGTATAGATGATAAAATAATGATGTGACAGTATATTAAACTTTGTATTATACCAGGGTCATACTATACAAACCCCTACCCAAAACCTCCTCTAATGTTTTTTATAGATTTTTGCGCCCAAATTGTACATGTCTGAGTCTGCAGTTTTTATTTATTTTTTTTTCTTTTTTTTTTTTTTAAAGTTTGTATCAACTTTTGTTTTACTTTGTGTTTAAAGTTACTTTTTTTTTATGTTTGTATCACTTTTTTTTAAGTTTGTACCACTTATATTTTTATTTATTTTTATTTTTTCTGTTTAAAAGTAAATATAACCCGTAAATTGGCTCGCAAAATATCGAGATTTTTAATAGGCTCAGATTCGAAGGTTGCATAGTGATAAAATATCACTTTACCGTCCATTCGGTTGCGAAATTTTTTTTAGTAAAAAAGACTCAGATTATCATCGTTTTATCATTTTGGTACGCAAATTTGAAGGTTGCAAAGTGGAAAAAAAAAAAACTCACGTTACCGTCCATTCGGTTATGCCATGCCAAAACTCTAAGTTTTTTTTTTAAATCATTATCGTCGTATCTCGGTTTTTTTTTAACAAAAACCAAGTTTCAGATCTGCTTAAACCAACTGCTTATCATAAAAGCTGCTTAAACCAACTGCTTATCATTAAAACACCCTATAAAAATTTCAGATCCAAGTTTTTTCAACAACCATAACTTTCAAGAAACCATCTGCTTAAGCAGTTTCATAAAAAGCAGTTTCAAGAACCACAATCTGATAACAAACAGTATAAGCAGTTTCATAACCAACAACTTATCATAATAAGCAGTTTCAGCAAGCAACCATCACCATGACCAAATCGTCCAAAAAATAATATTTTCAAATCTAAAAAATACTACAAAGATGTAACAAGATCTTGAAAACAAGATCTAACAAGATCACTGAAACCACCATCAGAAACTATCACTAAAACCACCATCAGAAACATCACTGAAACCACCATCAGAAACTATCACTGAAACCACCATCAGAAACATCACTGAAAACAAGATATAACAAGATCTTGAAAACAAGATCTAACAAGATCACTGAAACCACCATCAGAAACATCACTGAAAACAATATCTAACAAGATCTTGAAAACAATATCTAACAAGATCTTGAAAACAAGATTGAACAAGATCTAAAAAATCACCATCATCAAATCTGAAACCACCATCACTGAAAACACCTGATGCAGGTTTTACTGACCATGTTTTAATATTTATAAAGTCTCGTTATACCTATGGTCTACCCTAATGCACTAACGGGCAGTGTACCCGGTCGTGTGTAGTGTAGTAATCGGTAAAGCCGAGGTCGTCCCAAGAGCTATGTGTGTTGGATTATTACTAAGTCTAGTTGTCACAGATTAAAAATGGTTTCGATAGGGAATTAATTTATTAGACTACTAAAGCAGATAAAAGCAAATAAAGGGGTAAAGGATAAATCAATAGAGGAGAGTGGTGATAACCTAGTTAATCCTCCTAGCTAGTTATGTCTACGTCTACTTACTTCCAATTACTTCAGGTGGGTCAAAGTCGAGAGGACAACATTTGGTCAATTCGCCCTAACCTATCACCAAAGATGCCACCACAGGAGAAGTCAGGTGTCCCCTCATAAGTCCTGTTGTTCCCGGTCCCCTAAGCCAAGTCATTAAGTACCGCTACATGCTAGATTTATAATAGTGAGTGCTCGGGCGTTAGCAACTTAAACACCCACCCCTAATTCTTAAGTTCATCCAAACGGTAGGTGATCGGTTGGTCAAATCGCACAAGTAGAAAGGGTCGTCAGTTGGTCATATCTTACCCTTCCCGTCTCAGTCCGCTCACCTAAGGTCGGTTGGTCATATCTCCTAGGCAATTGGCCTCTACCGCCATTCAAAACTACGAAACAAGGGTAGCTACCAATAAACTATGCATGCATACACTTAGAAATAATTATGCGGAGTAATGTAAACGCAAACAAAACAATTAAGGAATCATAACTAGGCCAACACCAAGAGGTGCTTAGCCGCTCATATTAATCATACAAACCAATTCAATATTTAAAGGTACGAAATACATGAATTGAAAGTAAAGAAAATATAAAATGCTAATGCTTATCGTAGGGAGTGATTTCTCCCTTGGAGACAGCTCCGTATGCTCCTCTAGACCTGCCTTGAGCTTTTTACCACGTTCTCTGGTTGTTGTGTGTGGAATGGGATGATTAGAAATCTTTGGAATTCGTGGGGTATTTATAGGCGGATATGGGTTACGGCGTAACCATAACAAGAGTTACGCCGTAACCTTCAATTCCTTCGTATTTTGCACTAGATCACTGAATTTACAGTAACCTTATTAGTGGTTACTGTTGTAGTCTTCAATAAACTTGGTTACGCCGTAGTTGATGAAATAATTACGGCGTAGTTATCAGCGGCGTGGAACCTCATTTGACCTAATATAGTTACGTTGTAGCCTTTGGGAAGAGTTACACGTAACCTTCGATGAGTTGGTTTTACGAGTCACGCAATAGTTACGGCGTAATGTGAGAGAAGCGTTACGCCGTAACTTCTTCAAAGTAGCATATTGTGATAAATCTTTTGATAATTCTTCAGTTCCGCGTCTCTTTAGCTCCAATGCTCGTAATTTACCTGAAAGTGGAAAACAATGGAAAACAAGCGTAAATCCATATAAATGATATAAATTACAAGCATTATTGGGGGAAATTGACACTTAATATTCAGGACTATTTGATGTTATCAACACCATCAGAAACCATCACTGAAACCATCAGAAAACAAGATCTAAAAAATACTACCAAGATCTTGAAAACAAGATCGAAAAAATCACAATCATCAGATCTAAAACCACCATCACTGAAAACACCATCAGAAACCATCACTGAAACCATCAGAAAACAAGATCTAAAAAATACTACCAAGATCTTGAAAACAAGATCGAAAAAATCACAATCATCAGATCTAAAACCACCATCACTGAAACCACCATCATCAGAAACTAAAACCACCATCATCAAATCAAAAAAAATACTTTTTTTCAGAAAAAAAAAAGTGATATCATCCAGATCTAACAAAGCACAGATCTAACAAATAAAACCATATAAACACCCATCATCAGAAGCAAGAACCACCAAAAACAACCACAAATCTATTTTAAGTGTGTGAGAGAGAGAGAGAGAGAGAGAGAGAGAGAGAGAGAGAGAGAGAGAGATAGAAGTATGATTGAGTGAGAGAGAGAGTCAGAGTTATCAGTTAGTGAGTGGGGTGGGTTAAAAACTGTGGGTGGTGGGTAAACACGGTTTTATAAAAGTTTTTTTTTTACAAATAAAGTATAAAAAAATTGTAAAAAAAATATAAAAGTTGTAAAAATTTTGTAAAACTGTAGGTGGGAACCGGTTATATAAAAAGTTGTAAAAAAACATAAAAGTTATAAATTTTTTGTTACAAATGAAAGTATAAGTTTTTTTTTAAATAAAAATATATAAAAGTTGTAAATAGAGTATAAAAGTTGTAAAAAAAAAGTTGCAATTTTATTTATTGTTAAGAAAATATATAAAAGTTGTAAAAAAATTGTAAGAACTTATAAAAAAAAGTTGTTAAAAAGTTGTAAAAAAAGTATAAAAGTTGTAAAAACTTATAAAAAAAAGTTTTTAAAAGTTTTAAAAAAATACGAAAGTTGTAAAAAAGTTGTAAAAATTTATAACATATTTACTTATTGTGATTTTTGTTTAAGAAATGTTTATAACATATTTATAGGCGTTCGCTTCTCACGAGCAACTGACTGATTGGCTGCAAAATATAGCTCGAGGGATCGGTTTTGTTATTGTTAAAAAAAAAGAAGCAAAGCATAGAGGGGGTGTATGTACGAAATCGATTATGTGTGTTCAAAAAGTGGGAAGTATAAACGTGGCGGTTTAGAAGATGAAATTCAACGGCAAACTAGTACCGTTAAAACCAATTGTCCATTCAAATTAGTGGCAAAATATATTAAATCGGGAAATTGTTGGATATTGAGGGTTGGTTATTGCTTCACTGTTTAACCGGCCAGTTGTATTTATATCCCCGCGACAAAGTTTTACGTGCTTTCCGCTTTTTCCCGGTCCAGACTTATCACAAGAATGTGGCCCTCTTGTGATTGCCTGTGTGGGGGACGGGGCCTGTGCTCACTTCATTTATGTGACGCTAGACGGAAGTTCACCACTCCCGTATAGTCACCCATAATGGGGGGCGTACCGATATGACGAGGCATCCGCATGGGAAACTCTATTTTTTGATCGGCAACACATGTATACTGCAATTATTGACAATAGAAGAAGACAAATGTAGTACATGATTACTGATTTATGTTGTAAATAATTATACCGACAAAACATAGTAAATGATTACTGATTTATGTTGTAAATAATTATACCAACAACACATTTTAAATGATTACAGATTTATGTTTTTATTATTTGTTAAAAGATTTATGCTCATGCTCCGGTTCTTCCTCGTCTGTTGTTACAAGAGTCGAATGGCATTCAGTGGAGGGACATTGAGTGTGTCAGCAACACAACCACTCGTGTTGAGAGTCTAGATTATGTATTTTCTTCTCCATCTTATGTGCCTCCCTCTCCAGCTATATCTCCAGCCGCTCGCATTGAGAGTCCAGATTATGTGCCTTATTCTCCATCTTATGTGCCTCTTTCTCCAGCTATATCTCCGGCTACAGATGAGGTGAATGTTATTGACCGTGCTCTGGTTCTTCCTCATTCTTTGTTACAGCCATTCGCTTTGACGAGTACGAGTGAGAGATTGTCGGATTGAGGAGGGCAGTTCAGGAGGATCGCTATGAGATCTTGGCGTCCAAGAGACGCATTTCAGAGTTAGAGTTTCGTCTTGACAAATGGCAGCAGCATTGGAGCGACTACGCCTCGGGCGTGATTGATCTTAGTTTCTAGTTATCTTGTGATGTATTCTAATAAACTGACTAGTCTCAGTTAGTTCCAGCTATACTTTTCTTTTAGGTATTCGAAGCTTGTAATTTTGTGAACCATGTAGCAACTATTAATCTATAACAAGCTTGGTTATTTATGTATTCGAAGCTTGTAATTTTGTGAACCATGATATTACTGATTTATGTTGTAAATAATTATACAAATTCTTTGGCCAGATGGAACGAAAGAATCCTTTCTTGTGTGATTGTCGGAGAGGATTCTATTGTCCCATAGAATCATTGATGCCAATCCATACTCAAGAATCATAACAACGATAGAACAAGATGTTAGGTCACTAGTTTTACAACACAAGCTTCCTAGAAAGATAGAGAGGCGATTGAACAAGTAAACCAAACACACACACACGTAAATGATAGACCGGTTATGCGTAGGAGTATGTGAGAAGAAAACTTGAACAACCAACCCTCAAGTGAGGGTTATTACATAGTATTTATAGGCAAGGAGCTAGGGCAACACTCCTACTCCTTACCTTTCTCCTATGGGCTTGGGCCTAAGCTCATGGGCCTTCTACATAAGCTTAAGGCTAGTAACAAACATAAAGGCCATAATAAGCTACCTATTACATATGAGTAACTAACACTTGAATAAGGTTTAGGAGTGATTCCAACAATTTCCCCCTCAAGTGTTATTACATATGAGTAACAAACACTCAAGTGTTGGTGATGAAAACGGTGAACGCGTTGATGTAATAGTAGCTCTGACGTCTTTCGACATTCTTCTTTCTTGTGAGAAGAATTGCCTTGATTTGAACCATCTCCCGAGTGTAGCGAGATAGTTTTCTTTGAACAGTTATGCTTTGACGTCATCTATAACTTTGTTCTTTGATCATTGTTCTTTGTGATGAAAGTAATAGTATGTTGTTGTTCGCATCAGTCGACTCAGTGCCCTTTGCTACTGTGTCTCCACGTCATTCTTCAACATGCTCACACGCTCTTTGGCGTTGGAATTCGAGATCGATGAAGTTCTTTAAGTCTTTAACCTTTGTAGATTCTTTGATTTGACGAAGAATCATTCGACTGTTGTGTTGCTTTAGGATAGAACTTCCATTAGTGATGATGTTGGCGTGAGCATGAGAAGAATCCGCACGATCATTCCGCTCCAGAGCTTCCATAAGAAGAAAACATAAAAGCGGTTAGTAATAAGCGGATTCCGGCACTTACAAGTTTGAACTTCGAGAGTGTTAACAACATAGTGTGAAAACACAACTCTAATTATTACAAAGGCCGTTCCTGAATCGGAGTCCCACAAGTGAGATAACACGATGTACCAAGTACACCTACGATTCAGATGAGTCGCTGAGGTACACCGAAGCATCACCTCACGCCTGTAGACCGTTTGAGACCACTAAGCGCAATCCACGGGAGTTGCCGAAGCGACCGCTGTGGTTGTTTGATGTTGACCCGGCGAGGAGTTTCCATTCAATCACCGAGGATCACAAATGTGAACCTCTCATAAATGTTCTCGGCAGATTGCTAAGATCTATGAAGGACTCGATAATGTACCACTGAAATTCTTATTGTTGAATATCAAGTGATGAAATGTCAAGTGTACCTAAGAGATCTTTTGATGAATCTCGTGGCTCTAGACTCAATAGTGCATTTTGGTTTTCCTGAGCGGAGACTAGGGAGAGGGTCTCCTTCTTCAATATCAGAATCTCTAAGAAAGCCGATAGTTTACGTAGGGTTCCCTGTGAGAATGAAACAAGCTTCTATTGAGAGAAACTTTAGTGGTTAAGAAGGTTTAGTGCATGCGCCTTTGGGTCCATGACGACTTTTAATCTTCAATACCAGCGTCACTAAGTGACAACTAGTAGTATATGAATTGAACCCGATTATCCGCCCTAAGTTGAATAATCTGGAGGGCTATTTCTTTTCACCCTTTTCTTTGCATTTCTTTTTAATTCTTCAACTCCTTCTTTCTCCAATTCTCATTTTCTCCTTTTTATAATCATACCTAAGGACTTCTAAGTTCTAACTATTTGTGGTGTCCTTGGGTAGATCCATCCGGCTCTGGCGGATCATAGGACGGTTATTCCTAACCTTAGTCACCTTATAACTCCATGACTAACCTATGTTGCCATTAAAACCACTGTTGTGAAAAATCTCTCAAAGTGTTTGTGAATGAAAAACATTTTAGTACCACTGTTGAGATAAGATTTTGCATAAATACTCCCCCTCCACATGTGCTTAAGAGTTTTAACGGTTAAAATGCATAGTGAGGAAAGAGCGCGCACTTTTTGAATTGATCAACTCAAGATAGACAATTCCCCGCGATACACTATTACGTGGCATAGTTAAAGAGTTGCATTGTCCGCTTTTAGGTGACAACTAGCTCTAATAACTACCTTGAAGGTGTAGACAATCCTCGAAAGGTTTTCAAACCCGTCCGAGTTCATGTCTACCAAGAGTTTCTCGAATGGTACATTCTACTCGGACAAGTCCTTTGCGAGACACGTTTACATCACTAGCGAACTAGTTTGAAATTATTACCCGTCCCGGACAAGTCTTTTCGAGTTACTAGCAGTTAAGATCTCGTCAATTCATGGGTTAAGTCTATAGCACAAAGATTCATTTGCATTTACACAACATATTTCTTATCACGTATTTTCTCCCCTCAAAAATGGCATATGTGATGTTATTTTTGAAAAGTTGAGAATAAATATGACCATTTCGAAAGTGTTGGGAAGAATGACCACTGTGAACAATGTTTTGAACAAAGTTTTAATTCAAGTACTCCCCCTCAACGAGTGTTATAAACGGTTGAGGTTTTGAAAATCATAAGGGAAAGTACTTGTTCTTTTGAGCAAAACCTTGAAAATGAAAGGTTTGATAGGTTTTACTCAAAAGTAAGAAGCTTTCGCTCCTTTCATAAGGATTGTGGCACCGACGCGTACCACGTGGTCCTTTATTTACAAGTACGGGTTGTACACTGTAATGTGTGCACAAGCCATTGACATAATAAATCATACATCCAAATATGTAATGAAAGAAGCAATTCAAGGGGTACCAGGTAGTCCAGAGATGTCGCCAGGAGTGTGAGTCCGGCGTTGAAAGCCGATGAAGTTTCTCACGGGTCGACCACCAACATACCTTTCTAGTCTTCTGAATTGATCCCTTCTATACAACCGTTCATCAATCATGGTGATGATCCTCTCGCGTCCCTTCTATCACGTGAATTCCATCGCTTAGGAGACCCGATCTTTTGGTGTATATCCTTCAACCGGTTAGCCAATCCGTCCCTAACCATCTTCAAAGTGTGATCTCCAAACTTATGAAGATCTCCGCACGCCATCAAGCAATTTCTTTGAAGTTCACTGCGGTAAACGACGCCGAAAGGTTTCCTGATGAGCGTATATTGTGGAAGCTGGTTGATGTCGGGTAGATCAAGCTACGTGGAGTGACAGTTGACACGGCCAGGTCGATAAGATTCAACCGCCAGTTGGAGATCTTCTACACGTTCTTGGATAACTATGCGTCGATGAAGATGAGCACGACTTGATGAATTTCACGTTGAATGCTGCGGTGGAGAATTGTCTCATACGACCCCGTACTTTGGCAAGGTACATGTCTTCGATGTCGTTGATAAACAAATTCTCAAAGTCGAACTTCGAGAGAATGCATAATCCCTTTCATCTTGTCGTTTGACCACAATATTCTTTAGGAAGGTGTAGTCCCACTTAGATGAAAGATCGACGTGTTTGATGGTAACAATACTTTTAGAACTATCTTGCATGTTGAGACTTCTGAACTGGCGGCACTTCGTAGTAGATTCTTGGCGTTCCGGCCAATGATGAATCCCGTACAGTGCATCTCGGTCATAGGCTTCCACTTTGTTGGAGAACAAGTGATTGACACGTTCCTCGATGGCTATCACGGTTCGAGTATATAGTCTGCTGGGAATGGAAGTGTCAACGATGTAGCGTATTTCCTTGAACCATCACCACCATGTAGAAGAAAATCCAAGTCTCTGTTGAAGAAATATCGGAATGGAATCCTTGGTTCATCTGATTGGCCAATTGTTGGTAGTGGTTTTGACCAATCGATTGTAGTATAGAGGGTTGTCCCGTTTGGTGAAGTCGATGTTTGCTTTTGGGTTGAGCCAATCCATGTTGTTAGACATAGCTCGAGCAATGTTTTCAAGGTGATATTCGACCTCGATGGCACTTTCTGAGCTGTCTTTCCACAGTTGAAAAGCTTCATTCTTGATTCGCCTCAACTCTGATTTCGTCATCTTCTTCACATGGAACTTTTCTTGCATAATCTTAGCATGCTCCAATGTATTACCGTCTACAAGATCTTGACCTTCTTGAGGTAGGGAGTGGAATTGACAAGTGTAGAAAACCATTCAAATTCCTCTGTGGTGTCTTCATTTAGCCATGATAGGACGCCTGCCTTGGGGCCTTTTTCTTCTTTCTTAGGCCTAGATGAGGGTTCCGGTTTCTTTACTTGTTTGGGAGAGGTGGGTTGTTGTAGGGGCTCATGGTGTTCTTCATCGTCACCACCTGTATACTCAAAGTAATCACCGGTTTTGAGTCCGGGGTGGTGTCTCGAATCATGAGGTTTATCGGTAGAAGAACGAGGAGGAGACCTTTGTTGAGCATGAGGCCGTTGGGGAGGTGGTGGCATGGAAGATGATTCACCGACTTCTTTGTCGTTTAGCTTCATCATTCTTATTATGATCCTTATCTTCATCGTCTCTAGGACGTTTGGACTTTCACCTTAATGCGCATGCTTCTAGGAGTTGGTAGTCCAGTAATGCTTGAAACAACTTTCCTTCATCAGTAAATGTCCCGGTCGTTTAGACATTTGTGTGACAAGCTTGGCCACCAATTCATTATCCGAGAAAACTACAGGATCGGATGGATTGATTGTGACGGTTAAGGGTGTTGATCTTATAGTTTGCTTGGCTATCTACATAAGATTCGGATATAGTTGTCTGGTAAACATCTCCTTTGTGACTTTAGGAACGATTTCCAGAAGGTACTTATGAGTGTAGCCGATCATTCTCCATTTTCCCTTGTAGATCATCCCGCATGAGCTTCGTATGTGTTCCTTTCATTACGCATCTTGTCATTCTCATCATGTAGATATCGCATTTGGTCGACAAACCAATTCAGTTCAGAGCATGTCCTTCTTCGACTTGTTGAAACTTTCACAATTCTTTCATGAGTATGAGAAATCCAAGATCGAGGTGGCTTCTTCACTGATCCGGATGATGATTTGGTTGATCTTTTTGATGGTGGTGGTGAAGAGTGAGAAGAGAATCGATGATGATGAGATGTGAGGAGACTCCGGGTCCTTTGGTGGTTCTGAAGTTTCTTCCTTTGATCGTGCAGGACTATCTAGAAGAAACGTATCATAATCAACATCTTCTTCATTGCCAGTCTTAGCTTGTTCATGACTTTGGCTTTTGACTTCTTCATCGGCTTTAACCTTCTCACTTCAGATTCGGTTCTTCAAAATCAAACTCAAGAGTATCTTCGACACGCATTTGTTGTTGTACCAAAGTGGTGGCACCGGATCCCTTATCGGGTTGATTAACCGCATCGGATGCGGTGAAGGTTGAGCTGCACCACTTGACCCTCTGGGGCCACCCATTTGTTCTTGAGCAAATTGTTGTGCAACGTGTTAAAGTCGAGCAATTTGAACTTCTTCTGTATGATTTATCCGGTTGCTCTTCATCACTTTATGAGCTTTCATCATATGGCACAAGTACATGAGTCTTTCCTTTGCCATGTTCATCTATTGGACTAGGAGGTTTTGTGATGGAGAGTCATCCTTTGCGGTTGAGTAGTGGACCTCCTCCGATTGTGTATCGAGCTTTAGATCCGGTAGCTTTCTTTGTGGTTCGGTGTAGGAATAGGAGCTTCCTTGGAGGGAACTTTCTTCCTTGGGTAGGTTCCTCTTGGGACCTTCCTTTGACTCTCAGTGCTTATTGCACTTCCAAAGACTTCCTCTTCCGGTTCTCAGTAGGAGTTCGAGAAGACTTTTCATCGAGATGACCAACTTTGCCTTCGCATCGCTACTTGATACCTTTTGTATGTTTCAAGCTTTTTGATTTCATTGGTCGAAGGTGATCGAGCAGACGGCACCTTGTTTCTTTGTTGTCGATTCCTTGATTCCGATAGAAAGGATAGGTTCGGACAACACGTCGTGATTGTCAGGGTCATTGAGCCTCTTGGGAATATCGGGATTAAGCCCAGTGCTCGGATCAAAAGCCGTGTATCTAACATAGGGAATTTTGAGCCAAGCTTCTGTGAAATGACATCATGTCATCCCATATCGGTGCTTGATTTCAATGTCTTTCTTATTGATCAATGACCGAAGACTTGCGGTTCCATGAGCTTGGGATGCTCATAGCCACCGTCACGACCGAGACGGACTTAGTGATGATGATGTAGAGGGTTCTCCACGGTTGAGGAATGTTCTTAAGCTCCACGTGAGAGTGCTTGTTAATAATTCATGACGCTTCATCATAGCCAATATCAAGTAGAAATTGCGACTGTCTCTTCAAGAGGTATGGCAAAGAAGTCGGTTGGCGCGATGTCCGGAATGATAAGTACAACCCGTAAGTCAGCAGGAGTGATAGTGACTTGTTTGTGATTAAGTGTCACTGCACTTTGAACAGTGATCCTCTGCATAGAGTCCCGAATTGTTGAATGTAGATTTCGGTACTATAGCAGAGTGTGAGAGCATGTTCCGGTAGGGATGATTCCTTAGAATATCCACAGCAATGAGACAAGAAGATTCCGAGCATGTGAGGGTTTCAAAGTCAACCCTAAGGTTGTTCTTTCCAATCTTTCTCGGATAGCCATTTGGGAAGATATTAGCAATAGTGAGAACCCGGTGCATCCACATTCATTTGGCGACCATGTCGGGATTCGAAATAACATTAGCCAAAAGAACCAACATATCGAAAGACATAATGTTAGTCAATAGAAGGTCTTATTGTCTAGTTATTGAATGTAAAGTGACAATGATTGTTACGAGTCCTAAGTCACTTGTTTGTCCAATAGTCCAATGACGTCGTGAAATGGTTTGTGAGTTAGTTAACTTTAAGTTTTAAAGTTTATGTTATCACTTATTGTTCACAACATATCAAACGATTAAGTTTATTAGTGACATTATTGGATTCGGGACGTTATGATAAGTTTATTAACAAGTTTGTACACGTAACAATTCATAATGAAGGTCAATCAAGGCATAGGCGTAGAATTGGCAAATTTAAGCGTGCTTGTAAACAAGTAATGACATGGCGTGAGCGACTAAAAGCTTATGCGTAGGATCTTAACTTACGCGTAAGAAATGTTACGCGTAGTAAAAGGGGACCTTATGCGAGCTTGCAGCGTGAGGCGTATTTATACCTTACGCGTAAGGCTTGCCGTAAGAGTAGACCTTATCGTGGGGTCCGCATTTACATATCCTTCACGGATACGCGTAGTCCCATTGTAGAACCTTACGGCAATAGTTATGCTTAGGATTTATTCTTACGCATAACATGACTACGCGTAGGGTAATCCTTATGTTTAGAGATTCAAATGACCTTGATTCTGAATTTTAAGCGTAGCAAGCCTGAAATAAATTCATCAAATCATCAATATTAACACAAGAATTCATTTTAACAACAAATCATGGCATGAACATTCGTTAAACAGTTATGCGTAGAAAGTCATACATGCGTGAGGTCAAAACCCTAAGGGTTATGATTTACGCGTATGATTTCTAGCCATGGGATTTGCACCATACAATTTCCGGTAGTTCTAAGATGTTGTGAGAGTCTATAAACCAAGTTATAACATCTAAATCGTGGAGAATCAAAAATGCCCAAACTTATGAACTTTAAACCCTAATTCCAAATTTTAATCATTTAGAGTTTCTGGGTGGTTATAGAGCTTAGAAATCATCAATTCATCATCATATAAACATTACACAACAATCTTTTTGAACAAAACTCTTCACATTTGTAAACACCCAAATCGACTCATAAACCCTAATATTCAAAAAATCATCAATTTGTTTCGGGTGGATTTTGAGGTTGAAACTAGTATCATTGATGTTAAATACATGTTTTGACACAATCTTTTTAACCACAAACACCCTTTTATGATTTGGTGTTCTTGCGCTTACGCGAAGACACAAAAGTGACTATATCATCAAATTAAATCGTTGGATTTTTTAAAGATTCAAAACCATTGCTTAAAAACATGTTATAAACACGAAATCACTTACAATTTGATGATCTGAAACACGGGTTTGTCAAACGATTCTTAGGCATAGGATCCTTTTTGGTGTAAGTATTAAATGTGATGGAATAGTTAGGTGGAGAGTGTTTTTATTAAAATGACTTTAACATTTTGACAGTTTAGGTCCCTCCACCTTTTCCTTTTTCATACAAAGCCATTTAACTTCCATTTTGGTTACCAAACAAAGATTTTAAGAAAGAAACATGACGACACTCCCCTTGACTTAGGTAAATAATGAAAGGTTATAAATTTTAGTCCGAGGAGTGTCATTGAACCAAAAAATTTACCACCATTGATAAGAGAAACAACCGAGATAAGATAACATGCAAGTACAACGGATGTTTTGAAACAGTTAAATCTTTGTAGTCTCCCCTCAACACTTGATCGAAAAATACTGAATTTTGAAAGATTAAAGTGTTGACGGAAGAAATGTACTTGCCATGTTGACAGAAAAGTAGATTAGAAAAATATTTTTGTTGTTTTATCAGGTTTTATATTTTTGTATTTTGTTTTTGAAAAATTATTTACAAAAGATATTTTGGTGTTTGACATGTTTTAAGACTGTTTTAGGAGGTCATCCAATTCCTCTTGAGTCAAACACCTCATACCAATCCGGTGGACCAACTCATTAAACCTAGCGAGGGGCAAGGCTTTGGTGAGAAGATCGCCAATTGGTATTCGTACCCACAAAATATAATTCAACGGTAGCACTGTTCCACGTGATCCTTGATGAAATGATATCGAAGATCGATGTGCTTTGATTTCGAATCTTTGGCGAGTTGCACGAGATTGCAATGGTTCGATTGTCGCGATACATTGGGATTACTCAAATACGTAACCATAGTCTTTGAGTTGTGTTCTCATCCAAATGACTTGAGCACAACACGCCGAAGTGGCTACATATTCTCGCCGGTTGAGGACGATGTACAATCCTGCTTCTTCGATTGCCATGACACCAGTTTATCACCAAGAAATTGTAATGCTCCTTAAGTACTTTTCCGTGAATCTAAGCATCCTGCGTGGTCGTGTCAAAAGCGATTAGTTCAAAACCGAATCCCGGATACCGGATCCCCAAGTTAATGGTTCCCTTTATGTATCTGAGGATTCTTTTAGCCTCAGAGAGGTGGGTTTCAGTTGGTCGCGACGAGAGCAAAGATATACGGCAGAAAGACAATATCAGTGCGCTAGCTGTTAGATACATGAGAGACCCAATAATACTACGGTATTTTGTAGGGTCCACCAATTTCCCATGTAAATCAGCGTCTAGCTTCTTGGTATGAGCCATTGGTGTGGCATATGTGTCACAAGTTTTCATTCCAAATTTGTTTAACAATTCAAGGGCATATTTGGACTGACTCAAGAAAATACCACGGGGTGATTGATGAACTTGTAGTCCTAGAAAGAACATGAGTTCACCCATCATGGACATTTCAAAAATTTTCTTCATTAGTTTTGCAAAAGCGATTGAAAACTTTTTATGTGTAGACCCAAAAATGATGTCATCCACGTAAATTTGAACAATTAAGATATGTGCCCGTGATATTGTATAAAAAGAGTTGGGTCAACCGAACCTTTGGTGAAATTATTAGCAATGAGGAAAGATGATAGCTTATCGTACCATGCCCAAGGAGCTTGTTTGAGACCATATAGAGCTTTGTTCAGGTTTATAGGCGTGATTCGAAAACTCGTGATCAACGAATCCATCCGGTTGGTGACATAAACCGTTTCTTTAAGTTGTCCATTGAGAAAGCAGCTTTGACATCCATCGATAGACCGTCATATTCATATGAGCATGAACGCGAAATATCCGAACGACCTCAAGACGAGCAACCGGAGCAAAAGATTCTTCAAAGTCAATACCTCTTCACGGCGATAACCCTTAGCCACCGGGCGTGACTTATTTCGGATAACATTCCCTTCAAAGATCCAATTTGTTTTCCAAATCCATTTGAGACCAATGACGTAGGACCCTGTTGGTCTTTCAACCAGTTCCCATACTTCAAGACGCTTGAATTGGTTGAGTTCTTCTTGCATGGATTCAATCCAGTTGTCTTTTGTCATTGCGTCTTTGATGTTTTAGGTTCGATTGACGGTGAGTGCATAAATGCAATGTTCACCATCCGAGTGAAGACGTTGTCTTGTAACGACTAGTTGATTCGGGTTGCCAATAATATTTTCCCGAGGATGGTCTTTTGTCCATCTATGTGTGGAGGGTTGATGTTGGTATACATTGTGCGGTCGAGGATTCAAATGGTTTGTTGATGATTCCGCGACATCCGGTGCATCGATCTCATTAGCAAACGGGTTAAAGAACGCATTTGGATCAAAACCTGCAGGTGGGGTTACTTCATTGAACATCATCGGTAGTTCATCATTGTTGGAAGCGGTTTGTTCAAGTTGTGTTGGAGTCAATGGTGGTGCTTCTTCAATAGTTGTTGTAGCATGTGTATCGGGTATAAGAGTATTATCAAGTTGAAGCGTGAAACAAATGGATACACACGGAGCACGTTCATTAATATCGCCACCGAACAATGGAGCAAATAACCTTTCCATTTGTTGACGAGTAAGTGGGGGCTTTGTTGGTGATGATGGGGTTTGGGGAAGTTTTAGCGGTTGTGTCCGGTTCCAAGTCGTTATACTGGCCATTTCCGTAAGTTCATCGAAATGATCATGAATTGTTTCCATCACCTGTTTTGTACGACGATTCCGCATTCGAAACCTTTTGAATTATCACGATCCAGATAAAGACTCCAATGTCAGCTTTGCTTTGAGCTTTCCAAAGTCATCACGATCATTATTCGGATAGCAAAGAGATCCAAATACATGAAAGTGTTTGAGATTCGGTTTTCCGTTGTGGACAAGCTCAAAAGGTGTTTTGTTGTGGCGTTTTGTGATCATAGAACGGGTTTGAGTATAGCATGCGATGATACGCTTACGCCCATAAGTAATCGAAGTTTAGCATTGATTAACATTGTTCTTGCAGCTTCCACTAACGTTCGGTTGCGTCGTTCGACAACTCCGTTTTGTTACGTGTATGCGTGCAATAGATGTCCGATGTCTTGAATTCATACTTTCTCATAAAATTCACGAAGAGTTTGATTAACAAATTGCCTCTATCCGCATTCGATTAGTCGAACGGTGTTTCGTAGTGAACTTGTATTTTTCGTGAAAGGTGATGATCATCTGTGGAGCTTGATCTTTGCTTCGAAGAAAGTAGACCCAAGTCCGGCGTGAATAGTCATCAACAATTACTAAGATGTAGCGTTTGCCATTGATCGTTTGCAGCCGCATCGGACCACACAAATCCATGTGAAGAAGATGAAGCACATGCCTTTGAGAGCGTGTTCCACCTTTGAAGGAAAATGAGCACGAGTGCTTTTGCCTTGTTCCAAGGCGAGCAAAGGTGATCTTTAGAATACGAAATCGTGGGAGTCCTTTAACTAGTTTGTGTCGAGCAAGGTTGGTGATGGTTTGAAAGTTTAGATGTGAGAGACTTGCCATAGCGAGGATTTTGTTGATGTTGCCTTTGAAAGTAAGCAGATGGGAGAAGAAGCAACCATGTCTTGCATAGAGATAGTTTAAAGACTTGAATTACGAGCGAGAAATAAGGTCGTTTCCTTGTAGATCATGAATGAAACAAGTTTTCTCCCAGAAAGCAACCTCTAAATCTCCATCACGAAGGCCGACCTCTGAAAGCAGTTGTGACCGGGCCTTCCACATAATAAACCCCGCTAATTTCGATGTTCCCATTGATATAGTCTCCGTAGCCCATGATAGCTGCGAAGTGATCATTCCCGAACCTGACAATGCCAATGAACTTTGCAATAAAGTTTGATAACATTTAAGGTTGCTGTCATGTGTGGAACATCCGCTATCAACAATCCAGAGAATGATCGTATCACGCATTACACACAGATGACACATATGGAATAGAAGTAGATGTGGAACCCGAAATGTTAGAGGGTTCCTGATTCGCTCCCACACAGTCAAGTTTTATCACTCAAGCCGGCCACTTGTGAATGGCCGACCGTAACAAACTTAAAACAGCTCGAGAACGAATGCAATGAAGATCTGGGGAGTATAGTGTTTCCCGGTCGTTATGTCCAATGCGCGAAGAATCACCAACGAATAGTGATCGAGAAATTTGAGCGAAAAAGGGATCGATAAGATTATAACTACAGAAAAAGCCAACAAATTACAACGGCTTAAATGCAAATTAAAGGAGATTAAAAAGATAAAAATATTAAATAAACGCTATCACTATTTGCAAAATGATGTTTTTGATATTATGTTTTTATAAAAGCTGAAATTAAAACTACGACGTAAAATAAAAATGTGAAACTAAAAGCAATATTAACCTAAAAATGTGAAAAGATATTTTTACAAACCTAATGATAAAAGAGAATTTATAGAAAAAGAAAATTATTTTTACAACTAATTAATTAATTATTATTAATTAAAACTAATTTTAACTATTAAATAATTACCTAAAATACAAGAAAATATGAAATAAAGATAGAAAAATAAAATTAAGACTTAGAAAAATCTAAAATATCAAAATAGAATTTTCAAAACTATTTTTGTATTTTTCTGAATATTTTTGTATTTTCTAGGAATTAAAAACTATTAAAACTTAATTAAATTACTTAAAAATACAAATTTAACTAAGAAAAATATGGAAAAATATTTTTCTGTCTTTTTATATTTATCTAAACTTAAGAAAAATGAAAAATTATTTTTTTGAGACTTTTCTTAATTTTTTGTATTAAATGCTATTTAAAAATGCTCAAAAACTAATTTAAATTAAGAAAAATAGCAAATCAACTTAGAAAAATCTGAAAATTTCAGGAAAACTCTAAAATAATATTATGAAGCTAGGAAAAATGGAAAAACAGGTGCTTATGTGCAAGAATATGAAACTGATGTGCCAAGTGCTTATAATTAAGCACTTGAATAAGCTAAATGAACACCAACAAGCACCAACTGTTAACAGAAGGTATAAACTGCTAAAAGAGCGAAAATGCAACAAAAAAACAACAGGCCTACACTACTGAAATACAAGATGTACAGATTTGGCTATTTGAGTGAAATGCTTAAAACAATTGGAGAGGGCTACTTGGCGTCACAAAACAAGCACTTAAATAAGCCGTAAACCAAGCAAGTAATGAGACCTCAACTAGACCTGGTTAACTACTTATGACCCAAATACCAACCCTAGACAAGCTCTTATGAGCCTGTGCAATTTGCCAACCGAGAAAACTTCAGTTTAAGCCTGAGTTTATGGCGGGGAGTTAGGACCATATTGAGAAGCGTTTTGAGGCTTCTAAAAATTTGCAAAAATCTGATAAAATGATGACAAGAAAGGGGACCAGTTGAAGTTTATGAAGCAACAAATTTCACTTGATAAGACCCAGAGATGAGTCCATGAAAAATCCTTCTAAGCGAGCTCAAATCCACTTTCACAATTTTGACTTTGTAGCAAAGTTGAGAAAATTTGACTTTATTGAACTTTGATTCCAATTTAATGACTGATGTTGATGTAATATGGTGTAATGAACATAATGCAAGCAATGTCAATGACTTCTAAACACAAAACAAGGATTTGCAAATCCAAAACTCACAACAGTGGAGCATTGAGGCGATTTTGTTAATGTTTGACTTTAAGTGTTTGCGAACACAAGATATTGATTGATACTAACATAAATGAACTAAACAAACATTAACCAACAGATTCTAACCCGAATAAGCCAAAAGGCAGAGATAGATCGTAGAACCAAACACACCTTTAACTATTGTTTAGCAACCTAAAACTAAGATAAACTTGAACAAGCATAGATTATGATCAAACTAACTTAACTTAACCTAATTACTACTAATCCAACAGATTTTAACAGATTATGACTACAAATACATTATATGCAAGAACTTGTGAAAATCACTTACAAAGGTCCAAAGCCACTATGGCTTGAATCCTGTGAACCAAAGAACCTCTAACCTATTTTATCCAACCCAATGCTTCCAAATCGACCCATTCCCATTCCTGAATCACCCCATTCCATTCCTGCATTATTTGTGCTCCAAGTTTGACTTATGTTAACCAATGTTCAATATTGTTTAAAACTTAAACACAAGCTTACAAAAAGCTATTATAAGCTAATATAAACTTGTTTAATCTTGGAAAGAAGCTAATTGAAGCTTGAGATTCAGAGTTTGAAATTAAAAATCCAACGTTAACATGAAAATTGAAAACAAGAACATAAACTGGAATTGAGACTTAAGAGAGTTGCAATACACTTTAAACCTTTTGTTTGATACAATTAAGCTTGAAAATACTGTGATAGAAAACTATTTAAGACAAGATAAGCTACAAAACGACATACATGGTGAAAAATAAAACTAACTACTCTTCTCTTGTTGCTTCCTCTTGCCTTTTATACACCCAAGCAGTTTCTCTCACCTCTCTGAATAGTTCCCAAAGAACAAAATTTACCATTGGATGTCTTGGTATCAATCTTGGCCGTTTGAGCATTTTGGCGCCAATTTTGGTTTTTAACAGTTTGTGGGTTGAGTGAGGTGGAAGGAGGCATTAAATGCATCTTTGGAGTTATGTGTTTGGAGGGGGGTAGGAATGATGATGGAGGTGGGGGTTGAGTGTGTAGGCTGGAGTTGCAGGGTTGTGTGATGATGGGAGTGGTATACCCGTGAAGGAGGTTTATTATTTTAAACTGGGGGCGGGTTTTGTTTTTAAACCGGGTTGAAGGGGTGGACTGGGTAAGGATTTGGGTATTGGGCCATGGGTTTGTTTTGGGCTTTGGGTAGTTTTAGGCTTAAGGTTAATACTTGATCCAAAGTGTATCTTAGGGACCAAAAGTGAACATTCGAAATTCCGTGGACATTCAAGTAATTTCGAAAAGTACTTCAAGGGTTAGACTTGACAATTTCCAAAATTATAAGGGCAAAACTTGCAAATCTCAAGTAATTAAAGGACCATTATTGCCAAATTTGAAACTCAAAGGACTAATTTTGTAATTTCTCAAAACTTTTCACATTTTTCACCAAAGGACTAATTTTGACAACTTTTGATTTTAAAAGGACCTTTGGTGATTTTTCTTTTGAAATTAAGTGCCTAGGGACTAAATCTGACAATTTTAGAAACTTGGGGTGAAACGCCAATTATGCAAACTTTGCTTATTTTTCATCGATTTTAAACATTTTGCATCTGAAACATATAAAATGCAATTTTGGAATATTTTCAGTATTTTGATGCATTCTTGAGCATTTTTAAACGTTTTGCGGTTCAGATTTGACTAAAAATGATGAGTATTTACACACTCATCAATCCCCACACTAAACTATTGCTAGTCCCTAGCAATATTTTTGAGAAAAACTTAATGGATTTGAATCTCTTTACCAAAAGCCATTACTCCTGGAGTAGCCAAATGTTTTAGTTCAAGTAAGAACCATGGTACATCGATAACCATGTGGTTTTGAGCAAACCACTGACTTCAGGCAGATTTGATTTGTCTTTACCGAAGCCGTTTGCTCGGACTAGCCAACTCTTAGATAAATTATCGAATTATCTTTGGTGAGTGATTACCAATTATGGTTTTCCACCGCCTTTACCAAGCCATAAACTGCGGGCTAGCCAACTCTTCACTAATTAAAGATATGGTGAGTTGAATACCATACAATTTTGGGCAAATTGCAAGCCGTCAACGGATTTGAGATATCTTTACCAAGAGCCGTTTGCTCCTGGATTAGGCAATCCTTTTGTTTATTAGACAAAGCGGTTGATAACCAAATGAGTAAGTGTAAAACACTTACTCCAAAAAAAATTTTTGGCCAAAAACGGGGGAATTGATATAATTATATGATAAAATTTGAGAATTCCCCCACACTTAAAAATGAATATTGCCCTCAATATTCAAAGTACCGGCTGTTATGCCGAAACAAAGAAAGGGAAATATTACGCCATTATTTGAATTTTTTTTTTTTGTGAAAACTTATATATATAATATGTGGGGCAACTCCCCCACACTAAGGTGGTAGAAAATAGAAAGAAGTCAGAAATATGGGTGAAAACCCATATCGCATGTTCTTGTTTTTGATTTCCGAGTCGCTAGCTTGACTCGACCCCGAATTAATTTGTTCATGGGGAAGTAAGTGGAAGAAACAGTCTCCATCGGACTTTCATTCAAGATGTTTGGATAAACATTGAAGTACGTGAAAGTTCCAAACCGATGAGATATATATGCAGGCCGGCTCATAGATGATAAATGAAAATGCCGGGGTCAAAGATAGTGTCCTCACTCCCGAACGAGTGAAGCAGAGAGGAAGTCACCGGTAGGTGAAGAAAGAAGGAAAATCATGATGGCGATCATGATAAGATCTTCTTCCTCGGGGTGCGCTTGCACTTTCGTTTGGATTATATCGGTTGAGCTCTTTGGTTTGGAAAGCATCTCGGGAGGGAGGGTTGGAAAATTTGTCATAGAAATACAAACTCTCATGATTGAGAACTTTTCCCCCGATCATGATTTTTGCCATCCAAGCGATCATACTCCGGCGGAGTCATGATATGAGTGAGTTCATCCGAGAACTCCTTGAAGGTGAATGAATCATATTCGAATTGATATGAGTGGGTTCCTTGGTGAACTCCTCCAATGTAAATGATTCATAATCCGGGAGAGAATTATGAGAATGAAAAGTGGTACTGCCACTAATCTTCTCTCCCATATTATCAAAATAGAAGGCTTTCATTTCCGGAATAGAATCATTGGAAAGAATGTCACTATCCTTAATGGGGATAGGAGATGAAATAGGTTTTGCATTGAAAGCCTCGATTTTAGAAATGAGAAGACCGACATTCAATAATGTTGCTCGAAGTGCTTCATCTTTGATTTCGTGTCGATAACTTCATCATTCTCTTCTTAAGCTAACAAGCTCGGAAGGTAAATCTTCCATATAAACGATGTCTCCACAAGATAGCGAATCGTCATCATTAGAATCGGAGAACATCTCAACATGATCTTTTGGGAAGACAAGAGGGGTAGGGATATCAAACAAATGCTCAAGAATTCCCTGTGACTCTCTTGGGATTGGGACAAGGTCCTCAACACTCGACTTTATAAATTCGTCCGATTCTTTTCGAGAACGGTGTCAAGATGCTCGTCCCCATGCTCGAGAGTGAGTGGGAATATCGGTGTGATAGCAGTTGTTTGAGATGGAATCTCAACTGGGATATCAAGCGAGGGGTTGAGAAATAATATTCTTAAAAGGATAAAAACCCTCCTCGTCATCATCATATAGAGTTGCCTTAAGAAATTGGGAACGCTTAGAGCGCATGCTCTAGGGCTAATAATTCTTCCCTAGATTTGCGAGCCTCCGTTCTTGACTAGCAATTCTCCCATGGGTTTTTCACCACTCACTTGATTCTTAAGGTTTTGAATTATATCATCAAGTTTTTCATTGCGGTTTCAAAATCTTGGGAGATTTCTTGGTGACAACTTGGCTCGTGGAGTTTGAAGTATAGTCTTTGTGGAGGTTGGAAATTGTCAAACATGTAAGAGTCATGATTGCTACAAGGAACTGGGTTCCCTATTTGACAATCAGTGAAATTAGGGGACCTCCACGGTACTACAATGCGAAAACTGTTGAGTCCGGTGAATCATATGGATTTTGGTTATAGCCAAAGTTACGAGCATCACTTGGAAAACTGTTCATAGACAAACGTGTTCCCGGATTGACACTCAAATCCTAGGTGAGGACCTCCACAAAATTCATGCCAGTAATGTTGATCATATGAAGATAAGTTAAACGTGGTGGGTAATTGGAAAAGTTTGAGGGGGTTATGAGTTCGATTAGGATCATAATCAAATGAATTCCTCGAACCACAAAACAAACAACTCCCGTTATGAATATCATTACCACATTGTACAAACGTACACCAACGACGATGGTGAACCAAAAGAGGCTCACCACAACCGACACAAGGAATAAACGATTGCATTTGAGAGTTATGAGAGGGAATCGGTTTATTCAAAGAATCAACAAAACCAACATGGTGATCCGAATGATTATCAAATCTCGAAGAACATTACGAAAAATGGGAGGTGGGACAAGTGGTGTGCTTTGAGAGCTAGCAATTTCCACCACTTCCGTTATGGTCTCCGGTTCTTGAGCGGGTTCGCCGGGTTGTGGCGGATGGTCGGAAAAACTTGGAGAATCATCGAGAGTTATCGATAATTCGCACCAATAACAATATTTACTTGCACCCATCCTTCCACATTGCTTGCATAAACAATCCGATTACGACAGAGTCGATCCTCTTCCATCGGCTTTTGCGGTGGAAACAACGAGGATAATCTAATGTTGCCATGAGAATTAAACATGAAGAGGGTTAAAGAAATAGAATTCGCGGTTTTGAGGTTAAAGAAGAGTAGAATCAAGCAGTGCGAAGGGTAAGAGAAATAGAATCATCGGAGATAAGAGGAATGAGAAGAGTATTTTTTGTATTTTGTAAGAAAATATAAATATATGCAGATGGATGGTATGAACAAAGAGTGAATATCCAAATTACTAATCGCTAAGCGATAAGACAATCAAAGACACACTGACTCCGGCGGTGGCCAAAATTTGATTAAGCTCCCAAGCAGTCAAGTTTTATCACTGCTCAAGCCGCGTGAATGGCGACCGTAACAAACTTAAAAGCGGCCGGAGAAACGAACTCAATGAAGATCTGGGAGTATAGTGTTTCCCCGTCGTTATGTCCCGGAAATGCGAAGAATCACCCAAGAATAGTGATCGAAATTTGAGCGAAAAGGGATCGATAAGATTATAACTCTGAAAAAGCCAACAAATTACAACGGCTTAAATGCAAATTAAAGGAGATTAAAATGATAAAAAATATTAAATAAACGCTATCACTATTTGCAAAATGATGTTTTTGATTTTATGTTTTATAAAACTGAAATTAAAAACTACGCGACGTACAAATAAAAATGTGAAACTAAAGCAATATTAACCCTAAAAATGTGAAAAAGATATTTTTACAAACCTAATGATAAAAGAGAAGTTATAGAAAAAGAAAATTATTTTTACAACTAATTAATTAATTATTATTAATTAAAAACTATTTTTAACTATTAAATAATTACCTAAAATACAAGAAAATATGAAATAAAGCTAGAAAAATAAAATTAAGACTTAGAAAAATCTAAAATATCAAAATAGAATTTTCAAAACTATTTTTGTATTTTTCTGAATATTTTTGTATTTTCTAGGAATTAAAAACTATTAAAACTTAATTAAATTACTTAAAAATACAAATTTAACTAAGAAAAATATGGAAAAATATTTTTCTGTCTTTTTATATTTATCTAAACTTAAGAAAAATGAAAAATTATTTTTTTGAGACTTTTCTTAATTTTTTGTATTAAATGCTATTTAAAAATGCTCAAAAACTAATTTAAATTAAGAAAAATAGCAAATCAACTTAGAAAAATCTGAAAATTTCAGGAAAACTCTAAAATAATATTATGAAGCTAGGAAAAATGGAAAAACAGGTGCTTATGTGCAAGAATATGAATCGATTGCCAAGTGCTTATAATTAACACTTGAATAAGCTAAATGAACACCAACAAGCACCAACGTTAACGTTAAGGTATAAACGCTAAAAGAGCGAAAATGCAACAAAAAAACAACAGGCCTACACTCATGAAATACAAGATGTACTGATTTGGCTATTTGAGTGAAATCTTAAAAGCAAGTGGAGAGGGCTACTTGCGGTCAACAAAACAAGCACTTAAATAAGCCCGAAACCAAGAAGCAAGTAATGAGACCCAACTAGACCTGCTAACTACTTATGACCCAAATACCAACCCTAGACAAGCTCTTATGAGCCCCGTGCAAGTGGTCGCATTAACCGAAAACTCAGCTTAAGCCGAAGCTCATGAAAGGTGGGAATAGGACCATATTGAGAAGCGTTTGAGGCTTCTAAAAATTTGCAAAAATCTGATAAAATGATGACAAGAAAGGGGACCAGTTGAAGTTTATGAAGCAACAAATTTCACTTGATAAGACCCTAGATGAGTTCATGAAAAATCTTTTCTAATCGAGCTCAAATCCACTTTTCACCTTTGACTTTTGTAGCGCTTGAGAAAATTTGACTTTATTGAACTTTGATTCCAATTTAATGATCGATGTTGATGTAATATGGTGTAATGAACATAATGCAAGCAATGTCAATGACTTCTAAACACAAAACAAGGATTTGCAAATCCAAAACTCACAAATAGGGAGATTGGAGACGCATTTTGTTAATGTTTGACTTTAAGTGTTTGCAGACACAAGATATTGATTGATACTAACATAAATGAACTAAACAAACATTAACCAACAGATTCTAACCAATGAATAAGCCAAAAGATGATAGATCATTGCAACCAAACACACCTTTTAACTATTGTTTAGCAACCTAAAACTAAGATAAACATCAATGCATAGATTATGATCAAACTAACTTAACTTAACCTAATTACTACTAATCCAAACTGATTTTAACAGATTATGACTACAAATACATTATATGCAAGAACTTGTGAAAATCACTTACAAAGGTCCAAAGCCACTATGGCTTGAATCCTGCGGAACCAAAGAACCTCTAACCTATTTTATCCAACCCAATGCTTCCAAATCCACCCATTCCATTCCTCAATCACCCCATTCCATTCCCCAGCATTATTTGTGCCCAAGTTTGACTTATGTTAACCAATGTTCATTGTTTAAAACTTAAACACGTTTACAAAAAGCTGCCAATAAGCCAATATAAACTTGTTTAATCTTGGAAAGAAGCTAATTGAAGCTTGAGATTCAGTAGCTTTGAAATTAAAAAATCCAACAGTTAACATGAAAATTGAAAACAAGAACATAAACTGGAATTGAGACTTAAGAGAGTTGGAATACACTTTAAACCTTTTGTTTGATACAATTAAGCTTGAAAAATACGCAGATGAAAACTATTTAAGACAAGATAAGCTACAAAACGACATACATGGTGAAAATAAACTAACTACTTCTTCTCTTGTTGCTTCCTCTTGCCTTTATACACCCAAGTAGCTCTCACCTCTCTCGAATAGTTCCCAAAGAACAAAATTTACCATTGATGTCTGGTATCAATCTTGGCCGTTTGAGCATTTTGGCGCCAATTTTGGTTTTTAACAGTTTGTGGGTTGAGTGAGGTGGAAGGAGGCATTAAATGCATCTTTGGAGTTATGTGTTTGGAGGGGGGTAGGAATGATGATGGAGGTGGGGGTTGAGTGTAGGCCGGAGTTGCAGGACAGTGATGATGTGGAGTGGTATACCTGAAGGAGGTTTATTATTTTAAATGGGGCGGGTTTTGTTTTTAAACCGGGTTGAAGGTGGATCGGTAAGGATTTGGGTATTGGGCCATGTGGGTTTGTTTTGGGCTTTGGGTAGTTTTGGCTTAAGGTTAATACTTGATCCAAAGTGTATTCTAGGGACAAAAAGTGAACATCTAAATTCCAGTGGACTGCTCAAGTAATTTCTAAAAGTACTTCAAGGGTTAGACTTACAATTTCCAAAATTATAAGGCAAACTTGCAAATCTCAAGTAATTAAAGGACCAGTATTGCCAAATTTGAAACTCAAAGGACTAATTTGTAATTTCAAACTTTCACATTTTCACCAAAGGACTAATTTTGACAACTTTTGATTTTAAAAAGGACCTTGTGATTTTTCTTTTGAAATTATGCCTAGTGGACTAACTGACTAATTTTAGAAACTTGGGGACTTAAACCCGCCAATTATAAAACTTTGCTTATTTTTCACCATTTTTAAACATTTGCATCTCAAACATATAAATGCGGCCTCAAATATTTTCAATATTTTGATGCATTTCGAAAGCATTTTTTAAACGCTTTGCAGCTCAGATTTGACTAAAATGATGAGTATTTAAACTAAATAGAGGGTGAAAGTGCTTATAGTAGATATACACATCAATAGCTTTAGGTATCCACTTAAATCCTAGTGTGTTATATATCCATTTCCGCCATCTCCAACTAGTATTTGCTTTAGTCTTAGTGAATGCACTAGGTGGTACTACATTCCTAGGAGGTGAAACTAGAGCTACAGGGACAACAAAGCGCTTCTTAGAATCTAAGAGAGGGCGGTCTACCAAGCACGGACTTAGAAAGATTAGTGGGCCTAGAGGTATTCCCGTTCTTAGGATTCCTTAAACGAGAGATGATAGCTTTAGCAACACATTTATCATGACAATCAAAGTTCATACTTTTACGACAAATAACACAAGGTGCATCGATCTAATATCAAAAGTACTTAACGGTTTAGCATTCGTTACATCACTATTTCTATTACATTTGCCCGACGCAATATCTATAGTGGAAGCAACGTGAGTCTTATTCATAGTCCTAGGGTGTTCTTCTACTTTAGCATTCCTTATTGATCTTTTCTTAGGTCGCAACTTCCTATTCTTCGTTGTAGTGCTCCTAGGTCGAAGCGGACGCTTGGAAAGACGCAACTATTCCTGCTTCAAGAGAAGGAGGCACGCTAGCAACTTGTGATTTGGCAGTAGTGATTCTAGGTTCATGAGTACTAAGTGTTACTGGGGCTAGTCTCTTAATGATGGTTACGAAGTTGTTCATACTTTCCTAACATTTCTCTTAACTTGAAGATAGTGTGAATCAGATCTTGATTTTCGGACCTAACATTTCCAAAGAAATGCATAACTTCTTTAGTGTGTGCAAGATAATGATCAAGTTCATTTGATGCTTCATCACGAGTCTTTTTGAGTAAATCAAATATGACACCATATTCCTTTTAACTTTTACAAGTTCTTGTTCATATTTTGAGATTTGACACTTAAAAGACAAGTTTTGATCATCCAGCTTGCTCAATTTTAGATCAAGATTTTGCATACGAATCGGGCGATTTTGTGTTGAAAAGCAAGTTGTTGATCGTGAATATCTTTTTGACACCAATTAAGACGACATATTGCATTTGAAAGTTCGCTTTGACAATCGCTTGTTTTCAACTTTAAGGACTCGACCAAGCACATTATCGCTGTTTCTCAACATTTACCACGTAATCACAGTATCGCCAGAGATATAATCAAATGCATATGACAAAGAATTCAATAACACAAGATTATGGACATCAAGACATATGACATCTTCCAAGAGTCGATCAATATCTTTTCTCAACATTTTCTTTTTACGCTTAGTGTTAGAAATAGATGTTTCTGCTTTCTCGAAAACGACCTTCATTAATCCAAGTTCCTTATGAAAGTCCCTTTCCCAAGACAATGCACAACTTTTCAAATTTTAACATTTGGTAAAAGATTTTTCTGAAAAATGTCTCTTTGTTCTCGCTAGAGGCTTATTGAAAGTGTTGAACTTTGATTTCGAATGATATTCTATCTCATGTTGTAAAGTTTTGAGGTCAGCCATGAAAAGGTCAAAATATCTAAGAATTTTGCGATTTTCATGTTTTGAGTTTACTTCACTGATGGAAGGTAAAGGACCATAAGTTTGTGCATAATCCTGTTGGGGATTAACATTAGAAGACTCGTGTGTTTTATGATTACCCTTGGTGTGTTAGAAGAATCCGTTGGTGTGACGAAAGTGACCGCTTTGAATAGTTAAAAGGTTTGTTGTAAACAACTTTTTCTAATTTTGATCGACTCTCGCCTTCTGCATCTAATTCCTCTTGACGATGATATTCAACAACACTATAATGTAATTATCAACTTTATATTCCTGACCGAAACTTCGTGATTTGGTTTGAATGCTTTGGTTGAAAGCTTAGGTTTGTAATCAGCAAGATTCGGTCCATATCCATTTGGTTTTAAAGTAAACTTTTCAATGGTCGCGGACCGACTCGCCATGTTTGTAAACAAAACTTTTAAACTCTTTAAGTTTGTTTTGCAAGCCGATGATTTCTTCAAGATGATCATCTATTCGCTTCGTTGAATGCTTTTTGTATGCAGAGAACTGTTTTTGACAAGTTAACAACTCACTCTTTAGCTTTTTGATTTTCCAAGGTGAGAGCTTAATTTGCTTTTTATGTTCATGTTTCAGCTTGTTCTATTTCGCATAACAAAGCATTCTTCGGCTGCTAGATCACGATCCGTCTTTCTAAATATTTTTCGCTTTGATAAGATTTGGCAAAGGTCGCTTCAAAACCGCTTTCACGCTTTTTCTTGAGTTTTGAAAAGTTGAGTTGCTTTTGTAAACATTCAAAATCCTTGGTTAATGCGCATTTTGCATTTCAAGTCCTGATTAATGGCATGACATTTTCCACTATGGTCTGTTGGTCTTGTATTAAACGAGCAAAACTAGATGAGGCAAAAGTTCGGCGTGTTCAATGAGTCTCAACATGATCATTATGAGATCTCAAGTATAACCACGAGTCAATTTGATTATCAAGGAAACCGCTTGGTCATCTTGATCGCCAAATATAACTACGGGTCTAGTTGAAAATCGCCGAATGAGATGTGGACGACTCATTTTGAACATTCTGAGCCTGCCGGATTCAGATGTTGGCGGAGATATGAGATCAGAGATAAATATGGTTTGTTCTTCCCGAGACAAGCCATCGCTGTCATACACCGGCCCGTGTCACTCATGTGTAACTCATGCATATTAGCCATCAACATAACAAATGCATTGCCCCGCAAGTCCTCCATATCATCATCCGAAGTCAAAGATTTGCCATAAAGCTCGTTCTTTTGTCGTGAGAGTTCCACCAGCTTCATCCTTAAGAGCCAAAAGAAGAGCCTCTTTGAAATAAGCCCTGCCCCTAGTCCTTGGCTTTGGGCATGCATTAGCCAGGTGTCCCTTCTCATTGCGCTTGTAGCATCAAGACCATTCAACCCATTTCGAGCATTTCCCTGCTCCACCATTGAGCTCGATTGTTATTCCTACCACAAAGATTAAACCCTGACCAGCCCATCTCATTAACCATAACCACGATTCTCAACTTCAACTCGCCCATTGTTCAAAAATGTTTGATTCCTTGTATTAGATGAGGAACGAATACGGTTGTTTGATTTGTTGGTATAACGGGTAAAGGCATTAGCAATCATTGCAAATCCTTGTTGCAAGGCTTCAAACGGATCGCATTCTCATTAGCTTCATCGACAAGGGCTTGAGCATTGTTGTTGTTGTATGGAACCAATTGAGTTTGTTGAGATTGAGGTTGTGAAGGATTATGTGGTGTGATTGTAGTAGTTGGTTGAGTTGCCGTTGAGGAGAATAACCGCTTTGAGCATATAAGGCAAGTTGTTGATTTTCCTGATGTGTCGGTGGAGCAATTTGAGCACGGAGAATCCTTTCCCTATCAACTTCCTTTTCATGAGGCTTCAAGTAATCGTACAACAATCCGTAGATAGAATGATGCATGTTCTTCGCTTGACGGAGAAAAATGACATACTTCTCCCATTCAGAACCAAGACTACTCAGGAACTTAGTATTCACCGCAATTCTTGGCATGATGATGTTGTATTTATCCAAATCATTGATGATGTCCTAAAACGATGATGATAGGACTCTAGTGTCTCCTGTTCAATCATGAAGTGTTCATAAGCCAAGTAAATTTGGATTCCAAATCCTCCCCGATGAGTACGATCCTTCCATAAGAAGATGAATATGATCCCACATTTCCTTTGCAGCCTTTTGAGCATCAACACTTCGAAGAATTGGGTTAGGTAATCCTAAGAGGATATATTCCATTGCAAGTTCATCAGCTTCATAGTGTAGAAGTTCTTGAGGATTCAAGTCCGCAAAGAGCAATGTTTGTTTGTTCATCTCTTGGTGGAATAGCATTTGGATCTCCGGTACAATGACAAAGAGGCATCTCAAATGGACCTTCCAAGATAACCTTCTTTAAGAACTTTCCATGTGGCTTCTTCAGATCACAAAACCTAAAGAACCTTATCACCCATTGATCATAGTTTCCGCGAGTGAGCATTGGAGGTCTATCAAGTGATCCAGCCTCATGAATTGATTGTTGGCCGCTTAAAGCTTCACACATCTTTGCAAACCAAGTGGGTTCCTTCATAGTGTTCCTTGATGGATGTTGATTAAATTCGTTTGTGTAGGTTGAACTTGAAGACTTGGTGGTGGTTGAACCATTTGAGGTTGTGGAATTGCGCCAAGTTGTGGAGTATGTTGTTGATTAAATTGTTGTTGATAAATTGCTTGTTGTTGATTCCATTGTTGATGTTGTAGAGTAAGTTGTTGTGACGCTGAGAATAAGTGTGGGAAATAGTTAGAGTATGGTGGTTGTGACATGTTGAAAAACTTGTGTTGGTAAAAATGGATCTTTGTAGTCGAATGAACCTTTGTTGAAGAAGTATCCTTGGGCGAGAAATCACAATAGCCAAGTAGCACTTATGCGTAAAAACACCAAAGTTACGCGTAACAATCAAGAGTTACTCATAGATTTAGCTTACGCCAAGTATGGAAAAGACTCTAAAGTTATGCGAGACCAAAGTTAGGGCGAGAAAGTTAGCGTAGGATTATCTTATGCGTAAGACTAGGCTTAGGCGAAGATGAATCTTGCGTAGGATTTCTACGCCGTAGTTTATGCTTATGCAATTTTAGGTTTTATCCTGTGATCTTTACACTGTGCAAAAGATATCCAAAGTCGACGATTTTCGTGCTTATCCAAGCAAGAAAACACGAGTAAACCTCGAAATGAAGATCAAACCAAGGATAAAGTTACGCGTAAGATTAGGGTTTTCTACGCCAGAGATTACTCAGAAAAATGATTTTGCCCAAATATGTTTCTAAACCAGTTTTTGTGTGATGAAATAGCTTCAATAACACCAAGATAACACAAAAGTGTGAAACTTGATGATCCAAAGCTCTTAAACAGCTATGAGTAGAACACTACCCACCTAAAAACAAGTTTAAAAACTTCAATCCACGCAGTAAAGTTTGAAACTTTTTGCCAAAAACAAGTATTTTAACACCTTAAAACATTGAAAGTACAAGAATCTTGAATTAAAAGTGAAAAAATAAGTTTTAAGCGAGCCAAAGTTTTGACCACGCTTACTGTAGAATGAAAAAGAACTTAAAAACAAACGGTTCACCCAACTATTTGGCATTGATACCACCGTTAGGTCACTAGTTTTACAACAAGCTTATAGAAAGATAGAGGCGATTGAACAAGTAAACCAAACACACACACACACACATATAAATGATAGACGGTTATGCGTAGGGAGTATGTGAGAAGAAAAACTTGAACAACCAACCTCAAGTGAGGTTATTACATAGTATTTATAGGCAAGGAGCTAGGGCAACACTCCTACTCCTTCCCTTTCTCCTATAGGCTTGGGCCTAAGCTCATGGGCCTTCTACATAAGCTTAAGGCTAATAACAAACATAAAGGCCATAATAAGCTACCTATTACATATGAGTAACTAACACTTGAATAAGGTTTAGGAGTGATTCCAACA
>OU343221.1:79317185-79376694 GCA_910596185.1 Chrysanthemum makinoi | reverse complement strand
TTAAGACCTTTTCGTCATGCAGCCAAAGGAATTTCATGGCACCGAGGGCGCTATTGGCCTCGCTATCATGGTTTGAGAATGTGGAGTCGAAAACTTAGCATCACTAAATGTGCCGGCGATAAGGTCGAAGTTCTCCAAAGTTCTTCGTGGTCGAAAATCGACTTGGTGGAACAAATCCAAATGCACTGCAGCGAGAGTAGAAGCCGCAAATGGATTATCTTGGGAAGTAATTCAAGAAGCTACTAACCCAGGAGTATTAAGGTGAAGGATGAAGTACGTAAACCCGGTGCTTTAATTCGAACCATTTTAATGGTAGAGAGAAGTTGACAAGTACACAATTCGCCACGAAGCTCATCAGATGGTTCCCACATGGTCTCTACCGTGGAGAAGCCGATTGATCGATACATTTAGGCTCATCCCCGAGATCGAGGGATGTCACCCCTATCTAAGCCAACTACCTCTAAGCCGGCCGTGGAATGGCATACCGCCTCGACTAATGATGTGATCAAAGTCCTGAGAACTAGCAAAACAAATGCACAATGGGCGAAAGCTACATGAGGATCACCAGGAAGCTGAGCACTGGACCAGCAAGACAAGAGGCAAAGTAACAAGGAACCTATGGAGCGACGATGCAGAACGCAAAGGATATGCAGGTCCACATCCTAAGTGTACTCATGTAACCTTCACCATTCAGAAACTTCCAAGGTGCAATATATGCAAACAGACAGGCCATCTTAGCTGGAAGTTCAAGCAGAATGGAAACCAAGGACGTAGCCGGCATGTTACGAGTGTGGAAGTCCTGACCACCAGAACACGTGCCTAAGTGAATAGTGGCACAAAAGTGAGCATGGTAACATGACTCTCACGTAGAAGTACCTGATGGTGATAACCCAACCCGTGGAGGCAATGTTAGCTCAGCCGGGGTCGAAAGCATACCTTGGGCACCAGGAAGCTCGCTAAGACACTGAACCGCGGATTCGTACATTCTTTTGATTACCCACTCTATTTCAAGTATCTTCAGTTCTAGTTCATGGCATTGATTAGTGTAGAACCTCACATCATGAGCCTTAGTTTAATTGTTGCCTCACTAACTGGGAGCACCCCACTATTAGTATTGATTGGTTTAAATGATTTCAAACTCGAGCCAAACTTTCAAAAGGTCTCTAACATTTATGAGAAGCCATCTTCACCGACAATTGTTTCTAACTTGATCTAGTGACAGTTCTTGTTTGATGAGTTGCGAAAATCAAGTTAGAATCAAGTTGTTACTCAACCTATGGAACTTAAACAAATGACCGGTCAAATGTAAGTTGCTGAAAAAATTTACCAACTAAGAGTCTTTTGAAGGCAAGGTTCGAGAATGAGAAAATTTGAACCATGAGAATGTACCAGTATAGATTCGACTGAATCTCGAGGACGAGATTCTTAAGGCTGGCAGACTGTGACAATCCGTCAATTCCCCGCTATTATTTTACATTTAATATGCGAAAGTTATTTATTTTCTTCTCATCATTATAACTCAAAATCGAGAAGTTATCTTGTGTTTTCTAAAGTCCGCATTCACACGCGTTCCACACCATAATAAAATTGACGTAAAATTTACTTTCAAATTTCAAAGTAATAATAATACCATAATATTTCGTTCGTCAAAACGTCTCCAAAAATATAAAATTTATAAAATACTGATACCAATAATATTCTACATAATTTAACGTTATCCCGTATTTAACAAATTATACAAGCATTTGGTACATATAATACACTAAATAATAATAATAACAAAAATGCACCCTTTTGTCCTTCCCTTCCCACTCACGACAAAAACAAGAGAGAAATGAGATTTTGCAAAATCTTCATCTTCAACCTCTCTCTACTCTATACCTACACCCCATAGACCGAATCTTCCAAAGAGAGAAAACTCAACATGCCTACTCCATCATCTACTCCTCTTTCTTACCAAAAACATGCAAGATTTTGTCTTCCAAACCCTCCTTTGATGCGCCGGATTGCTACTCATACGAAATCAAAGAGAATCAAGATAAAATCACACAAGAGATTCATATCTTCACATCTATCTACCTAGAACAAGGTCTATGTTTCGCCTAAGATTTTGGAAGCTAGCCAAATTTGGCTTCAAACCAAGACCAAAAGAAGAAAGATAACCAAGCTCCTCCCCAACATACTTCTATATTTCTAGTCGAGTTACAAAAGCCCCAAACTCAGTTTCTCATCATCACTTTCACAAAAATTAGGGTTTGGTAAATCAAAGGGCTTTTCGAAATTACCAAAGGGGTTTTGTTATTCAAGGTCTAAGGAGTCCAAATCAAGCTTCAATTTGTTCTAATTCATCCTAATTCGTGTACAATTGGAGTTTTTGTATTCGGTGTTCATAAGCTACTCGTCCCCTTTTTCTTGATTTAATTGTAAGAATCATCTCCTTGTCAATATTTTTAATCCATTGTTGCAATACGAATTAATGTTTTTATCATTTTTTTTTGGTCGAAATTATATGTGAATAAAGATTGATATATAACTATTTGTAGTCATTAAAATTTGGTTAATGTTGGGTTAATATTGTTGTTGCTGCTGTACTGTCGAGGCCCAACAAGAGAAAGAAAAAAAAATAAATAAAAAAATAATAATTTTGGCATGATTATTTCTTAATTTTTATTGTTTAGTAATATGGCAAAATAATAATATCAATTAGAGTTTGGCTTAAATATTGGAAGTGCTTATTTTCCTTGTTTGGTACCTTGTCTTGATTTTTTTTGTTGTGTTAAACTTTTCTTTGAGGTGTTGGTTTTACTCCTCTTGGCGGCTCCTTCATTGCGACACACCACTCCGAAAGGTCTTGAGTTCGAGCCTCAAAGTGGCCAAATTCACCCTTTAATATTTTGTTTTGAAGTTATATAGTGTGCCAAGCAAGATGATTTTTTTTTCCTTTTGTTGCATCATGCGACATAAGCAGCAAGTGCATTTTTCTTGTGTTGGTAAAACTGAGTGTTAATTGGCCTTGCAAGTTTGGGCCTTTGTGTGTGTCATGACCAGCCCGTGGTGAGTGTACTGGACCGGAACCCAGTTTTCAGCAATGGCCCATTTGGCAAATGACTAATCTGCCTCAAAGGCGCATGTAGTTGTGCGTTGTCTCAGGTCCTCCTCGACTAGATTTTGTTCACTCAACTCACTTGAGTTATTTATTCCCGACATAAATATCACGATTCACTAAACATATATCTTAAATGGATTACAAACTAAAACAAAAATCAAAACTTAAATTTTGACCCACTAGTCTATATCTCATTTAATACTAAACGAAACTTATTTTTTATAACAATGGGTTACTAATCATTGAGACATCTAAAACGTATACATAAGTCATGGCCGTTTACCTAAAAAATACTACGTTTATTAACTTATAAGAGTTTTTAATATAAACCCTTTTACTAATTTTATATACTAACCAATATTCGATCATATATAAATACACATACTTGTAACAACAACTTATAAACTCTTTTAATAAAACCACCACTTAAAGTATGATTTTAATATACTTTTATCATCAACTAGTATTGATCATATATAAATGTATATACTTTTAAATAACTTTTGATTTTAAATATTTAACGTCTAATATTACATGTAATTATTTTCCGTACGTCGTCTTTCGGTTGCCATCGAACTGAAAGTTCATTCGTCATTGATATTTTCCTTATTATGTACTTATGCACTTCCATGAGCCAAAATCTACAAAAATTATATTAAACATTTGTCATTGCCACACAAGCAACAACAAAACTTTTATTAAACCTTGTCGAGTCATAACCATGAATAAAGACTAAAATTTGCCATACTAATCTAGGTCGCGTGTCGGTGCCATCCAATAATTTTATTTAACTGCTGCTTTAGACTGCTTTTGCCAAGGTGAGTATTCACAGCCCCCTTTTTTTACTGTTTTACTTATTTGGGGTGAAATGCATGATCTTAAACTTAAATTGTTTTTGAACTACTTGATATATTTTGAAACCTTAGACTTAATTATAAATTTATGACTTGTTTGGACCTAATGGACCGTACGTCCTTCACTTAAAGTCTCCCTTGTTGAACAGCCCCGAATTGATAATATATAATAGTTATGTACTGTGCAAGTCTCCCTCTGAGCAATACTAAGTCTCCATTAGAGCAATACTAAGTCTCCTTGTCGGCAGGAGCAACACAAAGTCTCCCCTGTTCGGAGCAGGCGTGATCCATTATATGTTAGGCATTATTTATCATGGACTATTATGACCTCATGTGTATTAATTACCGGGCATACTAATTGAACTGTGGGAGTGTATGTGAACTTATATGTTGCAAGTCTTGTATGGGCGGGACTTGTAACATGGTGAGTTCATAGGACACTTTGCCGCACTTCTAATAATAGTTTTCATAAAACCTGTGTACTCACCAACTATTTTCATAGTTGACCCGTTTTCTCATGCATTTCAGGTGATCGTTGTTTAGCTTATATTATGAAGATTTTAAATAAAGGAGTCGTCACAAGTTATCTGGGTCGTCATGTAGTAAAATGTTATCTTTTGGAAGTCAAACTTTATGTTTCAATTGCCAAGGTCGGCTAGAAATTTGTTGTAATGTTACAATATTTCCTTAAATTTAAATTATGGTATTGTACTATATCTCTTTGCGATGTATATTGATTATGTTACACCTCGCGTTTCCGCCTCCGGCGGGGTGTGACAATTATATTCATGTTCAACAGGTTTGTTCGGCAGAATTTAGGGATCATGCTTAATGGGAATGAAGCTTTGTGGTTTTAGTACGATGTATATATGTGAAGGAAGCAGGGAGTGGTTAGCTTTTTCTGCGTACTTGCTGAATTTTATAAATCAAGTGGTTATATATTATGTAACCATTAAACTCATAATTATGTAGTAATCGTAATATGTAGTAGGTTGTCTGTATGAAACGTTGTATTTCAACGTATTTACTATTTCCTATGTTCTTTAATCCCATTATACATCTTTGTTTAATCTAGGGAACTAGCAGTTGTTTCCAATAAACAATGTGGCAACTAACTGTTGTACGTAGGGCAACTTCTTTTCCTTATTGACTACTTTTATAAACCAAGGAGTCCTTCTAGTTGTTACAATTCGTATTCTACAATCAACTAATAACTACCAACTAGTGACTATGCTCACTTGAAATTAACAGATTTACCATTCAACACTAGTACAATTTAACTAGCAGTTGTAAGTTTAATACTAGCAGCACTAAACCAATATGTGTCTATTCAGGCCCAGAATAGTAAGACCAACACCTACACAAGGGCACCAGAATGGTATCAGCAGCACCTACACACGGGCAGCACAAACACGGCCATACACAACCGTATTAACGACTGTGGCATAATTTCGTTGATGTGTTCTATCACAAGCGGTGGTTAAAATAGCTAGCAATAGTAACTTGTATACTGGCAGTTGTAAGTATAAAACCAATTCAGTTTTACTAGCGGTAGTAAAAATAACTATAGCGGTAGTAAAAATGACTAGCAGTTGTAAGTCTACAACCACTTCAGTTTTACTAGCGGTAGTAAAAATAACTATAGCGGTAGTAAAAATAACTAGCAGTTGTAAGTATACAACCAATTCATTTTATAATTTGAGGTATTTAATTTAAGTAATTGTGCATAAAAGCAGTGTAGCATTTTTTTACGCTTAGAAATGTCGCATATACCTCAAAATAGTCAACTCAAATGAATGTTACTCTACACATCTGATAACATGATGCCGTTATGTGCTTACGTCTAACTGAATACATCATCGTTTTTAGAATAAGTGATGCTCACAGCACATTGATTGTGTAATAGGTCCGCCATATTACCATGGCTTTCTAAAATATACCATTTCGTAATATTTTACGGACCAAATTTAAAAAGCTTGTATCTTGGGCGCGCGAATCAATGAACCAACCCAACAACCACATATAATGATCATAACACACCCTCGTTCTGACCATCAATTGCAAATCAACAACCCTCATCCAAAGCCTTCTGTCGAGAATTAAAAAAACCAACAAAATTCCTTGAAAAGCATGTCGTTTCGAGCTAATGTTATCACCTGATGAGAGATTATATTAGCAAATGCCAGATACAGTGATCCGGTAACATTTTGAATCGGTTGCCACAAAGAAGCGGTGAGCACCTCTATTTTATCTACAAATTGGAGGTTTAAGTGGACCTTGCTCACCGAAGTCATAATTGATGAGGATTTCTTTTATTATTTAACATATAAGTTTGATGAGAGGCATGCTACTAGACTTTTAAATAAGCTTACAGGTCCCATGAAAAAGTTTGTCTTCTCTGTAGATCCCAAACCGTTGTCTCGAATGGAAGACTTGAATTATGAAGAGATTCGTGATTGGCTTATGTTTTTGGCACTGCAAGGAATTGAGGACCTGACAATTCGAAACTGGTATGGACAACCAGTTACATTGCCAACCCAACTTTACGGGCTTATTGAATTGAAACATCTTGAAATTCATTGTTGTGATTTTCCTAGTTTGGTGTTTTTCACTAGTTTTCCAAATTTATTGAGCTTAGAATTGTGTTTAGTCAAATTTCTAACCGGTACAGTTTGGGATTTAATTGTTGGTTGTCCCTTACTTGAGTCTCTTACATTGGATGTTGAGAGTACAAATGGGATGAAACTATGGAATCTTGCAAGTCTTAGGAATTTGAAGAAGTTACCTTTGTCATTCGGTATTTCACTTTGTCCACATAATCATAGCATCCAATATCTTTCACCTGACAAGACTTCCATCTCTTGAGACCCTTACATTGGATTTTGACTATTGCACGGTAAGACCGTTTTGAGATTTACACTCCTAATTTTACAATGTTAAATATATGTGTAACTGTAACGACATTTAATCTTTGAAACTAACCCAAAAGTCGACCTGTTGTAGTTGATGCGTGATGGTAATTTCAGGATGAATGTCCCTTTGCCGTTTGTATCCCTCGTTAATCTGAATCTAAAAAGAGTTGATTTTGGCGAGACTGTTATCGTGTCACTCATCGTCCAAATGATTCGCGGATCTCCAAACTTGAAAAAGCTGGAAACCAGAGTAAGTGTAATACTTTATTACTTTATTTCATAATTATCAAATAAACATCCGTAAAATCGCCATGTTTTTGTATCTCAATACTATTTGATTTTCCAGCTGCACACCACGCTTAGTGTTTTACCTTTAGAACAACGTTCATTAGATTTAGACACAACCACATTCAGCCATGGGCAGATTCAGACAGTGATTTTTCGATCCTTTCCTAGATCATAGAATGAATTACACATAATAAAGTTTATACTTGCTTGTTCCACGTCGTTTAAGAAAATGTATATCGCAGGGTACGATTTGATGGATGATGGTTATGATAATATCAAGACGAATTGGGAGTTCGCTAGAAAGCTGTTGAAACTCCCCCGATCTTTCGTCACTGACCGTTGTAAAATTGTTCTAGGGGTTGTAGTTTTATGTATGGTTTGAATATCATGTGTCAATTAAATTTGTGTACAGAAAGTTTGGTGTGTCTGTTTATCAAGGGTTTATGTAGTAATCGTAATATGTTTATCAATTTGGCAACTAACTGTTGAACGTAGGGCAACTTCTATCACTAGCAGTTATTATAATAACTAGCAGTTCTTCGTATAATACTAGCAGTTGTAAGTATACAACCTATTCAGTTTACTAGCATGAGTCGTAAGTATAACTAGCAGTAGTAAAAATTAACTAGCAGTTGTAAGTATACAACCAATTCATTTTATAATTACATATATTTAATTTAAGTAATCAAGCATAAAAGCATTGTACCAATTTTTGCGTTTAGAAATGTCGCATAAACCTCAAAATAATCAACTCACTCTACACATCTAATAACATGAAGCGTTATGTGCTTACGTCAAAGTGAAGATGTTGATGTTTTTACAATGGGTACTACTATGTACACCAAAAAGGTAAATCTAAACCTCGGTAGTTGCGCTACTTTTCTTTTCTCGGATTTTGCAGATGTAATTAAGTGGGACTTTAATTGGTCAAAGGCTAAAGCTGTTTGGCACCGCATGATAAATATTTTCTTATTTCCTTTCATTACCTTGTACTTTTTTTATAAGTTCTATACACTAATATTATCAACAATTTATTTCTCTTGCATGTTTAACGTTTTCATTTCTAATTTCACAAGAATCTTATACTAAAATAATAATCAACCAATTGGGGGCATATACTCTTTAAATATGATCTCAGAACAAAAATAATAATAATAATAATAACAAAATTAGATGAAATAAATAAATAAATAAGTAAACAAGGTAATATTTGTTTTGTGTTACTCCTTATAACAATTTTGTGGTATTTTTAAAATCCGGGACCTAACAAAAATTATGTAACATTTTTTTAATCTAACAAGTTATAATAAGTCGACATTTCCGTTTCATCAGTGTTCACTTGAATAGTAAGTTTGAAAACAAATATTAATGTCAACAAATTAAATTCACATTAATTACTCAACTTTCCAGTTACCAATTTTATATTTAAGAAGAGATGAAGCTAATTAATATCTATGGTCTATAAAACACCAATAAGTTATGGTCTATAAAAGACCTACATATATTATTAATACACGAATACTCTGAATAGTATTAGCGATTACAACCTTGAAGTGTATCGACTCTAAATACGACTAAAAGTTATATCAAACTCTAGCCTATGACCTCCTTTTATAAGCTAAGGAGTCCTTTACAATATACAGATGTACTCTGGATAATTATACTTAGCATACTTATCTAATACGGAGTACAAAACATCCTACCCAATAAATTCAAGAATGTTACATATTAAACCCGACAAATCATACTAGCAGTGAAAAACTACATTAGCAGTGGTTTGCTCTATATTTTATCTCCGCGCCAGCAAGCTCGCATTTTACCTTTACCTCAGTCTATCCAACCCGATCTCGCCAGATTGATTGACGTACACTTACTGAAACGGGCTGCAATCAACAGGACTGAGCCTCTTTGCATATTCTATCACTCTTCGACCCAATACCCATTATATACTTCCTTTTTCCGCCAGAGCGAGGTTAAGAAGTAACTGGCTGAAATTTGAACATCCCAAATGGCTAATGAGAGTCTAATCGGTTTAAACTCCCATTTTTGGTACGCCATATGGTCCGCATGCTTCCACAAACTTCAAAGGACACGGGTTTTGGGTGAAGGAATGTTGTGAATGGTCGCGGGGAAGTGTTATTAGTCTTCATTCCCGACAATTTAGAAATGACTAATTGTTATTAGTAGTCATTTAAAAACATGTTTCAGTTGTCGCAGCAACTGCTTTGCGCTTATGTTTTTGTTTTGGGGGGTAAAGGTTTAGGCTATGTATGGGCTTTTTGGGACCGACGGTGCTTGGGAAACGGGTTGTTAACATCTTCAACTTCTCTTTGGTGTTTTTTGTTGGTGGAGGAATGGTTGTTTTTTTATGTGCTTTCCCTTTATTTACCTCGCGTATTTAAAGCGAGGATTTTACTGCTCTTGCACGAGGTATAATTAATTTCCATTTACTGTTTTGTGGGTAGGCACGTGCCTAGGCTCCTACCCTTCTATTTTTCCTGTTGGATTTGTCATAAAATTTCTAGGGAAGGAACGTGAATATTTACTTGCAGATTTTTTTCACCTTTTTTGGTATTTGGATAAGCCTTATCCGTAATTACAAACCGTTTGAATTTATCGGTTTATTATCCTTTTTGTACTGAAAGTTTGCTATGTCTGTATATACTTTTTTTTGGAAAAATGTAGCTTCCACATCTGTTGTTGGTTTTCGAAATGTTGCTTATGCACGTTTGACAACCAAGTAAATCATTCATATCGGCGCTTTAAATTTCACTTTTAAAATTGAACTTCAACTAGTCAACCTTTTAATTCAAGTAAAAACCATATTGTACTTCAGGGACTTTTTATTATAAGCGATTTGGAAAAACATAAACAAAGTTGATATTTCGTCGACACTAGCGGTGGTTGAGCGACCCTAGCAGTGGTTTGTTAAACTGTAGCAAAGGGTTGCGTATTCACATATGCATATAATTGAGAATTTGTTCAAACTATGTAGCCTCCTTTGTTTTTCCAAAAACGCAACCATGTTGTGAGTTGCAGCAGAAGAGTTGGGCACCATTGATGTTTATTTCAAAATTGATTGCAAAAGATTGTTGTGTTGCGAATTATGATGTGCGTGGGTCTAAACTATGTTTTGCCCTAGCAGTTGTAACTCTTTTTTTTATCCCCAATTGAATCAAAATTAATCTGACTTTCAAAACAAGCTTTTTTAACTCTTGTAGCAGTTGTTAGTATTTTTGGACGTATTTCTCCCCAAACGTGCTATTCTAATCAAGAACGAATCAAGTTATCGTCATCTACTATCTAGACACGATACCATTTTTTTGACATTTAGAAAAGTCGCATAAACCTCAAAATAATCAACTCACTCTACACATCTAATAACTGGCGGTATGTGCTTACGTCAAAGTGAAGATTGATGTTTTACAATAAGTTATGGTCTATAAAACACTGATATAATATTAATACACAAATACTCTGAATAGTATTAGCGATTACAACCTTGAGAAGTGTATCGACTCTAAATATGCCGAAAAGTTATATCAAACTCTAGCCTGGACCTCCTTTTATAGGCTAAGGAGTCCTTTACAATATACAGGATAATTATACTTAGCATACTAATTATACTTAGCATACTTATCTGTAAAACCCCTTTTATCACTTATACCTTATCACTACGTTAGACACAAACACACGTATGCATAAAACGTGAAACACAAACTGATGATATGCGTAGAGAATAAGAAAGGAAAAGATGAAGAACTTGGTGACTTGAATATGTATTAGGCGTATGTATGTTTAGAGAGATAAAGGAAAGAAGATGAAAACAATATTCATATGAAACACACACACACACACTCAAGCACACCCCTCAAATCTAACACACGTTACAAAGTTCCTAAATGTGCTAAACGTTCAATTTTTACGCGAGATTCAAATTTTGGTTTAACTGTGCAAATTTTGGTCAAAAATTCAAATTTTTGGGCCTAAATTCAAATTTTTCGGGTCAAATTTGGCGTCAAAATTGTCATAACTCAAATTTTTCATACGAACTTAGAATTGATTTTTATAGTGAATTTCAAATTTTGGTAGAAAATCTTTTACGCCTAAGAACCAAGGTTACGAGTACGACTTTCAGAAAAACCTCAACCGAGCTTAATCGTCATCAACCACAACTCCTTTATCGTTGAATCGATCCTACATCAACTTTATCATTACATACCTTCATCAATGGAAACTATGCAAGATCGTTATACAACCGGCTGTTACAACTGCTATTGGGCATTCGCCAATAATGCATTAAACATCGTTATTTACACCAATAACAACAACCAATGGATTTCATCGTATAATCCGCAGTTTGCTCAACCGAGTATGCATATGGGTCAAGGAGGACAAATGGTTGATGTTATTGGGAATCATAATGGATTTGCTACGGGTATACAAATGGGGAATCAGATGCAAAATGCAGGGCAGTTTGATGGACATCAGAGGAGTCAGATTGTGAATCAGAATATGGGATATCAGAATATGGGAAATCAAAATGGGAATAACTGTTTTATGAATTCTGTTCAGAATGCTACCTCCGAACCTCAAAGCCAAGATTCAGGATATCGCTTCCGGTATGCTACCTCGAACCTCAAGTGTGGTGTGTTAGCAGAAAAGAAAAATTGGGAATAGAGTTGACTGCTGAGGAATAATCGAATCTGTATCCATGACGGGCACAGAAAGCAAATGATAATGCAAGCTACTGTCTTACAATCAATCAACAGACACACAACATCAAGTGCTACTTTGACTCACCTCCCTGTCTATGACACGTATCCACTCAATGAGGTACCAAATTATAGTAATGTTGCTAATTCGCTATCATGAGAAGCCACATTCTCGTGTCTCCGAACCTTATTATGACATATGTGGGGAGCAAGTTAATAGCAATATTAACTCTGAAACTCCATATATGGATCCTAATGGAGGTCAAGTTGCACAGAATGGTGCTAATGATGAGGAAACACGTGCTTACTTTGAATCATTAATCAATAATTGTGGTATTGAAATTGAGAAAGTTAGAAAGGTCAGTCGCGAGGTTAAGGCCGCAAATAAGAAATTGACCGCTGAGCTTGAGAGTTACAAGGAGAATGCAAAAGCCTTTGAATTTCATAAAAACAAAGAGTCAGAATTAGAAATTGGTTATCGAGATTCCGTTTTAAGAGAACAACAATTGCAAATCAAGTATAACACACTTGATGTTAATTTGAACTTGAAAATAAAATCTTTAAACAAGGAAATTTTTGATCTTCAAAACCAACTTTCTAAACAACAAACAACCTATTCTGATCTTGAAAAAGAGAAGAAACAGTTGATTGCTGATTTTTCAAAACGTGAAGATTCTCTTCTTGATGAAATTCTTGATAAAGATGAAAAAATCAAAAAATTGGAAAATTTGCTTGTTACAACGGGTCATTCAGCTAAATCAACTAATATGCTGATTAATCAAACAAATCCGTATTTTCATACAACACAAAAAATGGCTCTTGGTAACTCACCTCCTTGTTTCCTCAAGAAAGCTCAGAAAGAACAGAATGTGTTGAATAATGGAAAAGCTTTGCATGAACCCATAATTGTTCATGATTCTCTTGAAACTTTACAACTATCTGATGAGAGTAGATCAAAAATGAAACAAAAGAATCCAGATCTAAAACCGATTGATTATAACAAATGGAACAAAATTAATGGAATTACTTTTGTGTCTCAAAAAGAAAAGTCAAAGTTTTCCATAACACCCAGTGTTTCAAACAAAGTGTCAAAACCAGCCAAAACTTATTGTTGTCTCTCACAATCTCTTTCAAAAATCGAACAAATGTCTTCAAACAATCCTTTTAACACAAGTGATGCTAGAAGTATTTTAGAAAATGTGAAAACTAGAATTACGGGACTTCAAGAGAACAGTTAAAACTAAAACCACTATTACACCCAACAACGGTTCTCTAGTTTTGACGTAAAAGTTTTTGAAACTCAAATCCCCAACCAATGCCATCGCAAGGGTAATTCATTTTGAACAAGCATTTTTGAAAGAAACAGCTGACTTTGTCAAGGACCATAAATCCCTGGTAAAGCAAGCTAATTAAAGTGTTGAACACATCAAAGTTTTGGAAAATTTGAATGATTCTCTTCAAGATGTTATGACCACCGATATTATGTCCATTATTTTGCAAACATATTCTCGTGAAGATCATGAAAGACTCAGAGACCTCCGCAATTGTTTCAAAATATGAAACTGCTCTGCAAAACTTGAAAGAAAACGTGTCATATTTTAAAACAACTTGATCGAAAACCGAGGAATGCAAGTATGACAAACTGTCGTATGAGCGTGCCTACAAGGACATGCAAGAGCAAAATGATATTTTGAGTGTTCAGCTGGAAAGTCTAAAAGGAAAGGCTGTGGATACTAAGTTTGCAAAACCATTGACTGAGGAGAAAACAAATGTTCCCAAATCGGTTTCCAAACCAAAAATGTCTGTTTCTATGCCTCCTCCAAAAGTCAATGAGAAATATGATTTGTCAAAAACAGTCACTCCACAGTCCCTGCCTATTAAAAAGAGAATTATCAAAGATTTTGAAAAAGGAAAGCAGTTCTTTGAAACACCAAAAGTGATTACACTGCATTTCTAGGAATAGTACACGAATGTGACCAAAAATCCAGTTAAAGAATCTGCGGTTCTAACGACATGGTCCAAAAATCAATATCTAGAAGAAGCTAGGAAAAAGGTACGACTAAAAGATGGAATTCTAGGTGCAACATCTAGGGTGATGAATTCTACAAGATTTCAAGGCACTACTAGTAGTAGTAAACCATTACCTAGGAACACTCTACAAAAGACTAAGGATTGGCTTGCATCTAAGAGTAGTTGCGCAAAAGAAAATGCTATGCCCTTAGAAAACAACACTAGGAATTCTAAGTCTTTTTCGAACAAGAATCAATTTCCAAAAGACTGTAGTGACAAAGTTAAAGCTGCTTTTTTAAACAAGAATATTGAATTTGTCTGTACTACATGTAAAAAATGTGTCTTTTCAGCTAATCATGATGCATGTGTCTCACAATATCTCAAGAAAGATAATTCTCGTGCCAAGGCACAATCCACTAAGACACCAAATAGAAACAAGCCCGTTGATAAAAAAGACAAACAAAAAGACACCTAATAGGATGGATCTCTTTAGGACGTAGTTATTCTAAAAATGAGTCTTCCGCTGCATCTGATAAGAAAACAACTCCTAGATCTTGCCTTAGGTGGATTCCCACGGGCAAAGTTTTCAACAAAATAGGTCTTAGATGGATTCCCACAAGAAAGATTTTTGATACTTGCACCAACACAGATAATAGTGACAATCATTCGGATAAGGAAGTCAGATCCACTACAACCATTGATAGTGATCACCCTCGCCGTGAGTAAACAACTACTTCTAACACTGTTATTTGTGAAAATTCTTCTTCTTGGATGGTGTTCTTGTAAAAGTGTTGAAGGTTCATACACCCCATGGTGAAGAACTTTATGCCAATTTCGCATGTGGAAATCCTTTTCTAATTCCACTCTTAACTCCACTTTTACATGACATTACTTAATCTTCTTTCTTCAAATCATCTATGTAAATATTTTGAAAACAAAATACAAAATTTGAAAACCAACAAAACAAAAATATAAAAATATAAAACTTTCAATAAATACAAAAACAATATAATATCAAAAATCCAAAAATATTCTTCTCACGACATGTCTCTCGTATAATCGATATTCTGTACGTTTCTAGAAATTTTATTCAACAATGATAACGGTATGTACGATGCTTGAGCGAGAGTTCTTTAATGTTTTTCAAAACATGTCGCTTAAAAATTTCTTCAAATAATGGCTTTCGTGATACTTCAGATTGAAACCCGGACTTCAACATAATGGCTTCGACACATCGGTTCAGACCAGCTTCAAAGAAAGGAAAGTGCTTATCAAAATCAAAGGTTTTTAAATATTTTTTCAAGCACTATACCTTAAAACATAATGGCTTAGCTACTTCAGATTTGAACCCGATCTTTAAAGAAATGAAAGTGCTACGCAAAATCGATTTTCATATATATCGAGCACTTATCCTAAAACAAATGAAGATAATTCTTCTCTAATATCTTCAAAAGATTTTTTAAAATCTTCATCTTGCGTACCATTGATTCGAAATTTTTCAAAAGATTTTTCAAAATCTCTCACATTTGGTACCAAGATAACTACCTCTAAACCCTTAATTGATTCTAAATTTTCTGTATGAAAAATATGCTTTCGTTAAGGGGGAGTATTAAACCAAAGTTGTTCCAAATTCATGCTAAATCAGTCCAAATGCTTTTCAAAAACATATCTTTTAATCATTTTGTTTCAAAACATCATAGATATGCTATTTTTGAGGGGAGAACGTGATTAAAAGGTGATAAAAAATGTTTTATGATCGTTGTTTGAATCTCAAATGAGCTCGACTCAGTCGTAACCAATGAATTGATGATAATATAAAGTCGTAAGACTGAAAGACTTGTTCCTGGACGGGTAATAATTTCAAGATGGTCTAACCAGGATGTAAGCGTGTTCGAATAGGACTTGTCAAGTAGAATGTACTATTTCGAGAAACTTTTGACTTGACCGGCCGGGTAATAATTTCAAGCTAGTTCACTAGTGATGTAAACGTGTCTCGAATCGGTCTTGTCTATTGAAAGTTGATCAATTCAAAAGTGCGAACTCTACCCTCTATGTGCAGATTTATGTCAAAACTTATAAGCACATGTGAAGAGGGAGTGTTTCTGAAAATATAAAACTCTCGGAGTGTCTCAAACATGTTTTCTATCATAAACACTCTGTGAGATTTTCAAGAAAATTGGTTTTATGGCAACATGGGACAGTCATGGAGTTATAAGGTGACTAAGGATAGGAAATCCGTCCTATGATCCGCCAGAGCCGAAGGGATCTAACCAAGGACATCACAAATAGTTTAGAACTAGAAGTCCTTAGGAATGATTGAAAAAAGGAGTAATGTGAGAAAGGAGAAAGAAGGGGTTGAAGAATTAAAAAGAAATGTAATGAAAAAGGGTGAAAAGAAATAGCCCTCCATAATCAACCTTAGGGCTGAAACCGGGTTCAATTCATGCTACTAGTTGTCACTAAGATGACACCGTATTGAAGACAAAGACGTCATGGACCCAAAGTGACGACCGCACTAAACCTTCTAGCCACTCAATTGCTCTCAAAAGGGATTTGTTTCATTCTCACGGGAACCCTACGAAACTATCGACTTTCTCTTAGAGATCGTTGGTATTGAAAAAGGAGACCATCTCCCTAGTCTCCTAGGCAAAACCAAAATGCACTAATTGAGTCTAGAGCCACGAGATTCATCAAAAGATCTCATAGGAACACATGACACGACATCGTTTGTTGTTCATCAATAAGGACACAAGTGATATATTCTAGAGTCCTACGCAGATCTTAGCAATCTGCCAGAACATTTATGAGAAGTTTCACATCTGTGATCTTCAATGATTGAATGGAAACTCCTGCTAGGGTCAACATCAAGCGCCCGCAGCAGGTCACTTCGGTAACTCCCCGTGGATTACGCTTAGTGTGTCTCAAACGGTCTACAATCGTGGGGTGATGCTTCGGTGTACCTCAGCGACTCATCTGAACTGGAGATGTACTTCGGTATATCGCGTTATCTCACTTGTGGGACTCCAGTTCAGGAACGGCCCTTGTGAGAATTAGAGACGTGTTTTCACACTATGCTGTTAACACCCTCGAAATTCAAACTTGTAAGTGCCGGAATCCGCTTATTACTAACTTGTTTTATGTTTTCTTCTTATGGAAGCTCCGGAGCGGATTGATCGTGCAGACTCTCCACATGCTCATACCAACAACACATGAAAGTTCTCATCAAAATCAAAGGCTACTCAAAGTTAAAGATGATTCTTCATCAATGTCAAAGAATCTAAAAAGTTTAAAGACTCGAGAACCACATCATTGATAACCAAAAAACAAATAGAAGTGTGAGCATGGTGGAGAAAGACGTGGAGACACCTAACCAACGAAGTTGACAACGGTAGAATACCATATTAATTGATCGCAAAGCATGAAGGAACAAAGATTCAAGACTATTCCATATCTACACACAAAGTTCAAGCTCGAGAAAAGTTAAGACCTAATCAAGTGGAGCATCTTTTGAATGACCACCCCTTAGGGGGAGATTGTTAGCCTTAATAGTTTTTATTAGAAGTGATGGTCATTCACATTTAGGAACTTTGTAACGTGTGTTAGATATCGTGCTAGAATAGTCAAAGGGCTCATGGATTGGGCTAAGCTAAATGGTTAGACGTTTAGTTAAGTTAGCCTTGTATAAGTTCATGTAACCCAATCCATGTCCAAGCCCATCTCACGGCCCATGGCCAAGCCTTAGGGCATCATCTCTCTTACTATATAAACCCCTCAAAGTCTCATTTGAGGGGTGTGCTTGAGTGTGTTGTGTGTGTGTGTTTTCTTATGAAATATTTTTTCATCTTCTTTCCTTTATCTCTCTAAAACATACGAATATCATTCAAGTCACCATCTTTCTCATCTTAATCTTTCTACGTTTGTGTTTGGTTTCACGTGGTTATACTTGCATAACGTGTTGGGTTTGTGATAAGGTTGATAAAAGTAAGGTCCTACATTATCTAATACAAAACATCCTACCCAAGAAATTCTAGAATGTTACATATTAAACCGAGACAATGATACTAGCAGTGAAAAACTACATTAGCAGTGGTACGCGACTTCACTGTGAGTGTGGATTCCTTCTTGTTTGCTATCATTTTCTTGAAGGATTTCCCGTGGCTTGGTTCCTCCTGGGGCGGCCGTATTTTCCTATGGGATTCCCTGAGAAGTTCGACAGGCTTCTCAACGGGTTTCCCATGTAAATCCGCCCCTCTACGCGGTACTGGAAGAGCTTTTAGTGGGGTTGCTTTTCCATCCGCGCAGCTTTTATTTTAGAGCAATGGTAGAACCACAAAGAATTCAAAAAAAATACATCCACACGCTGACGTGATAGGTTTGAATTGGAGTGAGGAGAGAAAACTGTCACAAAATACACCAATCATCCCCTACCCGATAACATGGGATTTTTTTTATGAATTCTTTATGTGGTTTGCTCTAAAATTAATCCCAGTGCCGCAAGCTTCGTCATTTTACCTTTAACCCAGTCTATCCAACCCGATATGCCGGATTAGTAGGCGTACACTTGCTTCGGGGCCGGGCTGCAATCAACAGAGGACCTGAGACCGAAATTTCAGCCGTGTTGTTTGCCTCTCTTTGCACATTCTACCACTCCTTCGACCCAATACCCATAATATACATCCTTCTTTTCTCGGGAGAAGAGCGAGGTTAAGAAAGAACTGCCTAAACTTTGAACATCCCAAATTGCTAATGAGAGTCTAATCGGTTTAAACTCCAACCTTTGGTACGCCATATGGTCAGGGCAGGCTTCCACAAACCTCAAAGGACACGGGTTTTGGTTGAAGGAATGTTGTGAATGGTCGCGGAGATGGGTCAATTTAGTCGTCTTAGAAACGACTAATTGTTATTAGTAGTCATTTAAGAACATGTTTCAATTCTCGCAGCATTTGCTTTGCGCTTATGATTTGGTTTTGGGGGGTAAAGGTTTAGGCTATGTATGGGCTTTTTAAAACCGACGGTGCGTGGGCAACGGGTTGTTAACATCTTCAACTTCTCTTTGGGGTTTTTTGTTGGTGGATGAATGGTTGTTTTTTTTATGTGCTTTAAATTTATTTACCTCGCGTCTTTATAGCGAGGATTTTACTGTTCTTGCACGCGGTATCATTAATTTCTATTTACTGTTTTGTGGGTAGGCACGTGCCTAGGCTCCTGGGCATCTATTTTTCCTGCTGGATTTGTCATAAAATTTCTAGGGAAGGAACGTGAATATTTACTTGCAGATTTTCTCTCCTTTTTTGGTATTTGGATGAGCCTTATCCGTAATTACAAACCGTTTGAATTTATCGGTTTATTATCCTTTTTTGTACTGAAAGTTTGCTATGTCTGTATATACTTTTTTTTGGTAAAATGTAGCTTCCACATCTGTTGTTTGTTTTTAAAATGTTGGTTATGCACGTTTGACAAACTGAAGTAAATCATTCATATCCGTGCTTTAAATTTCACTTTTAAAATTTGAACTTCAACTAGTCATTTGGAAAACAGAAACAAAGTTGATATCTGCGTCGACACTAGCGGTGGTTTCAGCGACACTAGCGGTGGTTGGGTAAACTGTAGCAGTGGTTGCGTATTCACATATGCACATAATTGAGAATTTGTTCAAACCCTATAGCCTCCTTTGGTTTTTCCAAAAACGCAACCATATTGTGAGTTGCAGCAGAAGAGTTGGGCACCGTTGATGTTTATTTCGAAATTGATTGCAACAGATTGTTAGGTGTTGCGAATTATAATGTGTGTGGGTCTAAACTATGTTTTGCCCTAGCAGTTGTAACTCTTTATTTTTATTTTTTTATCCCCAATTGAATCAAAATTAATTTGTACTTTCAAAACAACTGTTTTAACTCTTGTAGCAGTTGTTAGTATTTTTAGGCGTATTTATCCCCAATTGTGCTATTTTAATGAGCAAACGCAACCGTTATCATTATCTAGTATCTAGACATGAAAATTCTGACAATCAAGTTTAAGTTATTGGGCAATTTCGTTTGAACCTCAGGCTACCTTCCAATTTGCAATCTGGGCAACTAAATGCTATAATTGGGCAATACTTGTTGTACGATCGGGCAACCATAATTCTTAACCATATGATCATAAAGGATAGACTTAACAGCATAAACCTAACAGCACTAAGTTTGCATAGAAGCACTATCGCATGGTTGGCAGCATAAACTCATAAATATTTTTTAAAGGCAACAAACATTCATAACAGGTGGAACCATTCCTTGTGGAATAGCCCTTTTTTTCTATGATCTCGAACCCTCTTTCAGTTTTTGTGATAGAAACACGCTTTGTTAGCTTCCTTCTTTTGAAAGGTGTTGCACTACCGCACCGCATGCCAGCGTCCTCTTCCTGCCATACCATATTTTTGAAATAAAATTGTGAAAAAGTCTGTAGCTTGTGCACAATGTAGACGTCAAAGGATCCATTCTCATCCGCAAGGTCATACATTCGCCGAACGTCATTGTCTGTGTGCAACAATGTTAAACCATCTTCTAGTGCCTTATTTGGTGCAGCATAAAATAAAGCCCATTTTTCCCCTCCAATATCATTCAAAACATGATCAAGCACCCTGGTAAATGCAACCCTGGTGGAGCTAAAACACCAGACATCAGCAAGGCGACCGCCTACATAGCGGAGTTGCTGAAATTCAAATTTCCCTTTGTGGTGCACTTTAAATATGACTTCTTTGATTTCCACCATGTCCTATAAAACATAAACCCTAATAACAATTTCAATAACTTTTAATTAAATAAATATTTAATAATAGAATATAAAATATAAAGCTGCACAGTTATTTATATTAATGTACTCTATAAATATATGAACGAATAAGGTAACAAAGTACATACGGGAGAGTACAACAAACCTGGATTTGTTTATAAAAAAGAATAAAAGGACAACGATTTTTTTATTTGTATTCTTCGATGAAAGTCAGCCAGGGTAAGCATCCGCAATGGCAACTTGATGAAAGACTTTTTTACTATTCTAATAAGATATTCAAATGACTTGTTCCATTGTGGCAATAACTTTGAAGAAGACTTTTTACAAAAACACTTGTAAAGACTTCAAGCGTTTGAAGCTATTGTCAAAAAGCTTTTGTATTTATAAAATTTCATTTTTCACCCAACATTAAATATGCAAAAGCTTTTTGCAGTGGAGTAGTTGGTTTTGCAAAAGCTTTTTACCTCAACCATTTAATTGTATTCAATGCATCAAGTCTTTTATGACTTGATGCATTGGTAATGCTCGAGGAATGTGTGGATGTTGATAACTGAAGATTATTAAATTGATTTAAAAATACAAAAACTATTTAAAAATACAAAAACCATTTCCCAAAAAGCAACTGACATCCTTACCTGTAAACAGGTGAAAACAAAATAGCCAAATGCTAGAGTTCACAAAAAAAGTCAAAACAAGTAAAATGCAGAGGCCACTGATACTCTAACTCTTAGTGACCACAAAAAACCCATTTGCAAACACCAATTCTTATAGTTAGTTTGGATTATTCACACTATACACCAATTCAAATTGTCAATAAATAATACAAGCTGTCTACACAAAAACTAAAAACACCTTTTCATTTGTGAAATTTACCTTTCACTTCTACTGTGATATTTTAGTCAATTAACATTTAGATCAATTAGATTATCAATCATCACAATCATTTACGAAATGTCGTGTTGTTTGTGTCAAGATGGTACATGCACTCCGAATTGTACTAATTTGCGCGATTCTTTATTTAAAGACATGATAGACCGTTTCATGAGAATGGTAATTGCTTGTGAGCCGGGAAAGACTTTCCCAATAGAAGGAAATTTTAGAGAGAAACAAGGGCTGATTGATAAGAGGAAGAGAATGATTGAACAACTTCCAGAGTATGGATGTGAGTATGAAGATATGAAAGCGCGTTTCAAGAGGATCGAAGATGATAATGCTAATTTGGAAGCAACGTGTGAAGAGGCGATAGCTGATTTTAAGATTTACAAAGATTATAATGTTGATGCTGAAGCGAAGTATGAAGAAATGCAAACCAGTTTTAAGAATTTGAAAGATCATAATGCTGTTGTCAAAGCTAAGTATCAAGAGATGGTTGAATGTGCCAAAAAGCTTATCAACATACTCAAAGAAGTTGCAGCTGATGATGATGATTTTTAGGATTATAAATGTGTTTTGTATATGTTTAAGAATGTGCTATTTTGGACTTATTTGGTATGTAAGGTAATAAGTATTTATCTAATTAACAAGGTACTAGATTACTGCATCAAATTTTATGTTATGATTTTATGATATCATTTGTAAAAACATAAATAATCAAAATAATAGCCAATCTCGATATTCTTCACATGCGAATATACTCTAACTAGACTTAATTGCAATACTAAACTCAAAATTCCATTAGTTATTGATATTATTCACTAGGAAACATAAATTTTCCAAACCTCAAGAGTCAAGATGATTCTTTAAAGGCTGCAGTTGAAAAAAAGGAGAATGAAAGGGTGCAGGCAACCACTGCCAGTATTGCTGCATCCACTGCTAGTATTGGAGTAACCACTGCTGCTATTCTTATACCCACTGCCAGTTCAGACGTTTCCACTGCATAGGCAACCATTGCTACAATTATAACCACATCAATAACACCAACACCAAAACCAAAAGAGGCTGACAATGAGATTGCCATACAATTGGTCAACCAAAAGCAATCTCACCCTATCCCTGCACCTAGACCTATTGCTAAGAGTTTAAACATTGGTGAACCTGTGCAGAAAGATGTAGTTACTGAAATTGATATTGGAAAGGGTAAAGGGATTGCAGATCCAACTTTGGTGTTTCAATGTATAGAGGATCAGATAGCTTTTGATGAAAAAATTGCTAAAAGATTACATATGGAAGTAAATGCTAAAGAAATTGCTACAGAAAAGGAAAGGGCAAAGCAAAAGAAGCCTCTAAACAAGCTGTAGAAGAGCGGTAAACGGAACAGATGTATTTTACCCTACATAATTACGAAAAGCAGTTCAGTTTACTCGTAATGATTAACTTAGCTTCATAGTCCTAAAAAGGGTCAACAAAAACCAAAAATAATTCAGGCCATAGAAGGAATCTATACCAAAGTCGTAAACAATTGCATAGATGATGCATATAAACCACTCCTTATTAGTCTACAAACTGCCACTAAATTTTTTAATGAACCAAGTAATGTTACATACTTAACTAACGACATCTAAGGTATCATACCCTACATAATTACGAATCAGATACACATAAAAAAGAGCAATGGATTATAAAATGGAATTAACACCTATCTAACATAGGTATTCATCGAATAACAAAAATGATTTATTATAACACAGAACCAATTGAAAATAATCATATGTAATAAACAACGAGAAGAATATTTACGTACCATATTTGGGAACATTTTTTTAAAACTTGATCAATCGAATGTGGTTTGCAATCAACACTGTAGCTTTAAAGATGGTGACATAACTGACGTTACAAGGAAAACAGGGGGTTGACGAAGAAGACGGTTTGATTTGTGAAAATAGTACTGCGAGAAGCAAAAACAGAGAAAAACGATAACTATGGATGCTTTTTTGGTCAGTGACTTTTGGATTTTGAATATAAATCCACTGTACTTTTACTATTCAAATGTGTACTTTTTTGTCTAACGTAAAATGACGATAGAACCCTTTTTAAAATTATACGGTTGCCCAGCGCTTTTTAGTTGCCCAAAAAACAATACCATACACATACGGGACACTTGTCGCAATGTCGATGAGTTGCCTAATGACAGCGGTTGCCCTCGGTCTATTTTCAAATTAAAAATAAAAGTGATCCGGAAAGTGATAAGCCTCAAAGCGCGCGGTCTATTTACATCATTTTCCCAACAAAAAATAAGGTGCCCTTTGTATAAAAGGGGAGGTTCTTATAACCCACCCCATTATACCATACACTAAAAATGCTCTTATTTCTGCTATAGTTAAAGTTTCCAAAAATTTATCAATATGTCTTATAAAAAATTAATGTCATTAACAAAAGCTTATTATAAAATAGAAAAACAGAAAAAGTAAACTAGAAAGTAGAAAATAGTTTAGACTTTTTAAAAAATTTAAACCTTTCCACCTAGAATTAAAATAGTCGTTCAGTATAATTCACAAATCCATTGACTTTTTCAAACATTGTATTACAGTACTACTTATATATTGCTAACGCCAGATTTCCTGCTTCCACACCCAATGGGGTGGAAGTGAATAGTAAAATTAACGGTCGTTACTTAACAACTGTTATCTTTTTTTAATACTGTATATAAAAAGTAATTCACGGGCGTTAGTTAACGGCCGTTACCTACTACTGGTCGTTACATAGCAACCGTTATCTTATTCTTTTTTTAATATTTAAAAAAAAAAACACACATTTTACGTAATTGGCTCTTTATGTAACAGTTTCGATGTAAGTTAGACCTTTATAGCTAACTTTGCTACGAAGCACTTAAAGAAATATTGACGAAAAGTCTTTGGATTTATCGATCCGTTACAAAGTTAGTCATTTGCGCTTCCCAGCGGAGCGCAATAGAAATCAATAATTTGTATTCAAAATTCCCGCCGCGGAGCGTGGGCTCCAAACCTCGTACTTATCTATAAACCATCATAATAGATGTTTCTATATAGTAATTATTATAAATTACATGTAAATTTCAAAGAGCAATTTAATGTTTCACACCCGACATTGCATCAAAGGTGTTGTTCCCAATTAAGGGGCTGAAAGTAGTGGTTAGTGACTCAGTCATTGTCATCTCAGTTTTCTCTCTCCTCTTACTTTCACTCACTGTCACTCACCATACATTCGTTTTGGTCACCCTCTCTCATTTTTCATTAAAATACCTACTTTATACAAATATAATTCACTAAATATCTCATACACACTCACAAAACAAATAAAAAAACACTTATTTTTACATGAGACCCACAATTGCTGAACACACACTATGATGAGTCAATCACCATAAACACAAATCTTCCAACGTGACCCTTGCATGTGTTTTGGAGGTGGAGCGTGAGTGAGTCAGTCACAACATACACTCACCATCCACTATGTCTAGTTCAACTTAAGAACTAAGTTAAATTACTTATCATGCAAAAAGATGTAAAGTTTAAACCATTTTCATGCAAGAATACTTTTAAAGCAGTTTAAACAAATAACACAACAAAGTTTTCAACATTTAAATTTCTTATTGAATGAATCAAATAATTTGACAATAATTGTTTGCGGAATAACAATCCTAGTTGAATGATAATTTAGGTGATTTTCTATCTAACTTAAACACGAACCTTAGTTATGGTTTAAGTAAGAACTTATTCTTACTCGTTGAATGTTTAGCGGCCAAAGTTCTAATCGAGGATTAAATGCTATTGAATATGTATCACATTAATTGCAATAGATGCATTTACACTTTTACAAACATTCTATTATAGTAGAGAATTAAGGTTACAAATGGTTCATACTTTACACGTGTTGAGCATCTAATGTGTGGTTGTTAAAGGTAACAACAACAACCTATTACTTGTAGTTTACCCAGGTCGTTCCGACCCATTTCATAACCTGTTTTCCCAGATTTTCAACCCAAATAATAACTTAAAAAGTACAAATCACATTCGCTTCAAGTTCAACGACTACATATTGTTCAACGACAACAACATAAACTTAGATTGTTCACAACAAACATAAATTGTTCAACAAACCAACCTAACAAAGAAAACATGGAAAACCTTCGTGTGGATTAGTTTTTCATTTAGTCGTCGCTTAAATTTGTACTTGACATTATGCGATTTCCTAATCAAATAGACGCACGTTGTTTATTTGAATGTGTTAATTGAGGTTTAAACGTTTATCAATTTGAAATGTAATTCATATGTTTTAGTTATTTGATGTAGGGGTGTTCATCGGTTCAGTTATTGGGTTAATCAGTTTATTCGGTTAATTTTTTTTGGAGGCATAACCGAAAACCGAACCGAACCAAAAATATTTGTGACCAAACCGAACCGAACCGAAATTCGGTTTGGTTATGGGTCAAAACCGAAAACTAAATTTATATATTTTATTAATTTAATTAAATAGAATTTTGGCAAAAAATAAATATTTCAAGTATAGAAAGTGTTTTTTATATTAGGATAAAGTTTTAATGGTCTTTTTGTATATATAAATATATAAAAAATATATATATTAAATATATAAAGCGTTTTTTATATATAAATATATAAAAAATAGACTAAAATAAACTGTTGGTCCCTAATCTTGTCCACAAAAATCACATTGAACCAAAACTTGCCTTTTTCATCGTCGGGAGTCCAAAACAAGCTTTTTATAGACTAAATGAGTCCCTTGACCAGGATTGCCAAAGTCAACATTACTTTTCTGTTTGTACATCGAGGGTATAATAGACCATTCACAATTATAACATGCCTTAGTTAAAGCTAACCCAACCCTCAACCTAGGGACCAAATGTGATCATGGCTATACAACTAGCCGTTTCTTCCCTGATACGCTAGCATTTATTTTCGTGCGAACCAATAAACCCACCCAACAAACACCTTTACTAATCACAATAACACACCCTTATCCAGAAACGATCAACTGAAAATCAAAATCCGAATCTAAATCCTCATTTCAAAAACTCAAAAAACCAACCCAAATTCCAACAATACGATGTCGATCGGAGCTAATGTTATCACTAATATGAAAAATTGTATTAGGAACATGCCAGATATAGTGATCAGTAACATTTTGAATCGGTTGCCAATAAAAGAAGTGTTGAAACTAACAGACCTTGATAGATCTTGAGCTCGTGGATCGTTATGTATGCCTATGTAATCACAAGCACAATAAAAGACAATCTCTACAACTTATGTTTAGCAGCGGAATATAAACACAAGTAATAACTAAGAACTTCTTGATCCTCTATGGATCTTTATATTAACTAAAACTGAGTTTTTTTTTAATCGGTACATAACTCTTACTAATGTGTTCCTTTTATAGACAAGGAACCCTAAACAATATCGCTAAACCGTTTCCCAAGAAACGTATAATCATAAAACTAAATAAGATATACACAATCACTTCCTAATAAAGCTCACGTATATCCACACTAAATAAACTAAACACGGAATAAACACTTCCGCAGAAACAAATCAATAACTATTATCCTTCAGTAGATTATGTCTTCGGCAGAATCCACTATGTCTTCAGCAGAAACACTTTGGCATTAAGTTCAGCATAATCTACACTTCACATAATTCCCAACAATCCTCCCCTAAACTGGAATTTGACTTGGTTAAGTTCCAGTTTCTTGATAGATCTTTAACAAAACAGTTCCAGAGGATTGTACTCGAACATCATCAGCAAAGAATAAAAACAAAATCATCTCTTTGATGAAGAAACTTTGAAACTCCAGATCTTTGCAGCAACAAATGACATAAGATACATCAAAACATGTTAGTTTCATACTATTCTCATCACATCCAGGTGTGGTAACTCCTGTGAGAGGTGAATCATTGAAAATAATAATGGATTTGATGTCTCTTTACCAATAGCCATCACTACTGGAGTAGCCATATGTTTAAGTTCGTAAACTATGGTACACTGATAACCATTTGATTTATTAGCAAATCAGCAACGATAAACGGATTTGAAATGTCTTTACCTGTAGCCGTTTGCTCAGGACTAGTCAATTCTTAAAATTGGTGAACTGATTACCAAATATGGTATTCCACTGCCTTTACCACAAGCCATATACATGTGGGCTAGTCAATTCTTGGATTCCAAAAAGGAATAAACCATGGTGAATTGAAAACCATACAACACTCAGCAATTAAGCATGGGTGGTTGCATACCCTATGATTTTAAGCAAACCATTACAGCTATCAACAGATTTGATGTGTCTTTACCAAAGTTGTACCCTTTGGACTAGCTAACTCTTTGACATACACAAGGCATATCTGGTGAGTCAAGAACCATCAAAAGTATACAACAAACCTGCAAGAAAAGTCAGATAAAACCAAAAACATTTTATTTTTTTATTTTTTTTAACTAATAAAGAAAGAAAGAAAACAAGTATTACAAAATATTACAAAATATTACAATCAAGATGAACCTTTATGTGATAGAAGCTGATTTTTAATCAAACCAACACATTGAGAAGCATGAAGTTCATCATTGCCAACTGGATTAGGAGACACTTCCAACTTCTGTCTTAACAACCGTTCCATAAAAGTAACCGATAAAGGATAGATCTTATCCGATAGCATGCACAAAATCATTCCACATGTGGTCTGAACCACATGAACACAAGGCAGAGAATAAAATCTCCAACTCTCAATTTCCCATAAATGTGAATTCTTCCAGATAGAATACCCTTTACCTGCTGGAGAGTGAGAATCAAACAAAACCTGAAGATCACCCAACAAATATAAACCAGAACCTGTTGGTGGATGATAATTATAATACTGAATGACATGTTCATACAGCATTTTCAAATCATGTCTAGTCACCAAATGAAGAATGTCCTTCAAGAAATTGAACTCAATAGCAGTATCATCCAGTCGATAAATAGTATTAAGCTTCCCAGATTTCCAATTGATCAATACCACATGAATTCCTTCAGGAAAAACTTCAACAGGTCCAACTTTAATAAAGGTAGATTCATCAGCTGCGAGATCTAAATAAGAAGTCTTTGAAGAATGTTTCCTAGCCAGTCTGACAGAACTCCTTAAAGAACTATGTTTCCTTTTCACCATACTTGTCTGCCTCCTACCAGCTATTGGATCTGTATCAATCTTTAGGGTATCATCCTGTCCCAATGAGTTACCCAAATCCACACTGGACAACACTTCAGAAGACACCAAAGAATATTCAGCAGAAACAACCTCATCAGAAGAAGAATTAGCTTCAGAAGTTATTTCAGAAGTAACAACTGAAGAGATCACCAGAGGTAAAACATCATCAAAATTTTCCACTGTCTCAACTGTTTTATGTCTCTTAGCTTGAGGAACATCAGACATTGAAGCAATTCTTTCAAATTGAGAAGAAGAAGTAGAACCAGAAGAGGAAAACTTCATAATCATATTATACTGTCTAATCAAAGCATCATCAGACAAAGCACAGATTTGCTTCATTGACCTACCAGAATTATAAAGAGCAGAATTCTTCACAATTCACCTCATATGATTCCTCTTCTGAGTAACAGTCATTGGTTTTTCTCTTTTGGCTTTATGTCTTTGAACAATCAGAGCTCTCCTCTTTGCAGCCGCTTCTTGCTTCCTTTGATTACCAAGAGCCACCATTTGATCCACAAAGTTGTCATTATCAAAAGATGCTCCTAATATAAGTTTGGCAAGATTTGGATCAGATGCACCTTGAGTAGTATAAGCATCCCATTGATCATCAGTGATCTTAGGAAGCAATGCATGAAGCTCTAATTTTCTTTCAGGAGACAAATCAGAATCAAACTGATCTTGAAGAAATTTAGCAACAACACGACTTTTCTGCATATTCTCATAATCAGTAAACATACGAGCCTGAGCTTGATTTTCTTCTTCAGTCACCATACCTGAATTAATCATATCATCAATCACATCTTCCTGTCCTTTGTCAGAAGATGTCTCAGTAGAACCAATTTGAGCTTCAGAAGGAACACTCAAACCAACATCAGAAGAATCAGGTTGAGACAATTTCTCCACAGGAGTAGAGAAAACTTCAGAAGAAGAATTTAACTTATGCATTCTCCCAGCTATAAAAACTTCATCATCATCTGCTGAAGGTGGAACATTTGGTTGTTCTTGTAGAGATGAGGTTTGACCATGATCAGAAGCAACCTCCTCAACTATAACATCAGCAGATGCACCAACCATATGTGGCTCCGTTGAAGTGTCAGCAGACACCTTAGTCAAATATTGTCTTCTTCTTTTGCTAGCATATATAATAGGCTCCTTGCTTCTTGAAGATTTAGCAATAGGAGAAGAAACATCAGATGTAAGTGCTGCATCAGCTAATATTCCAAGGGATGCATGAAGAGTCTCTTCGTCCTCCTCCTCAGAAGAAACCAGGCTTCTCTTATTACCTTTCTGACTTAGTAATTCCTCCAAGTGTTCAACTTTAGTCTCCAATGTCACAATCTTTTTACCAAGAACAGACTTGGTTTCTGCAAGTTCTTTCTTAAGACCAGTCACCTCACCTGTAAGCTTGTTCATCAGAGCATATAATGAGGTAAGTGTAGGATCCTCATCTGTATCATCTGATTGCTCAGTTGAAATTGGAACTTCATTAGACCTTTCAGGAGCAACATTAACCTGATCAACATTAGAACATCCTTCACCAAATGGATTCCTAACAGGACTTGGTGTAGGCAATCTATCAGCATCAACCTCAACTTCATCAATGTGATCCTGAACTTCATCATTATGAACCTGAACCTCATCAATTGAAACTTGACAAATGCATATCCAGCATTTAGTGTGAAAGATGTAAGCGATCATGCATATCCAACAGCCTGTTAGATGTTGGAACGGATGATATGTAATAGATTAGGATTAGTAGATCATGTAGATGCATTTGATGTTGTTAGTACTCTGTAAGCTGTAAGCTGTTTCTTGAATGAATGAATGATCAATTTGCTTCAGTACTTCTTTTGAATAAACCATTTAACCTCAGTACATCATCTTCAGAGGAAACAAATGACTCACTTCAACACTTTGACTTCAGTAGAAACAAGCTTTAGCCTTTTTGACCATATCCCAAAAGAACAATCACTCTGCAAGACAAAACAGACACAAAGAAACACCAACCAACAAAGAGAACCACACTAAAATTACATTATTAGCAGGTTAGAAAACAAATATACAAAATTACATAGCAAATAAATTACATAGCAAAAGCAAAGTTATACACAAATCCTCCCCTGAGGCATATGCCTCCCTGAGGCCTATGCCTCCCCTTAAACTTTGCAGTTAAGGGTTAAGCATACCGATATGAACCACAAGGTGTTGAAAACTTGGTCCATCAAAAGCCTTTGTTAACAAATCTGCCACATTATCATCAGTATGAATTTTGACCACTTTAATTAAATTTTTATCATATGCATCTCTTATAAAGTGGTGCCTGATTTCAATATGTTTTGTGCGACTGTGAAAAACTGGATTTTTAACAATGCATATGGTACTTTGATTATCAATAAAAATTGTTGTGTTCATGAAATTGTACCCATAATCCAACAACTAATTTTGAATCCAAAGAACACTGCCACAGCAATTTGCAGCAGCAACATACTCTGCTTCAGTAGATGAGGTAGCCACAATAGTTTGTTTCTTGCATTGCCAAGAAATCAATCTCTTTCCAAGGAATTGACAACCTCCAGTGGTGGACCTCCTATCCAGATTAGCACCAGCATAGTCACTATCACTATATGCTTCCAACTTAAAAGGAGACTCTTTTGGGTACCAAAGACCTAGAAGAGGTTGGCCTTTGAGGTACTTAAAGATCTTCTTAACAGCATTGAGATGGGAAGTCAGTGGAGTAACTTGATGTCTCGAACAAACACTCACAGCAAAAGTAATATCAGGCCTTGAAGCTGTTAAATACATCAAAGAGCCAATCATGGACCTGTACAGATGAACATTCACAGGTGGATCAGCTTCATTGTTGGTCTTTGTCTTTGGAGCTTCATAAGGTGTAGTGGCAGTCCTTACACCCTCCATACCAAACTTCCTCAAGATGTGCCTCACATATTTGTCCTGACTGATAAAGATACCATCAGGTTTCTGCTGAACTTGCAGACCCAAAAAGAAAGTCATCTCTCCCATGGCACTCATCTGAAACTCACCCTTCATAAGCTCCTCAAACTCCCTGCACCAAGCTTCCTTTGTGGATCCAAAAATAATGTCATCCACATATACTTGCACAAGAATAATGTCTGTGGAATTCTTCTTAAGGAATAGAGTCTTATCAATTGCACCCCTTCTATAACCATGCTTCAGAAGAAATGAAGAAAGCCTAGCATACCAGGCTCTGGGTGCCTGATGTAGTCCATAAAGAGCTTTGACTACCTTATACACATAGTTAGGATGATCTGGATCTTCAAATCCTTTAGGTTGAGTGACATACACCTCCTCTTCAATTTCACCATACAAGAAGGCTCCTTTAACATCCATTTGATAGACCATAAAACCCATATAGGATGCATAAGCTAAGAAAATCCTTATAGCCTCAACTCTTGCCACTGGTGCAAACACTTCATCATAATCGATCCCCTCCTCTTGTCTATACCCCTGTACAACTAATCTGGCTTTGTTTTTAATGACAACGCCTCGAGCATCCCTCTTATTCTTCAGAATCCATTTAGTTCCAATAGCATACTTACCATCAGGTAGTGGTACCAATATCCAAACCTGCTGATTTTGAAACTGTTGCATCTCATCCTGCATTGCTTCAAGCCAACTTGAGTCTTCAAGAGCCTGAGTAACACAGGTTGGTTCCACTTGTGAGAGAAAACAAGCAAACAGACAATGTTCATAGTCTGTGTGATTGTCTCTCTGTTGATTTGAGACATAAGAGATAAAAGCCACCTGACCATATTTAGAACGCGTCACAGTACCTCTTGTTCTAACAGGTGCATTAGGATCACCAATAATATTAGACTGTGAATGAACATTGTTGATCCTTGTAGTAGTGGTGGTGTTGACATCAATGGAGGAATCAAGATTAGTTATAGTAGGGTCAAAGTCAGTATCATAGGAAGGTGTGTTGAAGATGCCTGCTTTAGGTTGATGATGACCAAGATCTGAAGGTTTTGGAAACCTTGTATGAGGTTCTCCAAGGTCTGTTGACACTCTAGAAGAAATAGGAGTAGAGTCAATTTGTCTTTCAGCAGAATTGGAGAGGTGAGGAGAAACAGAATCACTTTCAGCAGAATTGACATTTCTACCGATTGCATCATTTGTACTATGTTCAACATTCCTCTCAGCTTCTAAATTGGCTGCATACTCTTGTTTCTTCAGTCTGGCAAGGTCCTCAGCATAATGGAATTCATCTTCACCCACATCAGTATAATCTTTGGAAGTGTCACCTACAAAATTGTTAGGAGAGAAGGAAGGCACTACAATGGGTTGTTCATCATCTTCAGACCCACTTTCAAAATGAGCTTCGAAAGTTTCTGCACTAGAAGTTGGAGATGCTTCAGAATCTGTATTTTGGTTAGCCACATGTCTAGCATAGCCCAAGTAATCAGTCAAGTAATCAAGGTCAAATGACCAAATATGTCCCTGTCCTTGAACATTAGGCTTGTCTTCAAGATACCTCAGATTCAATGTCTCCACAATCTTCTTAGCAGATACATTGTAAACTCTGTATGCCTTACTATGAGCAGAATACCCCACAATGTAACCATCATCAGCTTTCTCATCAAATTTGCCCAACGGATCACTTGTATTCAAAATTGTCACTTGACAGCCAAACGGTTTAAGGTAATGAATAACAGGAACTTTCCCAAAAAGAAGTTCATATGGTGTTTTAAGGTGTGGTCTAGTAATGGAAACTCTATTGAGTACATAACAAGCTGTACCAACAGCTTCAGTCCAAAACATGGTTGGAAGTTTAGAGTCTGCCAGCATTGATCTTGCAGCCTCTATTAAGGTTCTATTTTTTCTTTCTGCCACCCCATTTTGTTGAGGGGTTCTTGGAGTGCTATAGTCCCTTTTGATTCCCTTGATCCTGCAGAGTTCTATCAGAATTGCATTTTTGAACTCTGTACCATTATCACACCTAATTCCTTTCACCTTTTTATTCAACTGATTCTCAATAAGGGTAATGAAGTCTTTCAATACTTCAGATGTTTCATCTTTGGTCCTTAGAAAGAATACCCAACAAAATTTGCTATAACCATCAGTGATCACTAGACAAAAATATTTATGATCAATGCTTCTCACTTTAGTTGGACCAAACAGATCCATATGAAGCAGCTGAAGAGGTTCAGAAATAATGCTTACTGCTGTAACAGGAACACCTTTGTAGGAGGCTCTGTGCTGCTTTCCTTTGTTGCATGCAACACAGTTATGATCATTGGTGAATACTTTGGCAGGAAGACCTTGAACGAGGCCCAGTTTAGAGAGCTGGTTAATGGTCTTGAAATTGACATGGGCCATCCTTCTGTGCCATTTGGTGGACTCATCCACAGATGCTTTAGCCACCAAACATGTTAAGTCACCTGCTGGTTGGACATTAGTTAAGTTGAATGTATAAAGATTGTGACTGCGAGGAACCTTCAGCAGAATTGAAGTTTCTTCTGGGAGTTTGAAGTCTTTAGACAGCACAAGACATTCATTCTCTGTGAAGAGTACTTTGTTCTTAGTGTCACAGATTTGTGAGACTGAAAACAAATTGAAGTGTTGAAGTTCCTTGACATAATATACATTCTCAAAGTCCAGCTGAGGTGTTTTGATGGTCCCTTCACCAGTAATTCGTCCATCACTTCCTCCAAAGGTTACATTGCCTCCTCCTTCAATGGGTACAAAATTATGCATCATATCCCTGTTTCCTGACATACTTCTGGAACAACCACTATCAACAATTCCAACATCTTTATGCTTAAGGGGATGATCCTATAACAATAACAAAATATACAGAAAATTAGTACACTATGGAGGCTCAAGTCATTGCTGACTTGAACCTGCCTTGTGGATCATATGAGTTATGCCAAGTAGAAGTATAAGATCCACCATTGTTCTTGGGTTTCCATTGAAACTTAGGTCCCTGTTTATTCCAAGAACAACCTGCTGAGGTCTTGACAGCAGTGTCCCAGTACCCTTTCCCATCAGTCATAGGGTTAATATATCTAGGCCAAAAACCATTTTTAAAATATTCACTTGTTGGTTGAACATATGGTTTGCCGATTGATCTTCTCCAAGGAAAAGAATTATTATTATTAGCAGCTTGTGGAACATAAGGTGGTATATCATTAACATTGGTCCACATTGGTCTAGATTTCCTAGAATCACCACACCTACTCATCCTTTGCTCATGATAATCACAATCCTTAATCAAATTAAATTTACTTCCACACACAAAACATTTCTTCTGATTAGAAGATTTATTCAAACCAAACAATGAGTTATTACAAGCAGAAGTATTCAAACCAAAACCATGAAAAGAATTGTTTTTAACAGTACTATTATGCAAAGAATTAAAATGCAAGTCTTCAGAGGCAACTGTCTTGGAAGCGGATTCCTTGGCAGCAACTCTGACATGCTTATTGGTAATCTTGGGTGCAGGCAGGGGTGAAGACTTGGGAAGGTCAGACTTGTCATTTGAATCACACTCTGTAGACCCTTGCTTGGAGGACTTGTCACTGTTAACACAAGAGACAAAGTCATTAGAGGAAGTATTAGGGTCTGTCATGTCTCTTGACTTTTTGCCATACAGATGGTGTGATCCATCAAAGTTATCAGGAATGGAAAGGTCAATGGGCATGTGCTCACCTCTAATTGGTCCACGTACAGCATGTAGGTCACCTTCTTTCACAAAATTAGCTAGGCCTGCTGATGTAGATTTACGTGTGTCATCCCTAGCTTCTAAGCCTACATATTTCTTAAAACCTAAAGCCACTGTAGAATTAGGAGCTTGACTACTATAAATCAAACCAGCTAACTTATTTCCATTCAACATCCACTCTTTATGCCTAGCAATTTCCTCCTTAAGTTTCTCCTTAAGTTGTAGATTTTCTGACTCTACATCTGCTCTTAATTTTTCAGACCATGTTAACTCATTTTTAGCACATTCGAGATCCCTTTCTAACACACTTATTTCTCATCATAAGCTATTTGATTCTTCTGAAACCAAACCTTTTGTCTTTCTAGTGTTTTCAAAGCCTGTTTATAAGCTTCAACTTCCACATAGTATTCATTATATTTAGGTTCCAAAATATCATAAGCTTGTTTAAGTTCATTATAACGCTCACTACAACCAAACAAACAGTTTTGTACCTGAGAGATGCCCATCAAGGCAATCTGATCATGCCTATCCTCTGAAATACAGCTTGCAATCAACCCAACATTATCAGGACCATCATTATCATCCTCCTCATGTTGCTTCCAGTCCACATTGCTATCCAGAGTGACCAAAGCAGCTGAACCCTTTGAAGTTCCTGCCTCCTTCTGATACTGCTGATAAGAAGAGTATCTTGTCTCATCACCAGCTTTCCTGTCTTTGCATTCTCTAGAAAAATGACCCATCTGTTGGCATGTGAAGCATTTAACCTTCCTTTTGTCAAACCTTGCTGGATCTCTTCCTTTGAATCCAAACCTTCTTCCAGCTTTTCGCTCAAAATTCTTGATATCCATGGAAAGCATGGCCAACTGCCACTTCAGCTTCATCTCTTCCATCTCAAGTGGGTCCACTTGATCAAAATCTTCATAGGCCAGATCCTGCTGAGGATCATAATCAGCAAAGAAAGATCCAAGAACATCTTCCATAAATCCACTTGATCTAGGATGAGAGCTTGATGAAGGAGCAGCATAAGATGATGAAGGATAAGGGCTTGGACCATAGCTAGACTTTGGAGTAGAGGCTCCAACAAATGCAGTATGACTAGCAGAAGCAGAAGAAGATGATCGAAAAGGGCTTCTAACATCATGTTCAAGAGCTTTAAGTTTGTGGTACAGCTCATCAAAGGTAAGCATGTCCAAACCACCTTTAGCTTTTAAAGCTATGCTTACATGTAGCCAGGATGGAGGTAATGACCTCAGAAACTTAGAGTTACAGTCATCATTATCCGGCTTTGCCTGCAGCTGATTCAACTGACTTAAAATCTTGTGAAACTTATCATAGCCCTTGTGTATTCCTTCCTCTTCAGATATTTGAAAGTCCTGAAACTGTTGTCTTAGCATGGACTTCTTCAGTCTCCTAGACTCCTCATTCCCACCGAACTTTGCCTTGATTGCTAACCATATATCCTTAGCATCTTGCATGAAGTGAAAATCACTCAAGTGATCCTCAGGAATAGCCTGCAGAAGAATGGTTTTGACCTTGGTTTCTCTCTGAACTGCCAGTAACTCTTCAGCAGTTTTAGGAGGAACATTCATCATATTACCAGCAGCATCCGTGGTAGTTCTCTTCAAACTGTTCCCCTTCAGAATTATCTGCCATAGATTCCAATCAATGTTGGAGATCCAGTTCTGCATCTTCATCGCCCAAAGATCATATTCCTCCCTTTTAAGGTAAGGAAACTTAGCATTGCTATTAGAGAGACTTAGTTGTTGCAGATGGGTGGAGTTTTGGTTGTTGGTGAGTTCAGTATCAACATCTGAACCAGGCATGATGATTTTGTTATGATTGAATGGGTGTGTAGAAAAACTTGTCCTTAGTATCGTAGAGACTCTCACGAGGCTCGATACCACTGTTGAAACTAACAGACCTTGATAGATCTTGAGCTCGTGGATCGTTATGTATGCCTATGTAATCACAAGCACAATAAAAGATAATCTCTACAACTTATGTTTAGCAGCGGAATATAAACACAAGTAATAACTAAGAACTTCTTGATCCTCTATGGATCTTTATATTAACTAAAACTGAGTTTTTTTTATCGGTACATAACTCTTACTAATGTGTTCCTTTTATAGACAAGGAACCCTAAACAATATCGCTAAACCATTTCCCAAGAAACGTATAATCATAAAACTAAATAAGATATACACAATCACTTCCTAATAAAGCTCATGTATATCCACACTAAATAAACTAAACACGGAATAAACACTTCCGCAGAAAAAAATCAATAACTATTATCCTTCAGTAGATTATGTCTTCGGCAGAATCCACTATGTCTTCAGCAGAAACACTTTGGCATTAAGTTCAGCATAATCTACACTTCACATAATTCCCAACAAGAAGCGGTGAGAACCTCTAGCTTAGGGAGAAACTGGAGGTTTAAGTGGACTTTGCTCACCGATGCCATAGTTGATGAGGAGTTCTTTTATTATTTAACTAATAAGTTTGATGGGAGGCATGTTACTAGACTCTTAAATCAGCTTATGTGTCCTATAAGAAAGTTTTCCTTCTCTATAGAGCCAAAAACGGTGTCTGGAATAGAAGACTTAAATTATGAAGAGATTCGTGATTGGATTTTGTTTTTGGCTCGGCAAGGAATTGAGGAGCTGACAATTAGAAACTGGTATGGTCAACGAGTTAGATTTCCAACCCAACTTTACTCTCGTATGGAGTTGAAACATCTGGAACTTCATTGTTGTGCTTTTCCTACTTTGGTATTTTTTAGTAGTTTTCCAAATCTATTGAGCTTAGAATTGTGTTATGTCAATTTTCTAACCGGTACAGTTTGGGAGTTTATTGCTGGTTATCCCTTACTTGAGTCTCTTAAAATGGATCGTGCTACTACAAATGAGATGAGACTATGGGATATTGCAAAACTTAGGAATTTGAAGAAGTTAGATTTGTCATTCGGTGTTTTGACCCATGTGACTACAATCACAACATCAAATATCTTTCACCTGACAAGTCTTCCAACACTTCAGACCCTTAGATTGGATTTTCAGGATTGCACTGTAAGACCAATTTGAGCTTTACACTTCTAATTTTACAATGTTAAAAAATGTCTAACAGTAATGAAATTTAATCTTTAAAACTTGTTGTAGTTGATACGGGAAGTGTAACATATTGGTTTTCACAATCACACAAGTAGAGAGAGAAAGTGAGATGTTCTAGAGAGATAAAATAAATGAAAGGTTAGATTACCAAATGAACATCCAACCCTCTCCCTTATGGGGAGAGGGCTATTTATACAAATGACTCTGCCCTCCTTCGGGCTGTGGATCAGGCATACAGTGGGTAAAGATCCGTCCTTCTTCCACGGTGTTACTTACAACATGGATTTTCTAAATCCTAACAATCTCCCCCTAAGGGAGGTCACCCCAATAATTACATTGAAAACGTCCTAGCAATTAATCTATAATCTTTGATGCTCGAGCTCGTAGACTTTGTAGCTTCAACAACTTAAACATCATGTAATAATAGTGATTTCTTGACTTTGAGTGGTTCTTTGATATGTGATCCGGAGCTTTCATTGAAATCATCAACAATACATAATCTCTAATTCATCCTTTGTAGTGTTGCCATCATGTGACATTGTGACTTTTGGACCAACATGCTCACATTCTGGATCATGATTTCTTCTTATCAGAGTTGCGGAAGCTTTTGTTGATTCATGATATTTGCAGCAGCGTAGCAGAAGCATGGAGTGAAAATATCAGAGTCGTTGATATAGATATGCACTTATCATGATTTCTTTAGACATGAATGTGATGTGTGAGCATGCGGCTATGGATTGACTTCTCAATTCTGATCAGCTGCGAACGTTGGGAGAACCTGCATACAACAGTTAGTAATAAAGCGCACGAGAGTGTCTTTGATCACTTTTGTTGAATTGAGGTACATGGCCCACGGTTCCCAGTTGATCAGTACAAGTTCTGCCTGTCATCAGGTAGAATTCTGAAGAACCTCCTTGACAGGGTTTCGCAGCTGCTCTAGCCGTTCTCAAACCGGAACGTCTTAAAGAAGACAACACGGAGTGAGTGAACCAGCAAATTGAGATTTACTGATTGATTAAAAATGATTTAGAAACAATCGTGTATTGCTTATCAGAAAGAGTTTTTGCAACACAACGAAGGTTTTATAAGAGAAATCGGATTTCAATCATAAATACCTTTTGATTTTGAAAATGTAATACACAGTTGATGTGCTATAGAAAATGATTTTGAGCACAATGACTGGTTTTTCAAAGGTATCCGTCAATCCATTTCCTGAACCAGGATTGATTCATAATTTGAATCGCTCCATCGTTTCTGTTCAGTTGTCACATGGTTGATCTATTGGATACATCTCACATGCCACCCATTAAGAGCTTGTTTGATGTTGGCTCTAGAAGGCTTTCCATCTTCATTGTGAATATGTTTGCATATCACTCAGATGTTCTGGCAATACCACAAGGATAATGCGTAGGACTCTTAAGATACATTCTCACTTTCCACATTTTTTGAAATAGTGAGTCTTCATTGATTGTATCCTTAATGAGATTTATTGATGATCTCGTGGCTCTAGACTCAATAGTGCACATTTGATTCCTATGCCGGAGACTAGGGAGAGGTTCTCCTTATTCAATATCAACAATCTCTAAGAGAAAGTCGATAGATAATTTAGGTTTCCCGTGAGAATGAAACAAGTCCTTTTAAGAGGAACTTGAGTAGCTTGGGAAGTTCTAGTGCAGTGTGTCACTGGGTCCATGACGTCTTGTCTTCAATACCGGTGTTACCTTGGTAACCACTAGTAGCATATGAATTGAACCCGGTTTCTGCCCTAAGGTTGAAATAATGGAGGGCTATTTCTTTTCACCCTTTTCTCATTCATTTATTTTTCATTCTTCAACCCCTTCAGTGCTTACCGAGATTTCATAACTAGAACCTTGTTGGGTTTGTTCCAGTTCTTCCGCACTCTTCCCATTTCTCACTTTTCTCCTTTTTCCATCATACCTAAGGACTTCTACACTATCTAGTGGATTGTCCCTGGGTAGATCCCTCCGGCTCTGGCGTGATAGTGGGAACGAATACCTAACCTAACCATCCTTATATCTCCATGCATAAAGTAAATTTGGTCGGTCTTTTGGTATTGTTCTTCTGCCATTGAAACCAATTGAAAACCATTTGAAGATCAATCCAGGTACTTGTGATACAAGATCAAAGCATTTTGTACCTGAATTGTTTTTGATATTTTAGAAAAGCTCCCCCTCAACATGTGCATCATAGATTTGAAATTGCTTTAGCACATGGAGGCAAGAGGACTTGAGAATCTCATATTAAGAATAAAGAATTCACTTCTTTGATCAACATTTTCTAAAAATATCGACATCACTTTCCCGATCAAAATTAGTATTTTAAATACTTTGTTAAAGATATTTTGGGAAAGGATGTGGTTTCCAAAAGATTGCTCCCCCTTGATGTGAAGAATATTTGAAACATTTTAGAACTTACAAGGGAAATATGATGCAGAATTCACGATCGTTGTAGCCAATGAAACCTTTTAAAGTTACTATCAAGGTACTCTTATGAAAAGAACTTTTAAATTTAGTACCTTGATAGTTTTGTCAACTTTTTGAAATGCTCCCCTTTAATGTGTGCTTCGATACACGAAAAAGGTTTAGCACATATGAGGAAAGATGCTAATATATATTGAGTCTTGAAGATCACGTTTTATCAGATTGCATATTTATATCACATTTTCTCCCCCGATCAAAAATTTCAAATCCTTTGAGATTTTGGATCTCAAGTGATTTAGATATGTAATAAAATCTTGTTGGAGAAAAAAAATGTGTTCGGTTTTATTTGATCTGAAACATAACACTCCTAAATTCCCTCTTCAGACCAAGAGGGAAACTACAAGCCATATCCTATCACTACTATATACATTATAGTTATAGTTGTTCATAGTACAGACATTACATTACACATTATATTAAAACAAAATGGCTACTAAAGTACGATGTCTTCATTCTGTTCTTTGAAGTAGCTTGTAATGTCCTTCACGTATTCTCCCACCCACAAAACTTTCAAGGCTGCGGAAGATCTTTCTTGTCTTAAGTCTTCGTCCGATTGCAGCAATGAAATCTTCACACCACTTCACATCCTGTTTCGTCCAGAACCTCGTGTTGTTTCCCGGCTTCAAATTGAGCTTGAACTCTTTTACCCTTGACTCCAGCTCTTCTTCAACCATCTTGAGCGTACCATCACTGAACTTGTATAGCTCACACAGCCTTAGCAGCATTCTTGAACCATATTTATCTGTAAAGATGACCGCTCTTGGAGAGTCAATCACTGAGTAGTCCCGTCTGAATTCATGCCCAGAGGCTTCCCATTGAGGTTTAGTGAGATTGACCTGAGTCTGGTAGCTTTCTATACCAAGTTGAAAGTCACCTACTCTTTGTCGTATCACCAACCCCCTTATCCATAGATTGACTGCAGCAGAGAGGGACTTATTTTCTCGAACAGGCAGATGGTCAAGATGCCCTTGGAGGTTCAAAAGGTACAGATCTTCAAAGTCACTTGGGAACAAGTGCTTGAAGTCATTTTCTTCAATAACATGGTCTTTCAAGTCAGCTCTTCTCAGGACGATCTTCTTCAGATAATCATAGCCATAAATTGGGAAGATTTCCACACTGACCACACTTAGAATTCGCAGCTTTGATCGAACTGTTTTGCGCTTCTTTTCTGCACCATGTCTTTCAATGTAGAATTTCTTCTTTTTGAACCACCAATGAGAAATGCCGTATGAGGCAGCAATGTCATATACTTGTTCCTTGTCTATCCAGAAATGATCAGGTACCATCTGCTCAAGACCTGGATCTATGTAGGTTGCAGCTTTCATCTTGGAAATAGATAAGGCTGGTCTTCTTCCTTCAGTTCTAGCACGTAGGTAATCCAGGTCTCGGTTGAAGAAGAACTCTGATTGAATAGTCTTCTGTCCAGGTTCACCGCCAAGAGTAAGAGGATTGTTGACATTAAAATGACTAATATTCTCATCAACTTGATCAGTCAACATCTTGTGGCATTCTTCCATCTGGTATTAAAGATGACCCGCATCTAAATGAAAGACTTTGACAATTTCAAAGGCTGGGCCTTCAAGATCTTTAGGAGTGATTGATGAGATTCCCTTCTTTTCACAAAACCATTTCATGAAGCTTCCCATGTCACCAGTGATATGTAAGAGTGAATCTTCTGAGGGGGCTTCATAGTTGGATGTAATGGTTGTTGCCCAGTTATTGTCAGGGATTATCAAGTCAGACTCAGGAATGGCCCATGAAGGTTCAGGAGTTTGAGGTCTTTCTTTGGTAAGCCAGCTTTGAGACATATCCTTGGATGGTGCAGCTCTAGATGTTTTGATGCGTTTACCCTCAATATAAGCGTCCCACCAATCTTCATCTTCAGTAACTTTAGGGATATGCTTGGTGGAAGCGTCATCATCTTCTGATTCTGACTCTGGCATGACATAAGATTCTTCATTCAGCATTTGCTCTTCTGGGACAGTGGAGAAGGTGGGTGTGAACCGAGAATCAACAGTGGTCCATGCCGTAGAAGTCTTCTGAGACCCTTGACCACCTGATGAGCCAGTTTGTTTAGAAGGTTCTGGTGGAAGTGTTGGAGGATTTGTCTTTTGAGTTGTAGCAGTGCCAGAAGATCCACCAGTTCCAGATGTTCCAGCTCCACCAGTTGGAGGAGGAGGAGGTGGTGGAGATTTTGGTACTCCAGGCATAGACTCCATCAGTACAGTTCTTCTTTTCTTTTTTCCCTCCCTTTCACGAATGTCCTCCAGAAACTGCAGGTGATTATCATGCCTTATTGATTCTTCGAGCGCCTCATATAATTTCTTATTAACTTCGTCCAAATTCTCTTCTGTGTCATACATTCTATTAGAGAGAACTGATCTCATATCCGAAATAGGCAAATCCTTAAACCGTTGAAGCAGTGGAGCTTTCATTGCCCATTCCACAGCATCTTTTACTTCTGCTTCAATGGCATTTGCCACTTCGGTGTCAAAGTTGAGGTTCTCCAGCTTGGATACACGACGATCCAGATGCTTGACGGATTCGGGCAAATGGTGCTTTTCGAGGACCTCGATTCTTTTAAGTGCTTCTTCAAGGAGTTGCTCTGCAGTCTTGGCGGGAGGGGGTGAAGTCGGTGGTGTGACAGAGTCACTAACGGTGACAACAGGTAGAGGAATGGTAGCAGGCTCGGGTGGTGGAAGTGTGGTTGCTTGAGCAGGAGCGGGTGGTAGAAGTGCAATTGATGGAGTTGTTGATGATGAAGTGACAATGGGTGCTGACATTGGAGGAATAGTTGATGTGTCTTGCTGGATAGTGACCGAGAACATAGACTCAACTTCTTCTTTTTCATCGTTTTGCTTGTCAGACTCGACGTCTGAGGGTCTGTCCTTTAGAAATTGATCACCATAAGTAATGTCAGGCTCAAGATTCTTCAGGGATGACAGAGATCCCGTAGACACGATTGCTTCTTCCAGACGCACGTGTTCCTCAGATCTTGGCTTAAGAACCTCCTGTGAACCTTCCAGCATTTCATTTCCCCCAACCTCTGTATCTAGTCTGTCAGTGTCCATTTGTTCATTCTCAGTCTCCAGTACTGGAACCGTTTCTGTAGAAGGTGCTGATTCCTGACTTTCTGACTGAGTGTCACTAGAGGCAAGAGTTTCCTCCTGTGTATCAGACACATCCTTTTCCACTCCAGTTTGTTCTTGAGCTGAGGATGATTAAACGCTTCTTTTCTTGAGCTCAAATTGCGTTGTCGTTTTTGGAGTCGGAGTGGAAATGGTCAACAACATCTGAGCTGCTTGTTCAGCTTCTTCTCCAGCAATTCCTTTACCTTTTCCCTGTGCAACGGTAGTGGTTTGACGTGGTACTGACTCAGGTTCTCGTATCATGACCCCTCCCACTGGTTGTCTTTGAGACATGTCAAGACTTTCCAGGCTCTGTTGGATTCCTTGTTGTAGTGCAGCTTCGTCTTCATCCATTAATCTCATTACTCTCTCAGGTACCTTGGACCCTTTTTCATTTCCCTTTCCAGTATCTCTCCTTCTTCTTTTTGGCTTCGGAGTTGGAGAATCAGCAAATACAGATCTATCTTGTCTCTTTTTAGGAAGACTTGCGTAAGTAGAGACAGATTGTTTGGATTTGGGTTGAGTGGGAGTAGGATTGGGTGTGTCATCAGTGGCTGTGCCAGAGGCCTTTTTTAAGTATTTCTTGAAATAATCTGCCCTCTTGATTCTTTCAGTGAGAAGAGCTTCAGGTATTGGCATGCCAAATATCTCTTTGTTAGTTCCTTTGGCAACATATTTCAGGTTACCAAGCACAAATTCATTACTAGCCTCATGTAGGACCGATTCACTTCTCGGATTGAACTGATGTTTCTGCTGCAAGTATTGGATGATTAACTTTGAGAACCGTATGCTAGGAATCACTCTCTTGTTACTGGATTTCCTTCCTTTGACTTGATTCAAGAAATTTTGTCTGTCAGTGATGAAAGTGTCCATAGCCAATGAGAATTCTTCCCAAATGCGTCCAGTGTAATCGATATTCACTCTTTTAACAATTCCCCACTTGATTTGTAGAATTGGAGCCCTTACTCTGTCAAACCCTGAAGTTTTGCCGGTTAAATATAGGTTGAGGATGGTGGCTATGGCTCTCCAAGGTTGATACATATCGTTGGTGATGATTGCAGAAACCTTTGTTAGTTTCATGGGATATCCCAATTCTTCTACAAAGTCCATTAGTTCATCAGCAGTAGGTGGTGAAACAAATGGATTAGCCTCGTGGAGTGATTCCAAGGGTCTCCTAGAGAGTCTCTGTGTCGATATCATACCACTTGTCATCCAGCTTACAAGAGTATGTGGCAGTGATCATGTCCCACGTAACGGTGTTCCAGAATTGTTGTAGGTAAATGGCATGAATAGTGCACCTCATGGTTAAGGCACCAAAGAAGTTGGTGTTCTTCAGGATATCGATAGCAATTCGGTAGATAGGGTTTGGTTGGTTTCTGTCCACATCTACGAAGTAGTTGCTTTTAGCAATGTCTACCCATTCATTATGTGGAAGAATTTCCTCCTCGGTAAGTACTACGGGTGGAGCATTGGTAGCAAGATTCTCAGAAGAATTTGTGCCTGCCATTGTAATTCTGTAGATCATACATAAAACAGCAACAATATCCGGAAACTTAGTTAGGTTAGATAAGATCACTGGATCAACCTTATAGCAACTCCATATCTTAGACACTAAGTGTGTGATATAAGCGAATGAACGAGCATACACACATTAGTGAGAGCAATATGAACAATGCAGAGACGTATCAGGTGTAGGACACATACAGGCAACATAGAGCATAGACAATGGAAAATGGGTAAATGCACATAGACATAGCAGGTACACGATCGACACACAATGATCAAGTAGGTACAATGAGGGAAACAATATGTTGGACTAATCACACACAGATAATCATTGAATAGACAAGTCGCATCAGACGAATCGCATAATTGAAAAGACAAATTGCTTTAAGGACAAATCGCATAATGTCAAGGACAAGTCGCATAGGTCAAAGATAATCAACAAACCGCACACATCAAGATGTATGGGACAAGTCGCATACAACATGTCGCTTGCATATAACAAACTGCATATGTAAAGACATGATGCATTATGGACAAATCGCATTGGTCAAATGCAGTCAACAAATCGCACACGTCAAAACACATGGGACAAATCGCATCCTACAAATCGCTTATACTTAACAAATCGCATATGTAACGATAATAACATATTAAGGACAAATCGCATTGGTCAACAGAAGTCAACAAATCGCACACGTCCAAACGCATGGGACAAATCGCTCAAGCCAAATCGCATTCATTAATAAGGTTATGACAAGTCGCATAAAGAGAATAAGGGGACAAATCGCTTTACTCAATTGATACGACAAATCGCATCAATAACTTTAAAGTGACAAGTCACTTTATCAAAATTATATGAGACAAATCGCATACTTAAGAGTGTAGAGACAAAACGCATTAGAGCAATCATACGACAAATCGCATACAAGCACCTTAAGACAAATTGCTTTCAAGAACACGTAACGAAATAACCCAACAACAATATCAATAACCACTACAGATGATACAGGCATACATAATCCACTAAGATGATGCAAGATCACATAACAAACACATGTACGCAATAAAACCATAGATTCACAACACTCTATCTCAGCAATTAACCAAATTCAACAAACTCACGCATACGAGGGAGAATCGATCATACAAACACTCTATCCAATCCTACTCAGTACTCATGAATCCCTAAAGCATACCTATCTACAAACTATACCAATTAATATATTAGCATTTGAAACAAACCTAGATGAAGAATGGGTTGAAGGAATGAGCACGACGGATTCTGTAGATAAAAGATTAGTTAGAGTGATGTATTAAACACGATTTTAAGATGAAACATGTGTGTTACTTGATCAGAAATAGTGCCACAAAAACGTTGTTATGGCAAATCGCTTTGAAGAAAAAGTTGAGAGAGAAACGTGTGGAAGTTTGAATAGGAAAATGAAACGTGTGACCACATGACACAAATCGCATCAATATTTATACCATGCTTTAAGTTTTCATAATTGACACAATCAGTCCTTGTTCTTAACAAATCGCATACTAGATAGAGTTTGGACATATCGCATCAAATAAACACTAAACAAATCGCCTTCATTTCCTAATATTGACAAGTCTCATACTAACCATAACATGGACAAACCACATATCACATAGCACATATAAGAACATGATTTGGCACAAAATTAAATCACTCCAAGTAAAGTATCATGCAGCAACAATCCAGAGAACTGAGGTCACAATATATCACAGGAACTTATCAAATGGGAATCATGCAGAGACAAGTTGACAGTCAGGAAACCCCTCAATCAATGTCACGGATTAAGAGTGAGTGAACATTGATTGAATTAAACTCATGCAAGTAATTGAGAACATCTGAATGATGTGAGTATGGGTAGACATGTATAAAACAAAAAGAGTAGAGCTTCTGTTCGAACTGCATCTAAGGACCCGTGTCATTATTGAATGACATTTCTAGGACCGTAGATGTTATCGATACCAGGAGATACATCTTTTATTTGACTATTATAAATGAAATTGTGTGGAGAAAAAAAATATATATATATATTATATATATATATATATATATATATATATATATTATATATATAATATTATATATATATATTTAATAATTTTTATGTGTATATAAAAAGATGTAAGTCAATTATCCAAGAACCGATGAGATACGAGTCCTGAGCATAGGCTATCAGGAGTCATAGTACAATGTAAGTCAATTCTGACAAGCTAAGATTCCCGAATGAGTAGTCATCAGTTCAGTTGGAAACCAAGTCATGATGTTCATGATTGATTTGAGCATTGTACCTGAAAAAGACTGAGGAGTATCTGCACTAATAGCATATGTAGAATAACATTTGGATGGGTTAGTAGCAGTTATCTCCTGTTCATTGGGTGTTTTACAGTCAGGCCTCGGGATGTCATTAGTGGCCAGTGTTCTGATTGGAATCCAATTGAATCCAACCTTCTTAAAGATTTTTCCCGTGGGCATCCACTTAAGACTAGAGCAAGTAGAGCTAAATCTCTTAGTCACAGTAGAAGATGTGACCATTTCCCTATTCTGGATTTTAGACATTTTTCTGTTAACTAGTTTCTTAGGGGAGCGGTCAGACATTTGATACTTCTTAGGTGCACTAGTTGTTCTTCTTACATTCCTGATCTTAGAGCTTCGAGCATTAAACTAAGAATTGTCTTTCATTTTATCGGAATGGATTAGTGAAGTGACTGATTTTGGCAAGACTGTGTTCTCATCGACTTGGGAAGCTAACCTAGACTTGAAAGGTTTAAATCTCTATGACTTAAATGCATTAGGTTGCCTAACTACAGATTGTTCATATGCAATTTGTGAATCTGGTTTCTCCAAAGTTGATGGTTTTTCAAACTTAGTGTTCACACCATTCCCAGTAATTTTCCTAAGCTCATTTTTTTAAGCAACTATGGTGAAGCTCTTGTTCTGAAGTTGAGTGTTGAGGGCATCAATGTCAACCAACAAAGAGTTAGTTTGATCTAAAAGCTTGGTCTTATCCTCTAATTGATTCTTCCTCAAGGACTCATTTTCCCTTAACAACTTGGCCACACATAATGCCAATTCATCATTCCTAGATTTAACCGCATCACTAACCTCATTGTTAAGATTGTTCACCCCCATATTAATTTTCATATGCAGGTCTGAGATTTGTTTTTCAGATTACATATGGTAGAGTCTTTGTCATGAAGCTGATTTTTTAACTGGTTAATTTCAAAAAATTCTTGAAATTCTGGGAATTCTGGATTTGTGCAAGCTTTTGTAGCAAGAAAACTTTCTTCCTTTTGTTGTATTGTAATTTCTAAAGAAATGCAATGTTTTTCAAGAATTGAGTATTTGTTTGAAAGTTCTTCGAAAAGTTTCTTATCAACCATGTTGTGAGTCACGATATGTTTTATTATTGGCTTAGTCACAGTTGCAGGACATGTATCAACCACATGTTCTGCAAGGTCATTAGTTTGCACAGAATTAAGCACAAATGGATTATCAATAGGAGTTACCGAAGATTCAGCACACTTAATGAGGATTCTGCACCCAACGTTTGTTCGTTCAACATTTTCCACTCTGCATCCTTCAATTGTGAGGCAGGAGTTTCTGAATAGCTTGTTGCTTCAATCCGTGATGTGTCTTTAACTGTGGCTTCAGCAATTCCCGATAGATTACCTAACTCCTCACACCTCTTAATTGATTGCATCTCATATCCATTTATGTAATCACTGTTCTGACTAACTTTCTCAATGTACATCTTTACATTGTCCATAAGACGGATAAATGTATCAATGAACTCATGAATTTCCATTCCAGTATGTTTTTTAAAAGAAATTCCAGTCAAGTGTTGATCGTAGTCTGCTGAATATTCCCCATTGATGAACGGCTAGAATTGTTTGTGGATTACTTGAAGTGCAGCATTGGAACCATCCTTTAAAACCTCTTCTTTGGTAAGTTGTAGCTTCAATTGTTCTAAGTTCAACAACAAGGTTCCCGTTAATGTAGATAAGTCCTGACGGAAGAGGGCACTACATGTTCGATCCATAGTTATGGATAAAAGCTGTATGAGGTGAGAGTGAAGTAGCTGATAGGGCTCAATGCTGCATTCCATTTGCATGGCATTTCGTAGCATTAACAGGTGTAATTCTTTATCATTGGACTCAGAGTATGAAGTGTTTTGATCATCATTGGCTGAATCAATCATGGTTAAACTTTCTGAGTAGTAAATACTTTCTTTGTTCTACATAGTATCATATAGTTTGAGCACATTGGAGATTAAGGGATCAGTGGTGTAAGACATTGCGTTAATATCAAATGACAAGTCTTAATTTTCAACAAGAAGTCAGGCATTTAAACACAAATCGCTTGAAACAACCCACTTTAGGACAAATCACTTCAGACAAAACGCACTCAGGACAAGTCGCTTTCCTAACAAGACGCATCCCAGTCAAATCGCACCAGGATTACCAAGTCGCTTAGCCGACAAATCGCTTAAGCAGACAAATCACTAAAATAGACAAATCGCTTCAATAAACAAATCACTTAAACAGACAAATCGCATAGTACACAAGTACAACCACTACTTCCACTACTTTATCCTTTCTTGTCATTTAGTCTCAATAGAAAAATCGCATAGTATACAAATCGCTTCCCAGAAATAGACAAATCGCTTCAATAAGCAATCTTTCGAGAGACAAATCGCATGAAAACCGGGACAAATCGCATACAAGAAAACTTATCCGAGACACAAATCGCTTACTAGAAACTTTCTAAAACACAATTTTTCAATCCAAAAACAACCCAACCACACTGATTCAAGCCTTCCAAATCAAAACCTAAACACTTATAATGATTCTAAACATAAAAGTACTATCAAAATCCAAACTTTAACACTAGAGATGTGATGAGTGCTTATTCACTCATCGTTTTTACTCACCTACGACCAAAAAATGACTAAAAACACCCAAATACGATCAAAATATGTTAAAAATATCCTCGGAGTGTGTTTTATGTCTTTCAGGTACAAAAGGATTGAAAACAGAGCGAAAACGGGAAAAGTCGAGATGAATCTGAAAGAGTGCAGTCAAGACCTAGCCGGGAAGCAATTTTCTACATTTCTGAAGCCCGAGATACGTTTTGAGAGTGATCAGGGGGAAAACATCCCAAATCTATCACGAACCCAAAATTCTCATTTCACCCTTCCCGACACGATAATGTCAAAAACACCTTTTAATCCCAAAATCCTATTTTCACCCTAAAACGTTTGTAAATTAGTCCTATTTTTTTAAACAAACTTTTATTTTCAAAAAAAAAAAAAAAAAAAATAAAAAAATTTAAAACCACAAAAAAACTTTTAACCTCAAAACCATTTGTACAAAAAAAAAATAAATAATAAACTTAACTTTTTTTTTAAACCCATACCTCAGCCTTGACCTTTGACTCACCATTTCCCCAATCAGTATTAAAACATACCCATCTTCTTCTCCTTTTCTTCTTTTTTCCCCAACCGTAAACACAAAAATCCCACCCAATCCCTTTGCCGCCCAAAAAAGCTCACAACCCAGTAGTCACTTCTACTCGGCAACTCAACCTCCCCCTGTCACTCTCCATCTTGGAAGCTGCATAAAGAGAAGTCAAAAGATAGTCACAAGATTGCATAACACCTTGGCAATCCTACATGCTCCCATTGGAGCTCTATAATCCAAGAAGACATCAATGGTTTTGATCACATGACTGCTTCTCCAAAGCATTTCAATGGACAGGATTATGCTCAAGAAAGCACAAATCCATCTCAGCTCAAGTTTTACCTCAGAAAAGAAGCACACCAAGAGATTTGAAGACCTAGGATTATTTAGTATAAATAGAGCCTCTTTGTAGCCATTGGAAGGCACCCCTAGTTTTTAGTTTTCAGTCAAGTCTTAGTTTTCTTTTATTTGTAATCCGTTTTTATTCAATGAAAATTTCTTTTGATCAATCTCTTTAATATTCAAGTTATTTTAGTTATTTAATTCCTGCATTAGTTATCTGCTTAAGTATTTCTCTAAATTCAGTTTCAATAAGCTAATTGTGTCAAAACCAGGTGTCACAGGGGTGTTTGGTTTAAGCTTTCTTTTGGTCAAAAAAATAGTTTTTAGCCGTTTGACTTTTGAAGTCAAACTCCCTTTTAGTTTATCAGTCAAGTTTCAAAGTTTAAAGTTGGTTTGGCATGTTTTTGTAGAAGTTGGGTTTGAAAAAAGAAAAGAAAAAGAGTTCTGAAACAGCAGCTACACCTGCTGTTTTCGGACCAAATTTTCAGCTTATTTGACGTCTAGCTTAAGTAAAGTAGTGTTTGTTTAGTCCTTATATGCTATACTCAATATAGGTTACATTTGTTTTGCAAGAAAATGCTTTTTTTTTAGAAAGATTTAGGCACAAAAAAATCTGCAATGCCAATTTTTTTGTCTCAGCAAAAAAAAAAAAAGCCCATAATAAGCTGATGCAAGCTTATTCTTAGGCTGTTATTAGCTTTTTCTTGGTCCCAAATCAGCATTTTATGATAGTCAACTGAGCTAACCTTGATTTCCTGTAGCTTGACTTAGCTTGGAGTGCTGTTGGGGAGCTTAAAAATAAGCTCTAGTATACCATTGCAGGCTACTTTAGCCCACTGCAGTCACAGGTCACTATTTTTTCTTTCTTTTTAGCTCATCAGTAGAATTAAATTAGCTTATTTAGGAAAGTAATGGTTTAGGTAGCTTATATTAGATACTTAGGATAGTTTATTAGTTTTACTTGGTGCCTATTAGGTAACTCTATTTGCTTATTTCAAGATTATCTTAGTTTTAGGATTTCTTAGGTCAAATGCTTTTGCCCACTGATTTCCCCTTGTTTACTTAATGTGAGCTTATTATTTAGCTTAAGGTGAATCTGTTCTAGCTTCTTTGTCCTCCCCATTTGCTTATTTAGTGACCTTTGTGCTTGTTAGTGCTTATCAGTCAACAAAAAGGGTGTTTGGTTGTATGCTATTTGAGATCTCAAGTTCAAAAGGGTGTTTTGTTAAGCTTTTGAAATCTGTTTTGCAATAAGTTGTCAAAACAGCTTATTGAGAATATTCCTTTCGAAAAGTTTTCACAAAAGTTTCAAGTTTTGATCTCATCTTCAAGTTTGAAAAGAAAAAAAAAATCAAAAAAAAAATAATAAAAGAGCAAAAAAGGGTGGGAGGCAGGCAGGCTCGAACCTGAGACCTCCCACACTTAAAGAGAGTGATAGCATGTACCTGTATGACCAGAGCCCTTGGGACTTTTCTTGGTTATAGTTTGCAACTTTTATTATTTAAGGACGTTTGATTAGTAGTAGCTTATTAGACTTAGCTTATTTTTAACAGATTATCCGTATAAGCTGTTGTGCCCACTTTATTTTTCTTAGATCCCCCATAGTGTAAAGTACTTTCTGTTAATTTTTCACATTTTTCTAAAATAGTTTAGTATTTTTAGTTAATTAATTAGATTAAATTAGTTTTTAATTCGTAGTAATTATTTTAAAAGTCAAAAAAATTCCCGGCTTCTTTCTAAAATTATTTTTAGTCAAATAGAACGTAAGAAAATTGTTTTCACACGCGTAGCCCTTAAATTTCAAAACTTTTACGTTTCTGGCTCGGGTGGTTGCCGGTTTTTACGTTTTTTAGTTTTAGCACCCTAGGACCTAGTTTAGCTTCCTTTTATCATTACTTAGGCTTAGTAATAGTTAGTTTGTAGTTTATTAGGTTTCCCTTGCCTTAATTACCTTCCCATTAATTAATTCGTAGATAACATAATTCAAAATCCAAATTTGTTAAACCAATTCAAGTCCATAATCACAAAACTCAACGAAACCGTCAATTTCGCACCTCGTTGGGATACGACCCGGGGAAATCACTTTCCGGTATCACTTTTATCACATTCGTGAGATTTGGCACGTTAACCCTTTTCCTAAAAGGTTAATTTGTTGAATTTCACGATTAATTTGATATATTGATATTGTGTTTTTCACCACTCACAAAACAACCGAGATCAATTTTGCGGCGGCTGCCGGGAGGTGTGTTGCGACAATATCGTGATTTTTTGCGATTAGTGACTTGAAGATCCTTCCTTGTGAAGTTATTGTTTTTTTTATTAAAATACAAAAAATACAAAAATATTTTTCTTTTCTTTGTATATATGTAAAAGATTAAAAATACAAAAAGATTTTTGTTTGTTGTTTTAAATAATATAGAAGCACAATCAATATAACATTCTCAACTTGAGTGTTATCATTATAAGTTCCCGAACAAAAGATTTAAAACTTACCTTTGTGTCGCTCGTGATTTGGTTTACTTCTATCGGTTTAACAAACTGTGTGAGGGGTATAAGGACGGCACTGCATTAAATTGCGGGTGAAAAGAGCGGGTTTTTAATAAGCGCGCTGACCTACTAGTCTCTCCGCCGCCTTTGTGCGTTTTTACTTATAGAAGTGATCATTTCACGTGGATTATTGGTTTAAGTTCAACGTGTTTTGCCTCGGTCTTGTTTTAATTGAAAGTATTGTTTTGAAAGTGCACTGTGCACTCGTCTTTGTCATAAAACTCCAAAAATACTCGTCTTTATCCTCATGACCATTGGATTCTCTTCTTAATCCTCTATATGTTTAATTCTAATGACGACGATCATCCCGGTGTATGGAAAAGGATCAACATCAATGTCACAAGTGCGTGTGTGAGCGGTGTGGAAGGCCTAGTTCATCGCGAATTTTACGATTCGTGCGAATTATCCATAAAAAGGTCTTTTCAATTATACTTCGACCACCCGCCACAACCCGAAATACGTTCTAATGTTGACGAACCCGTTCAAAACGTCGGAGTTACTCAAAGCACCCACAAAGGTTTACGAGGACGATTTCTTTGAATTTAGATCCCGTAATCTAATTGAACAAATTCAAGCCGATGAAAAAAGGTCGAGAATTAGAATTGATTACTGATGAACCCGTTCAAACACGAGACCATAACGAAGTGGTGGAAATTGCTAGCTCTAAGAGCACACCACTTGTCCACCTCCGGGAATCTTCATAACGTTTTACCACGATTTCTTTGGGTCGCAAGAAATGACATGATTCAAAACTTCTTAATTGAACTCGTCAAGATTCAAATTCGGGAAATATCGCTTACCTTCCTTATGTGATGTTGTGAACCCTAGATTCCTATTCCCGAGCCCGAAATATCTTCGCTTGATCAAAGTATTGCTACGGTTGTGGAGACTTGTTACCACAAGGTTTTCGTTGTTACAAATGTATGTGCGAGTGGTGTGGAAACTATCTTGTCAATGGATATTGTTCGATTTGTGCAGGAGTTCATTCGCTTATGATTCTAACCGAACTCCTTCAACTATCCTCAAACAAACCATCAACTTATCAACTACCCTCCACAAAATTTATACGAACCGTAACCGTACTTTCACCATCTCAATGATCAAACATCTTCTCAAAATTTCTCTCCCCAATACCCTATTTGTGCTAAGTGTGGGGGTCCTCATGATGATTATCAATGTCAATCGTGGACTCGAAATTTGACAACATCCAGCCCCCACGTGTTCCCGTCATTGATCAATTTCCTCATATAATTCTTGAAGAACTTTCCGAGGAACAAGCTGCTCGCAACGAAAGATTACTAGCCGATGAGCGAGCAGCTCAAAAGCTTCTCCTCTTTAACGAAGCTTGCCGTCTCAATGACGAGGATGAGGAAGATTGGGAGACGATTAAGGACAAGGTGCATATCTCAAGCCCACAAAGTACCGCACATGTCCACTCCCCGCCCTCATATTGCCTATCTACCGTAGAACCTTCGGATAACCTTTCAATTGAGGACGAGCATCTTAGCACTATTCCGGAAACGGAATTGTCTATTGTTGAGAATCTCATCCCAACCCCAAGTGAGTCCGAGGTTATCTCCGGTAATATGTTTGATGAGCCTTTTGATGATGATTCTTCTCCTCCTCTTGACATTCCAAACGATCATGTCGAGATGTTCTCCGATTCTGACAACGATTGTACTTTGTTTGACGATTCCTTATCTTATGGGGACATCGATTATGTCGAGGAGCTACCTTCTGAGCTAGTTAGCTTGGAGGAGGTGAGAGATTCTGATGATCCGAAAATGGGATGAGATACTTCGTGAAAAATTGTTCAATGTAAATCTCCTCGTTTCTAAGATCGAATCATTTTGTGCTAAACCAGCTTCAGCTCCTATCCCCATTGAGGATAGTGACTCTATCTTGGAAAAGCCCAAAACATTTCCTAAACTTGAGGCTTTTTCCAATAATTCTCTTCCGGAATATGAAGTATTCCGCTTTGATGACGATCATACTGAAAAAGAGAGTAGTGGCATTCCCACTTTTCATCTTTCTCTTCCTGAGTATGAGTCGTCCATATTTGAATTGCTTCCTCCTTCCGAAAGGAGTAGACCTTTTCATGAGGAGTTCGCCGGTGAACTCTCTCAGATCAATCCTCTTCCTCCGGGAATTGAGGATGAGCTTTTTGAGCAAAATGCTCACATCTTTCATCCATGAGTAACTCATCTACCCTTGAGGATTTTACCGTGGTTGATGCTTATGCTTCATTACTCTCCGAGGACAAAATTTTTCAAACCGGTATCTTACCTTCAAGGAGTTCACTCTGGATATTTCTCAAGTCCAACACGGATGTTGTGACTTCTCTTGTGGTGGATAATATTTCTGAACATTCCGTTAATGTTCCTCAATCTAATTTTTTTCCCACCCATCCCACCCGTTGTCAAGCTATTGACACTTTGCTTTAGTATCCAGTGATTTCTCCATGTCTTAACTTCTACGGGAGTGAAGATACCATCTTTGACCCCGGCATTTCTCTTTCTCTTGAGCCGGTTGTATCTCATCGGAGTGGAACTTTCAGCACATTCAATGTTTATCCAAACCATTTGATTGAAAGTCTGATAACCGCCTTTTTAGGGGGCAATTATATCAAATAGTATAGAAAATATCAAAAATAACACGTGAAACGAGAGAATCGACAAATCAAACTTTTAGGAAAAAGGTTAACGTGCCAAAGCTCACGAAGGTGATATAAGTGATACCGGGTAAGTGATTACCCGGGTCGTTTCCCAACGAGGTGTGAATTGACGGTGACGTTTGAGGTTTGTTATTAAAGTGCTTGAATGGATCGGGAATTTTTTTGTTTTTGATTATGATTTCTACAAATTAAGGAACGGGAATGTAATTAAGGCAAGGGAACAAAGTAAATAAATAAATTAACTACTACTTAGCATAAGAAATAATAAAACGATGCTAAACTAAGTCCTAAGGGGCTAAAACTAAAAAAACATGAAAACCGGGAACGCACCAAGCCTAAAAAGTGAAATTTTCGCAATTTAAGGCCTACGGATGCAAAACCAATTTTCCTACATTCTAAACGACTACAAATAAATTTAGGAAAAAGCCGGGTATTCTTTCGACTTTTATTTTATTTATTACGAATTAAAAACGAATTTAAACTAATTAATTAATTAAAAATACTAAACATTTTTAGAAAAACCTAAGAAAATTACATTAAATATTTTAAATGACACTGAATTAAAGAAAAAAAAAAAACATGCAACTGCTTCTTCAATAAGCAGTTTAAATAAAGCATTAAAGGGATAAAGCTAAAACTGCCTAGCTACCTTAAATATTAATTAAACAGAAAGAGACCACTCAACACAAGGAGCACAGATGGTAGATCAGTGTTGTGTTGGAGCTTATGTGCTTGCCGCAGACCCAGGTTCGAACCTGATCTTTGGCAGTTTTGCTAAACATTTTTTTTTTTTTTTTTAACTAAATAATGCACCTAAAGCTGAGAACAAGTAGGAATAAACAAAGCTAATTCTAGAGGACAGAAAATAAGCAAAAAGCTAGAGGGAAATCTAAGAGTCAAGCTATCAATAAGCTACTAAATGGGTACAAGCTAACTAAAAGCTAAAACTAAATCTAAAAGCTACCTAAGGCATCATGGATAAGCAATAAGAAAAGAAAATAAGCTAAAACCAAAGCAAAAAACTGATGCGTACAACAATTTGAAACGTCCCTACGGGGGACTTTTGAAGCAAATTTGAATAAGCTAAAGTGGGAGTGAGCTTATAAGCTCATGGATCCTTGAAGGCAAGCTGGGGGGCAAGCTTTTGCCCCCACAAAATCCTAATTAGAAGCTAAGCCTAAAGAGCTAGGGGGCTAAAAAGATGGCCATGGAGCTGCTAATCAGTAATGTAGGCGAAAAGCCGTTAAAGGTTAGTTTTCCAGGGCACTAATAAGCTTCATAAAAAGCACTAAATCCTATTCTTAGCATAAAAACATGAAAGCTATGCACCTAAATATTAATTGCAACAAAAAATCACTCCTAATCTAACTTAAACTAGCTAAATCTAGGTAAAAAAAAAGAGGTTGAAGGCTGCTGAGATGACAGGTACAAAAGGCAAACAAAATAAAAAAAAAAAAAAAAAAAACTACTACTTAAAGCTATGACCAATACTACAAACTATAAAAAGTTGTTAAAATAACTTACCTAAGAACCAAAATGGGCCAAAATTGAATTTTTTACCCAGAAACAAGCTAATCCAAACACCCCCTTAGGGGCAGTAAAACAGGATTTGGAACTGTGAAGATGTAGAGACTTTTTAAAAACTGATTTGCATTACTAACACAAACTCAAAATGAATTTAACCAACTTTAACAAACACTTTGAAATCACAATTAACTTAATTCAAGAACATGAAAAATTAAAAGTACAATGGAATTTTAAAAAAACTGGAATTTAAATTGCAATAAAAATTAAAATTACAAGTAGTTTAAATGACAATAAAAATAAAAATGGTACTAGAATTAGAACTTCTAGACAAGTTTTTCAAATGCACTAACTACCTACTTATACAAAAACTAAAAAAAGAGTCTTCTTTGTCTTGTTCTGTCTTGTGCTTGTTTGCTGAGAGAGAAGTGAGTTGGACAGCTTGTGCTTTTTCTTGACTCAATCTCACCCTGTTAGGAATTAGAAATTCCCAGTATTAAAGAGTCGGTCACCTCAAGTATATGTAATCGTTAGAAAGCTCGTAGTCATAGTAATATTTAGTTAAGTAGAATTTAGTTAAGTAACACCGTGGAGGACGGACGGGTCTTTACCCAATGTATGCACGATCCACAGCCCGTGTGGTGGCTTATGTAAGACTATAAATACTCCTTACCTCCCAAGGTAGAGAGTTGGAGCTCATAATAATATCTTTCACTTTCTCTCACTAAGTTCCCTAAACCTCTAACTTTCTCTCTCTAGAATTCCATCTATATGCTACCTTGTGTTAATGTTATGATGTGTATGTGAAAAGTTATATCTTACAATTGGTATCAAGAGCCATGGTTAGATCATATCTTGCACATCTTTGGATTTATAGTGGTTTTTAGGTGGTTTTTGAGTTTGAAAAAGTTTAGTGGTTTTTGCATCATTTGGTTGATTTCTTGTGTTAAAGTTTGGATTTTGATTGTACTTTTGTGTTTAGGATCATCATAAGTGTTTAGGTTGTGATTTGGGAGGCTTGAATCATCGTGGTTGGGTTGTTTTTGGATTGAAAAGTGTGTTTTGGAAGTTTTTCAAGCTAGCGACTTAGTTCACGGAATATTTTCTTGGTAGCGACTTGCTTCACATTTTTGTAGCGACTTACAATGTTGGAGCTAGCGAGTTAGATCTAGCGAGTTAAAGTACAAGTAGTGGACCTCCATCTGGGTAGCGACTTG
>OU343221.1:79206587-79317085 GCA_910596185.1 Chrysanthemum makinoi | reverse complement strand
CCCATGTGATTTTGAGCAAACCAACAGTTCCAAAAGACGGATTGTGGATTTGTCTTTACCAGAAGCCGTTTTGATATGGACTTAGCCAACTTCTTAGAGAAACTTATCAGAATTATCTTTGGTGGAGCTGGATTACCATTATGGTTTTTCCACTGCCTTTACCACAAGCCATAAACTTGCGGGCTAGCCAACTCTTCACTTAATTAAAGATATGGTGAGTGAATACCATACAATTTTGGGCAAATTGCAAGCGTCAAGGATTGAGATATCTTTACAAGAGCCGTTGCTCCTGGATTAGCCAATCCTTTGTTTATTAGACAGGCGGACTGATAACCAAATGAGTAAGTGAAAAACACTTACTCCAAAAAAATTTTGGCCAAAAACGGCAAAAACGGGGGAATTGGGTGGTATAATTATATGATAAAATTCGTGAGAATTCCCCCCCACACTTAGAAATGAATATTGCCTCAATATTCAAAGTACCGGCGGTTATGCCGAAACAAAGAACGTAAAAGGAAATACTACGGCCATTATTTGAAAGATTTTTTTTTTTTTTTTTTTTTTTTTGTGAAAATCTATATATATAATATGGGGGCACTCCCCCACACTAAGGTGGTAGAAAATAGAAAGAAGTCAGAAATATGGTGAAAAACCCATATAGCATGCTACTGTTTTTGATTTCCGGCGCTAGCTTGACTTGACACCGAATTAATTTGTTCATGGGGAAGCAAAGTGGAAGAAACAGTCTCCATCGGACTTTCATTCAAGATGTTTGGATAAACATTGAAGTACGTGAAAGTTCCAAACCGATGAGTATATACAACAGACCCGGATCATAGATGAAAAGGAAATGCCGGGGTCAAAGATAGTGTCCTCACTTCCGAACGATGTGAAGAAGAGAGAAGTCACCAGGTAGGTGAAGAAAAGAAGGAAAATCATGACGATCATGATAAGATCTTCTTCCTCAGGGTCAAGTGCAGTTGCACTCGTTTGGATTATATCGGTTGAGCCTTTGGTTTGGAAAAGCATCGGGGGAGGGAGGGTGGAAAATTTGTCTAGAAATACAAAACTCTCATGATTGAGACTTTGCACCCGGATCTGATTTTTGCCATCCAAGGCTCATACTCGGCGGAGTCATGATATGAGTGAGTTCACCTGAGAACTCCTTGAAGGTGAATGAATCATATTCAGAATGATATGAAGTGGTTCACTGGTGAACTCCTCCAATGTAAATGATTATATCGGGGAGAGAATTATGAGAATGAAAAGTGGTACTGCCACTAATCTTCTCTCCCCTATTATCAAAACAGAAGGCTTTCATTTCCGGGAATAGAATCATCGAAAGAAAAGAATGTCACTATCCTTAAATGGGGATAGGAGATGAAATAGGTTTTCATTGAAAGCCTCGATTTTAGAAATGAGGGAAGATGACATTCAGTAATGTTGCACGAAGTGCTTCATCTTTGATTTCGTGTCAGAACTTCATCATCTCTTCTAAGCTAACAAGCTCAGAAGGTAAATCTTCCACATAAACGATGTCTCCAAAGATAAAGACGTCATCATTAGAATCGGAGAACATCTCAACATGATCTTTTGGAAAGACAAGAGGGGTAGGGATATCAAACAAATGCTCAAGAATTCCCGTGGACTCTCTGGGATTGGGACAAGGTCCTCAACACTAGACTTTATGAATTCGTCCGATTCCTTTTCAGGAAAAGTGTCAAGATGCTCGTCCCCATGCTCAGAGGTGAGTGGGAATATCAGGGTGTGATAGCAGTGTTTGAGATGGAATCTCAACTGCTGGGATATCAACTGACTGAGGGGGTTGAGAAATAATATTCTTAAAAGGATAAAAACCCTCCTCGTCATCATCATATAGAGTTGACTTAAGAAATTGGGAAGCTTAGAGCTGCATGCTCTAGGGCTAATAATTCTTCCCTAGATTTGCGAGGCCTCCGTTCTCGGTAGCAATTCTCCCATGTTTTTTTCACCACTCACTTGATTCTTAAGGTTTTGAATTATATCATCAAGTTTTTTCATTGTGGTTTCAAAATCTTGGGAGATTTCTTGAGACAACGGCTCAGGTGGAGTTTGAACCGTATAGTGTTGTGGAGGTTGGAAATTGTCAAACATGTAAGAGTCATGATTGCTACAAGGAACTGGGTTCCCTATTTGACAATCAGAGCTGAAGTGGGGACCTCCACAGTACTCACAACAGTAAAACTGTTGAGTCTGGACTGGTGAATCATATGGATTTTGGTTATAGCCAAAGTTCTGAGCATCACTGGAAAACTGTTCATAGACAAACGTGTTCCCGGATTGACACTCAAATCCTAGGTGAGGACCTCCACAAAATTCACAGCAGTTAATGTTGATCATATGAAGATAAGGTCGGGCTGTGGTGGGTAATTGGAAAAGTTTGAGGGGTCGTTAAGTGAGTTCTGATTAGGATCATAATCAAATGAATTCCTCGAACCACAAAACAAACAACGCCCGTTATGAATATCATTACCACATTGTACACACGTACACCAACGACAGGGTGAACCAAAAAGAGGCTCACCACAACCGACACAAGGAATAAACGATTGCATTTGAGAGTTATGAGCAGGAATCAGTTTATTCAAAGAATCAACAAAACCAACATGGTGATCCGAATGATTATCAAATCTCGAAGAACATTCTGAAAAATCCGGAGGTGGGACAAGTGGTGTGCTCTGAGAGCTAGCAATTTCCACCACTTCCGTTATGGTCTCCGGTTCTTGAACGGGTTCATCGGGTTGTGGCGGATGGTCGGAAAAACTTGGAGAATCATCGAGAGAGTTATCAGATAATTCGCACCAATAACAATATTTGCTTGCACCTATCCTTCCACATCGCTTGCATAAACAATCCGGATTTTGACAACAGAGCTGATCCTCTTCCATACGGCTTTTGCAGTGGAAACAACGAGGATAGTCTAATGTTGCCATGAGAATTAAACATGAAGAGGGTTAAAGAAATTAAAACGTGTGGTTTTGAGGTTAAAGAAGAGTAGAATCAAACGGTACGAAGGGGTAAGAGAAATAGAATCATACAGATAAGAGGAATGAGAAGAGTATTTTTTTGTATTTTTGTAAGAAAATATAAATATATGTAGATGGATGGTATGAACAAAGAGTGAATATCCAAATTACTAATTTGCTAAACGTAAGACAATCAGCACAGCTCCCCGGCAGCGGCGCCAAAAATTTGATTCGCTCCCAAACAGTCAAGTTTTATCACTCAAGCCGGCCACTTGTGAATGGCCGACCGTAACAAACTTAAAACGGCTCAGGAACGAACTCAATGAAGATCTGGGGAGTATAGTGTTTCCCCGGGTCGTTATGTCCCAGCGAGCTGTGCGAAGAATCACCCAACGAATAGTGATCGAGAAATTTGAACGAAAAAGGGATCTGATAAGATTATAACTACAGAAAAAGCCAACAAATTACAACGGCTTAAATGCAAATTAAAGGAGATTAAAATGATAAAAAATATTAAATAAACGCTATCACTATTTGCAAAATGATGTTTTTGATTTTTCTTTTATAAAACTGAAATTAAAAACTACGGACGTTACAAATAAAATGTGAAACAAAGCAATATTAACCCTAAAAATGTGAAAAAGATATTTTTACAAACCTAATGATAAAAGAGAAGTTATAGAAAAAGAAAATTATTTTTACAACTAATTAATTAATTATTATTAATTAAAAACTATTTTTAACTATTAAATAATTACCTAAAATACAAGAAAATATGAAATAAAGCTAGAAAAATAAAATTAAGACTTAGAAAAATCTAAAATATCAAAATAGAATTTTCAAAACTATTTTTGTATTTTTCTGAATATTTTTGTATTTTCTAGGAATTAAAAACTATTAAAACTTAATTAAATTACTTAAAAATACAAATTTAACTAAGAAAAATATGGAAAAATATTTTTTTGTCTTTTTGTATTTATCTTAACTTAAGAAAAATGAAAAATTATTTTTTTGAAACTTTTCTTAATTTTTGTATTAAAGCTATTTAAAAATGCTTAAAAACTAATTTAAATTAAGAAAAATAGCAAATCAACTTAGAAAAAACTGAAAATTTCAGGAAAACTCTAAAATAATATTATGAAGCTAGGAAAATGGAAAAAAAACAGGTGCTTATGTGCAAGAATATGAAACTGATGTGCCAAGTGCTTATAATTAAGCACTTGAATAAGCTAAATGAACACCAACAAGCACCAACTGTTAACAGAAGGTATAAACTGCTAAAAGAGCGAAAATGCAACAAAAAAACAACAGGCCTACACTACTGAAATACAAGATGTACAGATTTGGCTATTTGAGTGAAATGCTTAAAAACAGTGGAGAGGGGCTACTTGCAGTCACAAAACAAGCACTTAAATAAGCCAGAAACCAGTAAGCAAGTAATGAGACCTCAACTAGACCTGGTTAACTACTTATGACCCAAATACCAACCCTAGACAAGCTCTTATGAGCCCTGTGCAAGTGGCTGCACAAACTGAGAAAACTCAGTTTAAGCTGAGTTTGTGAGCAGGGGAGTTAGGACCATATTGAGAAGCAGTTTTGAGGCTTCTAAAAAATTTGCAAAAATCTGATAAAATGATGACAAGAAAGGGGACCAGTTGAAGTTTATGAAGCAACAAAATTCACTTGATAAGACCAGATTGAGTTCATGAAAATCCTTCTAACTGAGCTCAAATCCACTTTTCACAATTTTGACTTTGTAGCATGAGAAAATTTGACTTTATTGAACTTTGATTCCAATTTAATGACTGATGTTGATGTAATATGGTGTAATGAACATAATGCAAGCAATGTCAATGACTTCTAAACACAAAACAAGGATTTGCAAATCCAAAACTCACAACAGTGGAGCATTGAGACAGATTTTGTTAATGTTTGACTTTAAGTGTTTGCAGACACAAGATATTGATTGATACTAACATAAATGAACTAAACAAACATTAACCAACAGATTCTAACCACTGAATAAGCCAAAAAGACAGATAGATCAGCAGAACCAAACACACCTTTAACTATTGTTTAGCAACCTAAAACTAAGATAAACACTGAACAAGCATAGATTATGATCAAACTAACTTAACTTAACCTAATTACTACTAATCCAACAGATTTTAACAGATTATGACTACAAATACATTATATGCAAGAACTTGTGAAAATCACTTACAAAGGTCCAAAGCCACTATGGCTTGAATCCTGTGAACCAAAGAACCTCTAACCTATTTTATCCAACCCAATGCTTCCAAATCGACCCATTCCCATTCCTGAATCACCCCATTCCATTCCTGCATTATTTGTGCTCCAAGTTTGACTTATGTTAACCAATGTTCAATATTGTTTAAAACTTAAACACAAGCTTACAAAAAGCTATTATAAGCTAATATAAACTTGTTTAATCTTGGAAAGAAGCTAATTGAAGCTTGAGATTCAGAGTTTGAAATTAAAAAATCCAACAGTTAACATGAAAATTGAAAACAAGAACATAAACTGGAATTGAGACTTAAGAGAGTTGCAATACACTTTAAACCTTTTGTTTGATACAATTAAGCTTGAAAATACAGATGAAAACTATTTAAGACAAGATAAGCTACAAAACGACATACATGGTGAAAAATAAAACTAACTACTCTTCTCTTGTTGCTTCCTCTTGCCTTTTATACACCCAAGCAGTTTCTCTCACCTCTCTGAATAGTTCCCAGCAACAAAATTTACCATTGGATGTCTTGGTATCAATCTTGGCCGTTTGAGCATTTTGGCGCCAATTTTGGTTTTTAACAGTTTGTGGGTTGAGTGAGGTGGAAGGAGGCATTAAATGCATCTTTGGAGTTATGTGTTTGGAGGGGGGTAGGAATGATGATGGAGGTGGGGGTTGAGTGTGTAGGCTGGAGTTGCAGGGTTGTGTGATGATGGGAGTGGTATACCCGTGAAGGAGGTTTATATTTAAACTGGGGGCGGGTTTTGTTTTAAACGGGTTGAAGGGGGGTGGACTGGTAAGGATTTGGGTATTGGGCCATGGGTTTGTTTTGGGCTTTGGGTAGTTTTAGGCTTAAGGTTAATACTTGATCCAAAGTGTATCTTAGGGACCAAAAGTGAACATTCTGAAATTCCAGGGATGTTCAAGTAATTCTGAAAAGTACTTCAAGGGTTAGACTTGACAATTTCCAAAATTATAAGGGCAAAACTTGCAAATCTCAAGTAATTAAAGGACCATTATTGCCAAATTTGAAACTCAAAGGACTAATTTTGTAATTTCTCAAAACTTTTCACATTTTTCACCAAGGACTAATTTGACAACTTTTGATTTTAAAAGGACCTTTGGTGATTTTTCTTTTGAAATTAAGTGCCTAGGGACTAAATCTGACAATTTTAGAAACTTGGGGGACTGAAACTGCCAATTATGCAAACTTTGCTTATTTTTCATCTGATTTTAAACATTTTGCATCTGAAACATATAAAATGCAATTTTGGAATATTTTCAATATTTTGATGCATTTCTGAGCATTTTTAAACGTTTTGCAGTTCAGATTTGACTAAAAATGATGAGTATTTACACACTCATCAGTTCCGTAGCAGTTATAGTAGATATACACACATCAATAGCTTTAGGTATCCACTTAAATCCTAGTGTGTTATATATCCATTTCTGCCATCTCCAACTAGTATTTGCTTTAGTCTTAGTGAATGCACTAGGTGGTACTACATTCCTAGGAGGTGAGACTGGAGCTACAGGGACAACAAAGCGTTTCTGAGAATCTTAAGAGGGGTCTACAAGCACAGACTTAGAAAGATTAGTGGGCCTAGAGGTATTTCGGTTCTTAGGATTCTTTAAACGAGAGATGATAGCTTTAGCAACACATTTATCATGACAATCAGAATTCATACTTTTACGACAAATAACACAAGGTGCATCAGACTGAATATCAAAAGTACTTAACGGTTTAGCATGCGTTACATCACTATTTCTATTACATGTGCCAGACGCAATATCTATAGTGGAAGCAATGTGAGTCTTATTCATAGTCCTAGGGTGTTCTTCTACTTTAGCATTCCTTATTGATCTTTTCTTAGGTCGCAACTTCCTATTCTTCGATGTAGTGCTCCTAGGCTGTGAAGTGCGGACGTTTGGGAAAGACGCAACTATTCCTGTTTCAGTAGAAGGAAGCACGTTAGCAACTTGTGATTTGGCAGTAGTGATTCTAGGTTCATGAGTACTAAGTGTTACTGGGGCTCGTCTCTTAATGATGGTTGGCGGAAGTTGTTCATACTTTCCTAACATTTCTCTTAACTTGAAGATAGTGTGAATCAGATCTTGATTTTCAGACCAAACATTTCCAGCAAAATGCATAACTTCTTTAGTGTGTGCAAGATAATGATCAAGTTTATTAGATGCTTCATCACGAGTCTTTTTGAGTAAATCAAATATGACACCATATTCCTTTTTAACTTTTACAAGTTCTTGTTCATATTTTGAGATTTGACACTTAAAAGACACGTTTTGATCATCCAGTTGCTCAATTTTAGGATCAAAAGATTTGCACGCAAACTGGGCGATTTTGTGTTGAAAAGCAAGTTGTTGATCGTGAATATCTTTTGACACAATTAAGACGACGTATTGCATTTGAAAGTTCGTTTGACAATCGTTTGTTTTCAACTTTTAAGGACTCGATCTGAAGCACATTATCAGTGTTTTCAACATTTACCACAGAATCAACAGTATCAGAGATATAATCAAATGCATGTGACAAAGAATTCAATACACAGCATATGGACATCAACACTATGACATCTTCCAAGAGTCGATCAACATCTTTTCTCAACAGTTTCTTTTTATGTTTAATATTAGAAATAGATGTTTCGTTTTCCGAAAACGACCTTAATTAATCCAAGTTCCTTATGAAAGTCCTTTTCTCAAGACAATGCACAACTTTTCAAATTTTTAACATTTGGTAAAAGATTTTCTGAAAAATGTCTCTTTGTTCTCGCGCTAGAGGCGATTGAAAATGTTGAACTTTGATTTTCGAATGATATTCTATCTCATGTTGTAAAGTTTTGAGGTCAGCCATGAAAAGGTCAAAATATCGAAGAATTTTTCGATTTTCAGGTTTTGAAGTTACTTCACTGATGGAAGGTAAAGGACCATAAATTTGTGCATAATCTGGTTGGGGATTAACATTAGAAGACTTAGGTGTGTTTATGATTACCTGGTGTGTTAGAAGAATCCGTTGGTGTGACGAAAGTGACCGCTTTTGAATAGTTAAAAGGTTTGTTGTAAACAAAATTTTCTAATTTTGATCGACTCTCGTCTTCTACATCTAATTCCTCTTGCGATGATATCAACAACACTCATACAGAATTATCAACTTTATATTTGCACTGGAAACTTCGGATTTGGTTTGAATGCTTTGGTTGAAAGCTTAGGTTTGTAATCAGCAAGATTCGGTCCATATCCATTTGGATTGGGTTTTAAAGTAAACTTTTCAATGGTTGTGACCGACTCGCCATCTTTGTAAACAACAGTTTAAACTTCTTTAAGTTTGTTTTGCAAGCCGATGATTTCTTCAAGATGATCATCTATTCGTTTCGTTGATGCTTTTGTATAGAAGAGAACTGTTTTGACAAGTTAACAACTCAGCCTTAGCTTTTGATTTTCCAAGGTGAGAGCGTTAATTTGCTTTTTATGTTCATGTTTCAGTTGTTCTATTTTGGACAACAAAGCATTCTTCGAAGCGGCTAGATCACGCATCTGTCTTTCTAAATATTTTTCGTTTTGATAAGATTTGGCAAAGGCTGCTTCAAAACCGTTTTCACGTTTTCTTGAGTTTTGAAAAAGTTGAGTTGCTTTTGTAAACATTCAAAATCCTTGGTTAACAGTGCATTTTTGCATTTCAAGTCCTGATTAATGGCATGACATTTTTCCACTATGGTGTTGGTCTTGTATTAAACGAGCAAAATCTGGATGAGGCAAAAGTTCGGCGTGTTCAACGTGAGTCTCAACATGATCATTATAGAGATCCTCAAGTATAACCACGGAGTCAATTTGATTATCAAGGGAAACCGTTTGGTCATCTTGATCGTCAAATATAACTACGGGGTCTAATTGAAAATCGTCGGAATGAGATGTGGACGACGCATTTTGAACATTCTGAGCCTTGCCAGATTCAGATGTTGGCGGAGATATGAGATCAGAGATAAATATGGTTTATTCGGGTACCTGAGACAAACCATCAGTGTCATACACTGGGCCTGTGTCACTCATGTGTAACTCATGCATATTAGCCATCAACATAACAGCTGCATTAGCCTACAAGTCCTCCATATCATCATCTGAGTCAGCATTTGCCATAAAGCTCTGTTCTTTGTCTGTGAGAGTTCCACCAGCTTCATCCTTAAGAGCCAAAAGAAGAGTTTCTTTGAAATAAGCACGCCCCTAGTCTTGGCTTGGGCATGCATTAGCAGGTGTCCTTTCATTGCAGTTGTAGAATCGAAGACCATTCAACCCATTATGAGCATTTCCGTCCACCATTGGAGCTCGATTGTTATTCCTACCCACAGCATAAAACCTTGACCACGCCCATCTGACGACCATAACCACGATTCTGAACTTCAACTCGTCCATTGTTCAAAACAGCTTGATTCCTTGTATTAGATGAGGAACGACTACGGTTGTTGGATTTGTTGGTATAACGGCTAAAAGCATTAGCAATCATAGCAAATCCTTGTTGCAGTGCTTCAAACGGATCAGATTCCTCATTAGCTTCAATGACAAGGCTTGAGCATTGTTGTTGTTGTATGGAACCAATTGAGTTTGTTGAGATTGAGGCTGTGAAGGATTATATGGTGTGATGTAGCAGTTGGTTGAGTTGCTGGTTGAGGAGAATAACTGTTTTGAGCATATAAGGCCAGTTGTTGATTTTCCGGATGTGTCGGTGGAGTAATTTGAGCACGGAGAATCCTTTCCCTATCAACTTCCTTTTCATGAGGCTTCAAGTAATCGTACAACAATCCATATGTAGAATGATGCAAATTCTTCGCTTGACGGAGGAAAATGACATACTTCTCCCATTCATAACCAAGACTACTCAGGAACTTAGTATTCACTGCAATTCTTGGCATGATGATGTTGTGTTTATCCAAATCATTGATGATGTCTGAAAAACGGTGATAATAGGACTCTAGTGTTCTCCAGATTCAATCATGAAGTGTTCATAAGCCAAGTAAATTTTGGATTCCAAATCCTCTGATGAGTACAGATCCTTCCATAAGAAGATGAATATGATCCCACATTCCTTTGCAGTCTTTTGAGCATCAACACTTCGAATAATTGGGTTAGGTAATCCTAAGAGGATGTATTGCATTGCAAGTTCATCAGCTTCATAGTGTAGAAGTTCTTGAGGATTCAAGTCTGCAACAGTAGCAATGTTTGTTTGTTCATCTCTTGGTGGAATAGCATTTGGATCTCCGGGTACAATGACAGTAGGCATCTCAAATGGACCTTCTAAGATAACCTTCTTTAAGAACTTTCCATGTGGCTTCTTCAGATCACAAAACCTAAAGAACCTTATCACCCATTGATCATAGTTTCCTGGAGTGAGCATTGGAGGTCTATCAAGTGATCCAGCCTCATGAATTGATTGTTGGCTGCTTAAAGCTTCACACATCTTTGCAAACCAAGTGGGTTCCTTCATAGTTTTCCTTGATGGATGTTATTGAGTTCTGTGTGTAGGGTTGAACTTGAAGACTTGGTGGTGGTTGAACCATTTGAGGTTGAGGAATTGCAGCAAGTTGTGGAGTATGTTGTTGATTAAATTGTTGTTGATAAATTGCTTGTTGTTGATTCCATTGTTGATGTTGTGGAGTAAGTTGTAGTGGACGTTGAGAATAAGTGTAAGGGAAATAGTTAGAGTATGGTGGTTGTGACATGTTGAAAAAAAACTTGTGTTGGTAAAAATGGATCTTTGTAGTCGAATGAACCTTTGTTGATGAAGTATCCTTGGGCGTAGAAATCACAATAGCCAAGTAACACTTATGCGTAAAAACACCAAAGTTACGCGTAACAATCAAGAGTTACGCGTAGATTTAGCTTACGCGTAAGTATGGAAAAGACTCTAAAGTTATGCGTAGACACAAAGTTAGGCGTAGAAAGTTAGGCGTAGGATTATCTTATGCGTAAGACTAGTCTTAGGCGTAAGATGAATCTTAAGCGTAGGATTTCTACGCGTAAGCTTTATGCTTATGCGTAATTTTAGGGTTTTATCCTAAGTGATCTTTTACACTTCCGCGCATTGCAAAAGATATCCAAAGTCGACGTATTTTCAGGCTTATCCAAGCAAGAAAACACGGAGTAAACCACGAAATCGAAGATCAAACCAAGGATAAAGTTAAGCGTAAGATTAGGGTTTTCTTACGCGTAGACTTACTCGTAAAAATGATTTTGCCCAAATATGTTTCTAAACCAGTTTTTGTGTGATGAAATAGCTTCAATAACACCAAAAGACACACAAGTGTGAAACTTGATGATCCAAAGCTCTTAAAAAAAGTTATGCGTAGAACGATACCCACGAAAAAAAAACAAGCAAAAACTTCAATCCACGCGTAAAGTTTGAAACTTTTTGCCAAAAACAGTTATTTTAACACCTTAAGACATTGAAAGTACAAGAATCTTGAATTAAAAAGTGAAAAAATAAGTGTTTAAGCGAGCCAAAGTTTTGACCACGTTTACGCGTAAGAATGAAAAACAAGAACGTAAAAAACAAACGTGTTCACCCAACTATTTGGCGATTGATACCACTGTTAGGTCACTAGTTTTACAACACAAGCTTCCTAGAAAGATAGAGAGGCGATTGAACAAGTAAACCAAACACACACACACACGTAAATGATAGACCGGTTATGCGTAGGAGTATGTGAGAAGAAAACTTGAACAACCAACCCTCAAGTGAGGGTTATTACATAGTATTTTTAGGCAAGGAGCTAGGGCAACACTCCTACTCCTTCCCTTTCTCCTATAGGCTTGGGCCTAAGCTCATGGGCCTTCTACATAAGCTTAAGGCTAGTAACAAACATAAAGGCCATAATAAGCTACCTATTACATATGAGTAACTAACACTTGAATAAGGTTTAGGAGTGATTCCAACACAAGAAACAAAAGGGGTGAACCCAAACGAAAGTTTTATTATCTGAATAATGGGTTAGATGCAATCTGTTATGATTGCACATATATATACATACATAAACGTCGTATCCTTTCAATTGAATAGACGTGACTTTCTAAACAACGGTTTCTAGGTTTATAAACTACATATTAGAACCTTCTAACTTAACATAATGACATACTAGACTCTAAAATACATACTTAAGTCAATTTACACTTTTGACCCGTTAACTATCAAACTTGGGTTGAATAATTAAGGCCAACAATCACCCCCCTAATTGTTAACCCATGTTTAATTCTTCAATCTCTCCCTGTTCTTGTCCCATAACTCCACTATTTGTTGCATGCCACATTTACTTCCTCTTTACACGAATCCGTTTTGCAAATTTCGAGAATCCAACCGTGTTCCTCTATTAAGAAATCTTCTCTAGTCCTCTTGACACATTATTGCTTTCAACCATGGCCTCTCTAATCCCTCCTGGATATGCCATACAACACCTTGAACACGCATCGCGCCTTCTCCTAGAGTTGCACATGTCCCGTAACACTTTTGGTTCCAATAATTCCAATGCACAACAACAAACAACAATCAACTCCTTTGTGTTTTCTGATCTTGACCTTCTGATGTATCAACAAATCTTCTTCCCTAATTTTCTTCAATTCAATTATCTTCCTTTCTTTGATCGAACATTCCTCACAAACTCTTCACCATTTTATGCCATAATCCCAACACATACACAAGCGCTAACACAAACGTATACAATGATTTTTTGTCTTCTTGACTGCATCGCCAACAACAACTTCCTCTAGTTCTGTCTTTCTCTATTGCGATTCCCAAACAACCCTCTTCTCTTGACAAACAAATCGGTCTTTCTCACTAATTGGATTAAAAACAGAAACAAACTACTAATCCTCTGATGATGATCGGCCATCTCTCTCTTTGTTGAATGAAGAAAACGCAAACTGAAACCTTGATCAAAAAAACGATTTGATTATTTGATTTCTGGATTGCAACAATGATTATTGATCTTCTTTGAACCATCGGCTCTGGTACCAATTATTGTCCCATAGAATCATTGATGCCAATCCATACTCAAGAATCATAACAACGATAGAACAAGAAACAAAAGGGTTGAACCCAAACGAAAGTTTTATTATCTGAATAATGGGTTAGATGCAATCTGTTATGATTGCACATATATATACATACATAAATGTCGTATCCTTTTAATTGAATAGACGTGACTTTCTAAACAGCGGTTTCTAGGTTTATAAACTACATATTAGAACCTTCTAACTTAACATAATGACATACTAGACTCTAAAATACATACTTAAGTCAATTTACACTTTTGACCCATTAACTATCAAACTTGGGTTGAACAATTAAGGCCAACAGATTCATTATAGAAAGAACATCATGTGCACGCAAGACTTTTGGTCAACCGTATTACGCATGTCCTTTTTTAGTGGTAAATAATCATACGTTTGCTTATTTACGTAAATATGTAAATAATTTATTTTATAAGAATACATTTTTTATAATTTTCTTAACATGTAACAGCCAGGAACAGAAGACTATGGGTGTGGATACTTTATGTGGAAGGATGCTTTTCAAAACAAGAACTTTAGTCAAGCCTCTTCTTCAACGCAGTGCTCAAACTGCGAAGCTAAAGATGATAAAATTGACATGCTAGAAACAAGGAACAAGATGTTATTGTCTTAAAACACGATGTTTGATGCGCGCGGAAAATGCGTTCGGGGTGAAGGAAACTTCCTTTTCGTCGAGCAAGTTTTTCAACCTCCTAGGAAGTGAACCTAATCGTTGTAGTGTAGTATTGGGTAAGCCTCGGGGATTGATATCGTTCTATATGGGAATAGGAATGCTAGCAAGAAATGTATGACGAGAAGGTGGGGGTTGTGGATTTTTTTTTTAATCTTTTTATGGTTTTTTGAAAGCTAAGGTAAATATCTCGGGGCAATTGGTTGGGGGCTGGTACTTCTACCGATTACTCTACTTCTCTAATTATCTAATTATCTAGTTACTACGGGTAGCTTATGTCTAATTGAGGTATGCTCGTATGATGATTAAAAATGTGTTTACCTAGATACTATTACTCCCTAGTTATCTTTTATTTGTCGGTTGAGTTGTCACACCTTATCTTAACGCGTTGTATTCCTAAAGGTCGTAGGGTATGCGTGCCCCCTAGTTCTTTGAGGTTATCTCTCGTATATGACCTACAAAGTCGGCAAGACTAAGCTATTTCATCCATAGACCATATCATCATAAATCATACTCAAGCATTAAATACAACGAATGATGCCTAGTTGCACTCCTAAGCCAATTTTCAATTAATATAAGAAACAACCTAACAATAATCAATAACTAGGTTTCATATATCTAAGCAAACACACAAGAAATTTAGCTAGACATGGTAAACAAGCAAGAATACACACAATCAACCGAATACGGGATAAACATAATGATACTTTGGATTAAAATACTTATCTTGATGTGTAAAATAGGGTATGGGACCCTATGATACTGTCCAATTTGGACTACAAACGATTTAGGGTTTTTTCTCCAAAAGTCCACCTCCTAAAATACAGAAAAGTCAAATTCTATATATAGATTTACAACTGCGACGGCGTCACCTTTTGCATGGGACGCCGTCAGCTCGCCGTCATTAGGGTTTCATCTGGGCCAAGTCATCGATGGGACGGCGTCACCTTAGAGTTGTGACACCGTCAGTCTTCAGTTGGGACATCGTCTTGATTCTAGATCTGGGCCATCTGAGTTGAAAACTGTGAGTGACGCCCTCCATTATTAAAGCGTGACGCCGTCAGGTTATGTGACCAGAATTTCCACTGAGCCATCGCGTGCATGTTTTGATCAAGTCATCATAGAGGGACGGCGTCGCCCTTTGGTTGGGACGCCGTCAGGTACTGTTGATCAGCTTTGAGTGGCTTCGATCTTGACTTTTCCATCTTCTTCATGTATTTGCTCCTTTTCGTCCAAATGTGCTTCATTCCAGCATTTTGCTTCCAAAAGACCTAAAAAGTGAAAAGAAACGAAATTAAGCAGTAACGGATATAAAATTGGTCGATTTAGGGCTTAAATAACCCCCTAAAAGCGTACGTTTTAAATCCTTATCAAATATCACTACACTTGGTATTTGCTTGTCCTCAAGCAAATGTGCTTTTGGCCAATCAATTTATAAGTTAGGGGGCATGAAGCATTGGTTTAAAATAGTTCATAACAAGTAAAAGCGTCACAATAGTCATAACAAGCACGGAAATTATACACTAGCACCTCACAAGGGGTGTTTGGATTCTCTCATCTCTCGGGTTTATATGAAATATAATAAATGGAAATGGAAGATAAACACTCATTACCTGGCATAGTACATAGATTACCATAATCTTGAGACTAGATCAAACCTCCACCGCTTTGGCATAAGCACCTAGGAACAACTATCTAAGAGGTCTTTACAAGGGTTGTAACGTTAGGCTTACGGTTAGGAAACAAAGGGTTTTGTTGGATGGTATTTTGTGGTGGCAAGTCAAAAATCTTATGTTACAAGCATGAAAAGCGTGGCATTGCTAAGCCAATACTCGACTCACTAAACTAGATAACTTGAAACAAAACAAACATAAATTTAAAAACATAAACATAAAGATAGATTTTCAATTTTTCTTTTTTTTTGACATACCTCTTTACTCTACCATCCTCTACGATAATATCAAAATATAAAGGATATATAGGAGCATCCATACACTTGAGTTTTTATTTCTCTAACACTAATTGATCCGATTTTAAAAGATCAAAACACTTGGAGTACTTAATTACGTAGACAAAGGGAATTTGAATTTATCGTTTTTTTCCCGTTACTCCATAAAATTTTACTTTTACCCATGAGTCCCAACTGTCCCAAAACTGTGTACAAAAGATATGACTCGACTTAGCAACCATGCAAGTAACTAGATATTTGAACTAAGGGTTAAGTAATGATAACAATAATGCACTAAAGGTGAGTGCATACAAGGTAGGCTAAGGCGATTTGGGTGTACATTTGGGGGTGGATTGTAAACAATGTTCTTCATTGATATTCCGGAAAACCGAAACATCACGAGAACCGCGAAAAGGACAGGCTCTGAGGGGTTAACTAGGGGTATCGTGTACTAAAGATGAGTACATCGCAAGGGTGTGGGGTAATTACTCAACCGATGTGGAAGATGTAATTATAATATAGGTTTCAAACAAGGGTTATCCTAATGCCTCTTTTCATTTAGTTATTCCAAACTACACTGTTAATACAAATAATCCGTAAAAATATTTATTTATATTTTACGATCTTCTAATGTTTTGTCGATAACAAACGTAAAATCATTTTAACGAAACAAATAAAATACGTAAATGGTTTGAGCCAATGGTTTACTAACACACTTACGTTTTCACATAAAACACTAAACAAGTAGTAGTGATTTTATGATTTAGTAATACATATGTACAACAACTAATGTTTACATATTAGGTAGATATATACATAATTAGTATGTATTGTAATGGGTAATACAACGGGTAGAAGTTTAAGTATTTAACCCATTGACTAAATACATTGAATGTGATTGGGTAAAACCCAAAGTCCATGACCCATACCCATGGAGCATAACGCATAACCCATTGCATGACATCATGCATAAGTCATAAATGGGTATTATCCATGACCCATGGTTTTAACCCATGACCCATGGACTAGATGCATTGCATTTTATAGATACATTGTATCTACTTGGATACCCATGGTCCAAAGTCTATGACACATGACCCATAACCCATGACCCATGACCCATGACCCAAAACCCATGGGCAAAGAGAAGCGTCCCACGGATCCCCAGGAATACACTGGACGGATCCCTCAAGTGAGGGATCCGTGGGATCCGTAGAACAGTAGCTAATTTTCCTCTATAAATAGTGAGCCATTTCTTCATTTTGGGTGGCCAATCCTACACATACTTTCTCCTAGTATTATAAACCCTCTAACCTCAGATCCTAAGGGTCTTTCTATGTAGTTTGTATTTTGTTTTTGTGTAATTCTCTAAGCTGCTCTTAAAGGCGAGATCACCATCTCTTGAAGTCGAGCAAGCTCAAGTCCATGAGTTGCCATGCTTCGTCATCATCAAGACTACTGAGGTTATCTTGTTGATAGTTATTTCTTCTTCCATAGAAGTATTGTGTCAAAGGCATTAGTGAATGATTCCGAAAGAGTCAAGACGAAGGCATTATAATACGCGTACAACGCGCGTTCGGGGTCAAAGGAACTTCCTTTTCGTCGAGCAAGTTTTTCAACACCCTAGGCAGTGAACCTAATCGTTGTAGTGTAGTATTAGGGTAAGCCTCGGGAATTGATATCATTCTCTAGGGGAATAGGAATGCTAGTAAGAAGTTACTACGCTAAGGTTGGGGTTGAGGAAGATTATTTTTTTATTTTTTTTATATTTTTTTAGGAAATTGAAAGATACGAATCTCGGGGTATTGGATTTGGAGGGTTGGTATTTCTACCGATTACTCTACTTATCTAATTATCTAAACTAAGGTGAGTGTAGTCTATGTCTATTGTTGTGTGCTCTTATGATGATTAAAAATGTGTTTACTTAGATTTTATTACTCCCTAGTTATCTCCTATTGATGGTTGAATTGTCACGTCCTTATTCTTAACGCGTTGTATTTCTAAGGTCGAAGGGTATACATTTATCCCTAACTCTTTGAAGCTACCAAAGGTTAATGACTACAAAATCTCTAGGATTCATAAACTTAACACTAAGGTATTATTTGGATGTTTAGCCTACAATTACACTAGTAACTATATGCTAAGGTTCAACAAAGATTAATCAAGCATTAATAACACAACGAATGACCTATCACAATACTAGGTCAATCACAATTAAGATAAGAGACAACCAATCAATATTCAATAACTATGTTTCATATTACCTAAGCAAACACACAAGTAAATTAGCCGGACATGGAGAACATGCAAGCATACACATAATCAATTGAAGACATAATTGAATCAATGAAGTAAAACACTTATCTTGAAGTAAAATAGGGTATGGAACCCTAAAATACTGTACAAGACAGCCTTGGTTGGGTTTAGGTTTTTTACTCCACAAAACTACCTCTCTAAAACTGAAAAATTTGGATTCTATATATAGTGTTACAAACTGCGACGGCGTCACTCTTTAGTTGTGACGCCGTCGGGTCGCCGTCATTAGGGTTTCGTCTTGGCCACGTTATCATTGTGACGGTGTCACCTTATGCCTGTGACGCCGTCGCCTTCAGTCTCTGAAGCCGTCTAGATCAAATCTAGGCCGTCTGAGCTGCGACGCCCTACTCTTTAAAAACCTGATGCTGTCACTTGTAAATAAGCAATTTGGTTACTGAGTCGTCACAAACATGTTGCGACGGTGTCGCAGTTAAACGCTGACGCCGTCCCCTTGAGTTCCAGCAGCTTGAGTGTCTCGATTCTTGACTTTAGCCATTTTCTTCATATATTCGCGCCTTTTCGTACGAATAAGTGTCTTTCCAGCAATTTGCCTTCAAGAGACCTAAAAAGTGAAAAGGAATGAAATTAAGTAATAACGGATACAAAAGTGATCAATTAAGGGCTTAAATGACCCCTCCAAAAGATACCTTTTAAATCCTTATCAAATATCCGTACACTTGGTATTTGCTTGTCATCAAGTATATGTGCTTTTAGCCAATTGATTTATAAGTTAGGGGTCATGAAGCATTAGTTTAGAACGATTCACAACACATATAAGCCCCACAAAAGTCATAACAAGCACGGAAATTACATACTAGCACCTCACATGGGGTGTTTGGATACTCACATCTCTCGGGTGTATATGAGATATAACATGTTGGAAATGGAAGATAAACACTCATTAACCGGTCCTAGTACATAGATTACCATAGGCTTGAGACTAGATCAAACCTCCATCGCTTTGGCGTAAGCACCTAGGAAAGACTATCTAAGAGGTCTTTTAAAGGGTTGTAATGTTAGGCTTACGGTAGGGAAACAAAGGGTTTGGTGGGGTAGGCGATTTAGTGGTGGGATAGGCGATTTAGATAAACTCTCTATTTTTTTCTTTTTCTTTTTTTTCTATTTTTTTCGATTTTTTTTTTCATACACTTTTACTCTACCATCCTCTACGATAACATCAAAATAATAGGGATTTATAGGCACATCCCTACACTTGAGTTTTTATTACTCTAATACTAATTTGACCCGAATTAAAAAATCAAAACACTTGGAGTACATTATTACGCAAATAAAGGGAATTTGAATTTGACGTTCCCTTCCCGTCATTTCATAAAATTTAACTTTTCCCATGAGTCCCAATCGTCCCAAAATTGTGTACAAAGGATATGACTCGACTTAGCAAATTATGCAAGCAACTAGATAATTTAACTAAGGGTTTAGTGTGATAACAATAATGCACTAAAAGTGAGTGCATACAAGGTAGGCTAAGGCGATTTGGGTGTACATATGGGGGTGGATTGTAAACAATGCTCTTCATTGATATTCCCGAAAACCGAAACATCACGAGAACCACAAAAAGGATAGACTCTGAGGGGTTAACTAGGGGTATCGTGTACTAAATATGAGTACAACACAAGGGTGTGGGGGAATTACTCAACCGATGTGGAAGAAGTAATTATATTACGGGTATCAAACAAGGGTTATCCTAATGCCTCTTATCATTTAGTTATTCCTAACTACACAAGTGTAGTCTTACTAGCGATCTCGTAATGCATCACCAAACAAGTTCTAGAATCTATTATACTACCGGCTCACACTCTAAGCATTAAGGATGAATGCTTTAATTCCTACAAATCTAAGGGCGATCCTCACATTTTGGGTGGAATTTAAGTGGTAAAGGGTTTTTGTGCTAGTCATATAACTTCCTATCCATGAGACGCTTTATTAAGACTAATGGCCCACTCCTATATGTCATGAAAATTTTTAAATTTGGTGCCAAAATTACCCTAACCGATATTTCTCATGGTTTATTACACAAATAAAATTGGACAAAGCAAATAGTCAAGGATAAGCATAGTTTCAACGTTCCCGTTTTATTTTCCCTCCCTACACTTAAACTGAACATTGTCCCCAATGTTCCCCGAAAGTATCAAAGTTATGATAATGGAAGGTAATTAAAAACGAAAGAAACTAGTACTCCCCTGATTAGCTCGGTAGGATCCGTGTGAAGTGGTGGTTACATCTTTCTTCAAGAAGAATGTTTGCGTGAAAAGTTCCTTCTCATCTTATGCATCTTCTTCTTGATAAATTAAACCTGCACACTTGAAGAAAACAAACTAAACCTTCGCGTAAAATCGGCGATAACAATATATATATATATATGACTCTACTAAACTAGGATATAATGCTTGTGGAATGGATGTTTACAGATTTTCTGGAAAATTAAGACCTGGAAAATTCCAAAAATTTATAAGTAGCTCAGAAAACGAGAAAAAGTAATAAGCTGTTTCTGCTCCTCCTGATGCCGTCAGGTTGCGATCCTGACGCCGTTAGGTTATCCTGACAGAAACTGGTCTGCGATTTTCTGGAAAAAATTCTGGAAAATTTTTATCTTTAAAATCTGGAAAAATTTCCTGCAAAACATCCATTATGTCTCGATAAAAGCATTTGAATCGAACAAACACACATGTATATCTTTTAAATAATTGTAATTCTCATGTTCACGTTTCTTTTGAAAACGTGTGTAATCCTCCCTACACTTATCCCTTATGTAAAATACCTTTATATGTAATTAAGACGAGGTTAAAGACAAAATAAAACATTTTTACAAATTTAAACATGAGAATAAACAATCAATAAAAGATACACGACACACAAACAAGCAAACAATTAAGCATGGGTTGCCTCCTGATTCGTCCCAAACCGTCAAGTTTTATCACGCAAGCTAGCCACTTGTGAATGGCTAACCGTAACAAACTTAAAACAGTCTGGAAACAAATGCAATGAAGTCCAGGAGAGTATAGTGTTTCCCCAGGTCGTTATGTCCCAACGAGTTGTGCGAGAATAGTCAAACGTGTAGTGATCGAGAGGATTTGAACGGAAAAGGATTGTGATTGATTTATACTAAAGAAAGAGTATATAAACTACAGGGGCTTAAATGCAAATTAAAGAGAATTAAAAAGATAAACTATATTAAATAAACGCTATCACTATATTTAAATCTAATGTTTTTGATTTATCTTTTATAAATTTGAATTAAAAACTACGTGACGTACAAAAGAAAATGTGAAACTGAAGCAATATTAATCCTAAAAATATGAAAATGACATTTTTACAAACCTAATGATAAGAGAAAATTTTTAGAAAAAGAAAATTATTTTTATTACTATTTATATAATTATTATTAATTAAAAACTAATTTTAACTATTTAATAATAGCCTAAAATACAAGAAAATATGAAATAAAGCTAGAAAAAAGAAATTATGACTTGGAAAAATCTAAAATAACTAAAGAGAATTTTCAAAACTATTTTTATATTTTTCTGATTATTTTTCTATTTTCTATGAATTAAAAACTATTTAAAACTAATTAAATTGCTAAAAATTACTATTTAAACTAAGAAAATTATGGAAAAATATTTTTTATGACTTTTTGAATATTATAAAACTAATAAAATTGAAATTGTATTTTTTTGAGCTTTTTATAATTTATTTGAATAAAAAGCTAATTAAAAATGCTAAAAACTGAAATTAAATGCAGAAAAATAGCAAATGAATAGTGAAAAATATGAAAACTTCCAGAATAGTATAAAATATTATTCTAAATATAGGAAAAATAATAAAAGTGGTGCAGGTGTTCAATAATTAGGTTCTGTAGTGAAAAGTGCTTATAAATAAGCACTAAAAATAAGCTATAAGTACCAAATGAGCACCAAATTATCACAGAAGCTAGAGTATGCTAAAATTACTTAAAACCAACATATTCCAACTATCCTAAACCTCTGAACAACAATCTACAATGATATGGGTCTATTTAAGCACTAGTGCCAAACAGCCCTTATGTACTAACTTTAAGCCCTTGTTAAGCCAGCTTATAAAAATCACAAAAATAAACTAAAATCACCATGAAAACCACTACCAACCAACGTGTCTAAATCCAGAATTTCAGCTAATAAGGACTAAAATTGAAGAAACTAAAAATGCAAAAGTGGAAGCTATGGAAACGGGTCAAAATGGGCTATTAAGCTTGCATAAGCTAATAAAAAGCTACCACTACTGAACCAAAGGTTGAATAAGCTATAAACAAGTTATGGGAACTTAGAATAAGCAACAACAACAAGAAAAACACACTAAATAAGCAAAAATAAGGAATAAGCAAAACGGGAGTTTTGTGAAAAAGGGCTTAAAAGAAGCTAATGAATAAGCACTTAATAAGCTAAGTAGAGATAAACTAATATTTTTCTAATTAAGATGAGCAGCTAAACTTTAATATCCCAAAAGCTTATATCCTAAATCCTAATGGTAAGATCACAATGAAATTACAAAGTTTATTCAAAAACGGGTTTTTATGAAATTTTGACTTTTGGACAGAATTGAAATTTTGACCAATTTGAACTTTGATCTTAATTTGCCAACTGAATATGATGTTTTAAGCTAAAGCAAAGTTACATAAGGCTACTCCACTGAATTCTAAGCACAAATCAAACTTTTGGTTTTTGAAAATTCCAACAGACATGAAACTAGAACAGGTTCTTGGAGATTTTGACTTTAAAGGTGCACAAATGAGATTTAATGACTAAAATGGTTATATTACAACTAAAGAGGACCAAAGCAATAGGTTTTAACCAATGAACAAACCTCAAACACAGATATGCTATGAGATCCAAACACAAGTTTAAGTGACTGATTTGAACTTTTAATTACCAAACTCAGATTTAAACAATGATTCCAACAAATTTAGGTCCTAATATCATTAAAACACCTAAATCATGCAAGTACATCAACTATGACTATCATTTGGACATTACACTGGTTATGCAGATTAAAAAAAAAAAGTAAAATGCAAAGGAGATTGAGACCTAACTTGAAGTCCAACTATTGAGAAGCTTAAGCAAAACCAAACCACCACTATTCTAAACCAAACCCAATCCAAAACTAGCTCTGCAACAACCAATCACCATTTCCATCATTGCTTAATCAAAATTTCTTCACAGTTGACTTTTGTTGACCATACATCAAACTTGCTTAAAAATGACTAGTAAGCTTACCAAAAGCTATAATAAGCTTAAATAAGCTTATTTGAGTTTAACATAAGCTATTAGAAACTTGGACATAAGATTTTGAAATTGAAATTTCTAACAGTAAACCATAAAACTTGAACCTTAAATGAAACTTTGAATTAAGACTTGAAAATGAGTTACAATGATCAAAAAACTTAGTTTCAGTACAATAGAGCTTAAAGTTACAAATTTATAAACTAATTAAGACATTAAAAAAAAAACGACATACATAGAAATTAAAAACTAACTACTCCTTTATTCTCTTGCTTCTCTTCTTGTTTTTATACACCATATGTCTTCTCTCTCTCTTCTGAGCAAATCCCATCTCTTTCCTTGGCCATTGGATGACTTGAGACCATTTTAGCCGTTTGATCAATTTTTGGCGGGAAAGGTTGTTTTGACTTTGGTGGACTGTTCACTTGCAACTGGGGGGTGGTGGGTAGGTATGATGTGTTGTGATGATGAGGGGGGAGGTTTGAGGAGATAAGGTGAGGTGATGAGGTGATGGATGAGTGTTGCAGGGGTTGCAGTCAAGTGGGAGGAAGGATAAGCAGTGGGCGGGCTAGTTTGGTTTAACTGGTTTGACTAGGGGTCCAAAAAGGGGGGGTCACAGTGGTTTGGCAGGGGTCCAAATCTATTTTGACAGGGCCAAGGCTTAGTTATTAATGATAAGGACTATTTTGTAATTTCTCCAATCTTGAAGGACCATTTCTGCCAAAATTCCAAAGTTGTCACAAGGACCAAAACTGCCAAATGTGAATAGTACAAGGACCATAGATGATTATTTTATTTTTTTTAAATATATCCAAGGACTATTTTTGACATTTTCAAAACTTGAGGGACTAAAGTTGTAATTTTGTAATTTTTGATTTTAAGGATCAATTTTGACAACTCATGAATCCCTAAGGACTTAAAATGATATTTTTCTTTATTTTGATTTTCCAAGGACTGTTTTTGACAACTTTTTAAACTTGGGGGACTAAAACTGCCAATTATGCAAACTTGATACGTTTTTCACCAGATTTTGATATTTTTGCATTTAAAACACATAAAACACTTATTTGTGATATTTTTATCATTTTTATGCATTTCTGAGTGTTTTCAGATGTTTTTGCAGTTTAAATGGTACAAAAATGATGAGTATTTAGACACTCATCAATCCCCCACACTAAGATATTGCTAGTCCCTAGCAATGTTTTGAGAAAAATTAATGGATTTCATCTCTTTACCAAAAGCCATTACTTCTGGAGTAGCCAAATGTTTCAGTTCAAGTAAGAACCTTGGTACACTGATAACCAAATGATTTTGAGCAAATCATCAGCTTTCAACGGATTTGATTTGTCTTTACCAGAAGCCGTTTGCTTCTGGACTAGCCAACTCTTAGATAAATTATCAATATTATCTTTGGTGAGTCGATTACCAATTATGGTTTTTCAACTGCCTTTACCACAAGCCATAAACTTGCGGGCTAGCCAACTCTTCACTTTTAAGGATATGGTGAGCCGAATACCATACAATTTTGGGCAAATTGCAAGCCGTCAATGGATTTGAGATATCTTTACCAAGAGCCGTTTGCTCCTGGATTAGCCAGTCCTTATGTGGGTTAGACATGGTGGACTGATTACCATTTTTTGTGTTTAGTACATAGTACTTCCACACTATTTTTTTTTTTAAATTTGGCCATTTTTGGGGGAAAAAGGGACTAAAAGGGTACATTTATGATCAAATTCGCCAGAATTTCCCCCCCCCCCCACACTTAGAAATGAATATTGTCCTCAATATTCAAAGTACCGGCTGTTATGCCGAAACTTAGAACGTAAAAATATAACATTACTAGCTAAGTGTAGAAACACAACAATTATTCTCTTTTTTAATATTTACATTTTTCATTCATTTTTTTAGATCTATATACAATATGTGGGGCATCTCCCCCACACTAGGGTGGTACACACGGGTGAAAACCCATGTTTAACTACTGTTTTTGATTACCGAGTCGCTAGCTTGACTCGACCCCGAATTAATTTGTTCATGGGGAAGTGAGTGGAAGAGACAATCTCCATCGGACTTTCATTCAAGATGTTTGTATAAACATTGAAGTACGCGAAAGTTCCACACCGATGAGATATACATAGAACCGGCTCACAAATGATAAATGAAAATGCCGGGGTCAAAAATAATGTCTTCATTCCCGAAGGAGTGAAGAACAGGAGAAGCCACGGGATAGGTGAAGAAGAGAAAGAAAGTCATGATAAAAATCATGACTAACTCTTCATCCTCAATAGGAGAATTCATAGTTTCATGAATCTCCTCAGTTAAGTTCACTTGATCAAGACATATTATGGGTGTGTCTAGATCAAAGTAGAAAGTATCATACTCCGGCGGAGATATGATATGAGTAAGTTCACAGGAGAACTCCTCGAAGGTGAATGAATCATATTCAGAATTGGTATCAGTGGGTTCACTAGTGAACTCCTCCAATGTAAATGATTCATAATCGGGGAGAGAATTATGAGAATGAAAAGTGGTACTGCCACTAATCTTCTCTCCCATATTATCAAAACAGAAGGCTTCCATTTCCAGAATAGAATCATCGGAAAAAATGTCACTATCCTTTATGGGGATAGGAGATGAAATGGTTTTTTCTTTGAAAGCCTTGATTTTAGAAATGAGAAGACTGACATTCAGTAATGTTGCACGAAGTGCTTCATCTTTGATTTCAGTGTCAGTAACTTCATCATTCTCTTCTTCTAAGCTAACAAGCTCAGAAGGTAATTCTTCCATATAACTGATGTCTCCACAAGATAACGAATCGTCATCAATAGAATCGGAGCACATCTCAACATGATTACTTTGGAAGACAAGAAGAGGAGGGATATCACACACATGATCAAGAATTCCCTGTGACTCTCTTGGGATTGGGACAAGGTTCTCAACACTAGATTTTATGAATTCGTCCGATTCCTTTTCAGGAACAGTGTCAAGAAGCTCATCCCCCATGTTCAGAGAGTGAGTGGGAGCTTCAGGTGTGATAGCAGTTGTTTGAGAATGAATCTCAACTGCTGGGATATCAACTGATGAATTTGATGAATCTTCAAGTGTATCCTCATCATCACTGTCATCAGGAATAAAACGAAATTGAGAGCTAGATCTGGCTGCTTTTTCTTTTGCAATTGATTCCTTAATAGCTTTTTCAAAGGCAATTTGGGAATTTATTTTAGCAGCCTGCTCTTCACCTAGCAATTCTTCCATGGATTTCTCAAGTGAATTTTTAATGACGGGACATTGTGGGAGTGGAGATTTGTCAAAACCGGAAGGTTGACATTGATAATCATCATGAGGACCCCCACAATATACACAAGAAAAACTGGGAACATTATGAAATGCTGTTTTACTCAACTCCTCAGTTCTTTTTACTGACTCCAGAAGCTCTAGATAAGTGTCTTGTTGGGTTTTCTGAGGAGTTTGAGTCATTTGGCACTGTGGAGGTTGGTCGTGATATGGATAGTCGTAATTGTTACAAGGAAATGGATTCCCTGTTTGACAATCAGAGCTGAAATGGGGACCTCCACAGTTCTCACAACAGTAAAACTGTTGAGCCTGGATTGGTGAATCATATGGATATTGGTCATAACCAAAGTTCTAAGCATTACCGGAAAACTGTTCATAGACAAACGTGTTTCTGGATTGACACTCAAATCCTTGGTGAGGACCTCCACAAAATTCACAGCAGTGATGTTGATTATATGAAGATAAGTCGGGCTGTGGTGGGTAATTGGAAAAGTTTGAGGGGTCGTTAAATGAGTTCGGATTAGGATCATAATCAAATGAATTCCTTGAACCACAAAACAAACAACTCCCGTTCCGAATATCATTACCACACTGTACACACGTACACCAGCGACATGGTGAACCAAAAAGAGGCTCACCACAACCGACACAAGGAATAAACGATTCTATTTGAGAGTTATGAGAAGGAATCGGTTCATTCAAAGAATCAACAAAACCAACATGGTGATCCGAATGACTATTAAGACTCGAAGAACATTTTGAAAAATCCGGAGGTGGGACAAGTGGTGTGCTTTGAGAGCTAGCAATTTCCTCCACTTCCGTTATGATCTCTGGTTCTGGTTCTTGAGAAACGTGAAGATTTGGCAAGTCATTCTTGCTAGTCACCAGTCTAAATTCTGCATGATTGCTTCTAACCGTAAATCGTGAAAGTGTAGGATCAATTTTAGACGACTTAGGAGCAATTGAGGGGTTAGATCTTTGGATAACCGTAGGTTGGACGTATTTAGCACCTCCATTATCAGAAGGAAATACCTGGTCCTTTGTAACCTCGGTTTCTCGTTCCATTTCCCTACGCAGAATTAATGGATCATTACGAACAACACGAATTCTTGACATTTGTGATAAAGTAGGAAGTTTTTCAACTTCGTTCCAGAATTCGTCGTAGTTGAGAGATTCCATGAGAAGAAGTTAGAATCAAATGGATAGAGGGTAAAGGGATAAAGAATCAAAAAGGGTAAGAGGGTAAAGAGGAATATTTTTGGTATTTTTGAAAAACATGATGTAAAAACAAAGAATGAAAATCTTTTTGGGTTTTTGATTTTTAAGATGTTTTTGGATTTTTGGATTTTTATAAGAAAATATAAACATATATAGATGGTATGAACAATGAGTGAATATTCAAATCACTAATCTGCTAAACGTAAGATAATTAGCACAGCTCCCCGGCAGCGGCGCCAAAATTTGATTCGTCCCAAACCGTCAAGTTTTATCACGCAAGCTAGCCACTTGTGAATGGCTAACCGTAACAAACTTAAAACAGTCTGGAAACAAATGCAATGAAGTCCAGGAGAGTATAGTGTTTCCCCAGGTCGTTATGTCCCAACGAGCTGTGCGAGAATAGTCAAACGTGTAGTGATCGAGAGGATTTGAACGGAAAAGGATTGTGATTGATTTATACTAAAGAAAGAGTATATAAACTACAGGGGCTTAAATGCAAATTAAAGAGAATTAAAAAGATAAACTATATTAAATAAACGCTATCACTATATTTAAATCTAATGTTTTTGATTTTTCTTTTATAAATTTGAATTAAAAACTACGTGACGTACAAAAGAAAATGTGAAACTGAAGCAATATTAATCCTAAAAATATGAAAATGACATTTTTACAAACCTAATGATAAGAGAAAATTTTTAGAAAAAGAAAATTATTTTTATTACTATTTATCTAATTATTATTAATTAAAAACTAATTTTAACTATTTAATAATAGCCTAAAATACAAGAAAATATGAAATAAAGCTAGAAAAAAGAAATTATGACTTGGAAAAATCTAAAATAACTAAAGAGAATTTTCAAAACTATTTTTATATTTTTCTGATTATTTTTCTATTTTCTATGAATTAAAAACTATTTAAAACTAATTAAATTGCTAAAAATTACTATTTAAACTAAGAAAATTATGGAAAAATATTTTTTATGACTTTTTGAATATTATAAAACTAAGAAAATTGAAATTGTATTTTTTTGAGCTTTTTCTAATTTATTTGAATAAAAAGCTAATTAAAAATGCTAAAAACTAAAATTAAATGCAGAAAAATAGCAAATGAATAGTGAAAAATATGAAAACTTCCAGAATACTATAAAATATTATTCTAAATATAGGAAAAATAATAAAAGTGGTGCAGGTGTTCAATAATTAGGTTCTGTAGTGAAAAGTGCTTATAAATAAGCACTAAAAATAAGCTATAAGTACCAAATGAGCACCAAATTATCACAGAAGCTAGAGTATGCTAAAATTACTTAAAACCAACATATTCCAACTATCCTAAACCTCTGAACAACAATCTACAATGATATGGGTCTATTTAAGCACTAGTGCCAAACAGCCCTTATGTACTAACTTTAAGCCCTTGTTAAGCCAGCTTATAAAAATCACAAAAATAAACTAAAATCACCATGAAAACCACTACCAACCAACGTGTCTAAATACAGAATTTCAGCTAATAAGGACTAAAATTGAAGAAACTAAAAATGCAAAAGTGGAAGCTATGGAAACGGGTCAAAATGGGCTATTAAGCTTGCATAAGCTAATAAAAAGCTACCACTACTGAACCAAAGGTTGAATAAGCTATAAACAAGTTATGGGAACTTAGAATAAGCAACAACAACAAGAAAAACACACTAAATAAGCAAAAATAAGGAATAAGCAAAACGGGAGTTTTGTGAAAAAGGGCTTAAAAGAAGCTAATGAATAAGCAGTTAATAAGCTAAGTAGAGATAAACTAATATTTTTCTAATTAAGATGAGCAGCTAAACTTTAATATCCCAAAAGCTTATATCCTAAATCCTAATGGTAAGATCACAATGAAATTACAAAGTTTATTCAAAAACGGGTTTTTATGAAATTTTAACTTTTGGACAGAATTGAAATTTTGACCAATTTGAACTTTGATCTTAATTTGCCAACTGAATATGATGTTTTAAGCTAAAGCAAAGTTACATAAGGCTACTCCACTGAATTCTAAGCACAAATCAAACTTTTGGTTTTTGAAAATTCCAACAGACATGAAACTAGAACTGGTTCTTGGAGATTTTGACTTTAAAGGTGCACAAATGAGATTTAATGACTAAAATGGTTATATTACAACTAAAGAGGACCAAAGCAACAGGTTTTAACCAATGAACAAACCTCAAACACAGATATGCTATGAGATCCAAACACAAGTTTAAGTGACTGATTTGAACTTTTAATTACCAAACTCAGATTTAAACAATGATTCCAACAAATTTAGGTCCTAATATCATTAAAACACCTAAATCATGCAAGTACATCAACTATGACTATCATTTGGACATTACACTGGTTATGCAGATTCAAAAAAAAGTAAAATGCAAAGGAGATTGAGACCTAACTTGAAGTCCAGCTATTGAGAAGCTTAAGCAAAACCAAACCACCACTATTCTAAACCAAACCCAATCCAAAACTAGCTCTGCAACAACCAATCACCATTTCCATCATTGCTTAATCAAAATTTCTTCACAGTTGACTTTTGTTGACCATACATCAAACTTGCTTAAAAATGACTAGTAAGCTTACCAAAAGCTATAATAAGCTTAAATAAGCTTATTTGAGTTTAACATAAGCTATTAGAAACTTGGACATAAGATTTTGAAATTGAAATTTCTAACAGTAAACCATAAAACTTGAACCTTAAATGAAACTTTGAATTAAGACTTGAAAATGAGTTACAATGATCAAAAAACTTAGTTTCAGTACAATAGAGCTTAAAGTTACAAATTTATAAACTAATTAAGACATTAAAAAAAAAACGACATACATAGAAATTAAAAACTAACTACTCCTTTATTCTCTTGCTTCTCTTCTTGTTTTTATACACCATATGTCTTCTCTCTCTCTTCTGGGCAAATCCCATCTCTTTCCTTGGCCATTGGATGACTTGAGACCATTTTAGCCGTTTGATCAATTTTTGGCGGGAAAGGTTGTTTTGACTTTGGTGGACTGTTCACTTGCAACTGGGGGGTGGTGGGTAGGTATGATGTGTTGTGATGATGAGGGGGGAGGTTTGAGGAGATAAGGTGAGGTGATGAGGTGATGGATGAGTGTTGCAGGGGTTGCAGTCAAGTGGGAGGAAGGATAAGCAGTGGGCGGGCTAGTTTGGTTTGACTGGTTTGACTAGGGGTCCAAAAAGGGGGGGTCACAGTGGTTTGGCAGGGGTCCAAATCTATTTTGACAGGGCCAAGGCTTAGTTATTAATGATAAGGACTATTTTGTAATTTCTCCAATCTTGAAGGACCATTTCTGCCAAAATTCCAAAGTTGTCACAAGGACCAAAACTGCCAAATGTGAATAGTACAAGGACCATAGATGATTATTTTCTTTTTTTTTAAATATATCCAAGGACTATTTTTGACATTTTCAAAACTTGAGGGACTAAAGTTGTAATTTTGCAATTTTTGATTTTAAGGATCAATTTTGACAACTCATGAATCCCTAAGGACTTAAAATGATATTTTTCTTTATTTTGATTTTCCAGGGACTGTTTTTGACAACTTTTTAAACTTGGGGGACTAAAACTGCCAATTATGCAAACTTGATACGTTTTTCACCAGATTTTGATATTTTTGCATTTAAAACACATAAAACACTTATTTGTGATATTTTTATCATTTTGATGCATTTCTGAGTGTTTTCAGATGTTTTTGCAGTTTAAATGGTACAAAAATGATGAGTATTTAGACACTCATCACCTCCCACGAAGCGCTTTTCTTTATTTATGAGTCTTGTAGCTAGACTCGAAGTAGTGCCCCTACTTTTTCTCGTGCACGCTTACGTGCCCATACCTAAGCCATTCCAATGTTTTCTCATTCTTCTTGTAATCATCTCCTAACTTTAGGCATTTTTTATAGTATCGCTCATTTTTTTCATAAGTATGCCTAAGTCCACGTTGTTTATCTCTCTCACTAAGTATCGGAATGGGAGCCATCTGATTACATGCCTCTATATCTTTGTGCTTAATCCTGGGGTGTGTACGGGGCATTTGATAGACAAAATCTTCAACTCCATCGGAGAATGTGATTAGACCATCAATCATCCGTTCATTCAACCTAGTCATTCTCTTAAAGTTTGTTCCAAATATAACTTTAGTGAGGCTTCCATCAGTGAATTCTCCTAAATCCTCTAGGACCATGAATTCAACCACGTAGGCAAAACTTCCAACAAACACATCCAAGTAAGTGACCGTGTCAACAACATTATCCCCTTTATAGGCTAATTCATCTACCTTTATTTTGTTATATAGGTTTCTTGAAATTAAGTTTAAAGGTAAGAATGAGTGCAAGTTAGCATCAAAACTTTCAAATCCTATCTTACAAGGGAATTGCATGTTAAAGGGGCCATTAGCCTCAATTCTACACCTAGGGTCAAAACATTGGGAGAAGTCTTCTTCCATTTCAAAACTAACTTCATCAATGACCTCCCCGTTGTCAAGTGCTTCACCATAATCAAACTCCTCATCGGAATCTGAGTCATAGAAAGGACTTTGTTGTTGCCAATTTATTTCATTATGCCCTAGGTGATTTCCAAAGTGGTGAACGGGTGAAGGGTTTTGTGGGATTGCGTTCTCAATTTCAGGATTGGGAGGAGGATTGGGGGCGGGTAGTGTGAAAAATCTTCGGCCGAAGATACGAATCATGGTGAGTGATGGGTTTTACGAACAAATGTTACGAAGAAGGGGGATAGACTACGAGGAAGCTAAAAATGGGAAAAAATCTTACTTGATAGGAATCAAGCAAGGGAACCTAAACGAGGTGGACTCCTAACTAGCTATTCTATTACCTGGCAGCGGCGCCAAAAACTTGATACGCATACAACGCGCGTTCGGGGTCAAAGGAACTTCCTTTTCGTTGAGCAAGTTTTTCAACACCCTAGGCAGTGAACCTAATCATTGTAGTGTAGTATTAGGGTAAGTCTCGGGAATTGATATCATTCTCTAGGGGAATAGGAATGCTATTAAAAAGTTACTACGCTAAGGTTGGGGTTGAGGAAGATTATTTTTTATTTTTTTTATATTTTTTTAGGAAATTGAAAGGTACGAATCTCGGGGTATTGGATTTGGGGGGTTGGTATTTCTACCGATTACTCTACTTATCTAATTATCTAAACTAAGGTGAGTGTAATCTATGTCTATTGTTGTGTGCTCTTATGATGATTAAAAATGTGTTTACTTAGATTTTATTACTCCCTAGTTATCTCCTATTTATGGTTGAATTGTCACGTCCTTATTCTTAACGCGTTGTGTTTCTAAGGTCGTAGGGTATGCGTTTATCCCTAACTCTTTGAAGCTACCAAAGGTTAATGACTACAAAATCTCTAGGATTCATAAACTTAACACTAATGTATTCTTTGGATGTTTAGCCTACAATTCCACTAGTAACTATATGCTAAGGTTCAACAAAGATTAATCAAGCATTAATAACACAACGAATGACCTATCACAATACTAGGTCAATCACAATTAAGATAAGAGACAACCAATCAATATTCAATAACTAGGTTTCATATTACCTAAGCAAACACACAAGTAAATTAGCCGGACATGGAGAACATGCAAGCATACACACAATCAATTGAAGACATAATTGAATCAATGAAGTAAAACACTTATCTTGATGCAAAATAGGGTATGGAACCCTAAAATACTATACAAGACAGCCTTGGTTCAGTTTAGGTTTTTACTCCACAAAACTACCTCTCTAAAACTGAAAAATTCGGATTCTATATATAGTGTTACAAACTGCGACGACGTCAGGTCGCCGTCATTAGGGTTTCGTCTTGGCTACGTTATAATTGTGACGGTGTCACCTTATGCCTGTGACGCCGTCGCTTTCAGTCTCTGACGCCGTCTGGATCAAATCTAGGCCGTCTGAGCTGCGATGCCCTACTCTTTTAAAACCTGATGCCGTCACTTGTAAATAAGCAATTTGGCTACTGAGTCGTCACAAAACATGTTGCGACGGCGTCGTAGTTAAACGTTGACGCCTTCCCCTTCAGTTCCAGCAGCTTGAGTGTCTCGATTCTTGACTTTGGCCATTTTCTTCGTATATTCGCGCCTTTTTGTACGAATAAGTGTCATTCTAGCAATTTGCCTTCAAGAGACCTAAAAAGTGAAAAGGAACGAAATTAAGTAATAATGGATACAAAAGTGATCAATTATGGGCTTAAATGACCCCTCAAAAAGGTACCTTTTAAATCCATATCACATTAGTGAAAGGTGCTTAACGTCCATGTTAAAGGCATTAGTGAAGGATGCCAAAGGAGTCAAGACGAAGGCATTAGTGAAAGGTGCCAAACGTCCGTGTCAAGGGCATTAGTGAAGGGTGCCTAGAAGTCAAGTTAAGTGGCATTAGTGAAAGATGCCAAGGGTGTATAATCGATGAGGTGCTTCGATGTACAAATAGAGATAGGTTGTATCCAAGGATATTGATATCCTTGATGATGTTGTAATAAGGAGTGGGTCTCCTTTGGGTTAGGCGTTGTATAGTGTTGGGTAGTAGTTCCTCCATTGTAATGAAACTCAGTATCTATCCTAGTACCGGATAAAGGGTAGGCGACGTTGTGATAGGTGTGGTTCTACCTTGTGGAAGAACCCGGTGTCTAGCCTAGTACCAGAAAAAGAGTAGGCGACGTTGTGAAGGCTTATCCGCCATAAGGAGTTTGTGTCGTGTAGTGATTACGGACTCTTGAGTAGGTGACTCGGGGAGTGGAGAAGGGCAAGGAAGGTGTCCTTGTAGCCGAACCACTATAAACACTCGTGTCGTGGTTTTGTGTTTCTTACTCTTTACCTTTGCATTACACATTTCCATATCTATCTATCAACATCCAATATACACATATAAATAGATTGACATAAGTTAATCTAAATATTTTAAAACAAAGTTTTAATCGGTAAAACTTGTCAACCCCCCTTCTAGTTTTCCACAATTGGCATCAGAGCTTCGTTACCAAGTTTCTTAGAGTATGTTGAACTTTAAAAACTTGATACGATCCGTGTATGATTGAAAACTACAAAGAAGGAAATCTTTTAAAACAAATTGTTTCTTTTATGTTGGATGATGATAGATTGTTCTAACATTTTCTTCTCAAGAAATATTCATGCTAGGATCTCTCCAAAGTCTTCATTTCTACTCAAAGAATAATGAAGTCAACTTTCAAGGAAGAACCTAAAAGTAATCGCAACCTACTTATTCTAAGTACAACTGATTACTTTAAAAGTTCATGAAGTATTTCGGTTTTATGGTCTCCATAAACCACACCAAGAGCATAGAGGTATGTTTACTTATCATTAACTAGTTTACATCTACATGAATATGTTGATATCATTTTTTTCTTATTTAGACGTTAATAATTGCTAGTCTCTAAAAAGTCTCGTTTCGCCACTTTCCTGACTTACTCATCATCGGGAATAGTATTCCTCCTTGATTTCGTCAAACTAACGCCCCCGTCACAAAGAGATCCTTGATAATTTACTTATCAAATCCCGTTGAACAAGCATCTATTCAATTAGAAACCTCAAAGCTATTTTGTTCCATAAGCTAGTTTATAACTTATTACAAAAATAACGCCAAACACCATCTTTCTGTCCACAGTAGCCGGATCCCTCAAGTTATACTAGCCGGATCCCAATTTCAAGGGATCCGGGGGAACCGTGTGACAGAAACCAGCTATACGCTTTTCAAAACCAATTCTGTTCTTTTCCTTCTCCTCATAAAACACAAAAACGACCCAAGTGCTGCTTTCATCTCCATAAGGCTTCATATCCTCAAGCATCTTCCTCTAGAACATCATTGTAAGTAATTACACTCATATGTTCTAATCTTCATCATCCTCATCCTAGGGTTTATGGTTTTCAATTTTTCCTTAATCAATTGATGAAATTAGGTTTTGCAAAATTGATCACTAGAAAAGGTTTTCACATAACTAAGATTACATTGTGCTTACAATATTGTTAATACAAATCAAAACCATAAACCCATCTCAACAAATTTTACCTAATTGGAATATTTGTTTTTCTAGGACCAACTATGCCTAAAACTACCCAACAAGACCACCATGATACCGTTCACTACCTCACTAAATACTATCGAAAAGAGGGGTTGTCAAAAACCAATCGTAAAGTCTTCAAAAGACTTGAAAAATGACTTATCCACGAAGGTCGTGTGGTCAAGGAATGTTTCCTTGAAAATACTGACATTCGTCAAGTCTTCTTGGCAATCAACTTTGATTGTCTCCTTGATATTGATGAACAAATTTGTCCGGTTTTCATCTTTGAATTCTACAAAAGCGTTAGGATCATTCGAAATAGTGATGATAGCATTTCAATCGCTTTTATCATCAATAAACAAAACTTCACTCTACCCCTCAACACATTTGCTCAAATCCATCGCATTCCTTGTGAAGGAATTTGTATGTACTCCCAATATTGGGCAATATCCACTCAATCCTTTGCACTTGATTCCAAACTAATCTACCGTACTCCTCTTGATGATCCCGCAATTGTTCGAGACACCATTTTCCAAATTAGAACCGACCAATCTCGCTTCAACCGCAACAAAGAGCTTATTCACCGTGATCCCTTTCAAATGGAACTTTTCGAAATGCATTCCATCTATAGAAAGTGGGAAGAAATTCTTATAGAAAATGTCATTAGTTTGGTCGGAAACAAAGACCATCCAAATGCATGTCTTGTCCAAATGATATATTGCCTCATTCACCAAAGGCCATTTAATCTCGCCTATTACATGGTGAATAGAATGGACGGGGTATTCAAAGTTTCCAACATGGTACTTCCCTATGGTATGCTCCTAACACGACTCCGTGAGTATGTTAGTTAAATGCAACCATCTCCAATCAACGATGATCATTTCCTTTCCGATCACGTCATGGTACCACTTACCAAACAACCCTCTAAATGGTTCATGGTCAATGGAAGAAAAGCTAGGGCTCTCCCGGACTCCTCGGACGAAGAGGAAGTAAATGTCAACCCTGATGCCAACGTCGACTTGGACCCCATAACCTTCTTTGAACAACTTCCAACTCTTCCAAACGAGACCGAAGAATTAAAGCAATTAAAGGGCATGATTCAATGCCTAACTAACTACGTCGTGAAGTCGGGAAAGATGAAGAGAAAAGATTGACAAAAGAGACATTAGGATTATGGTTGCTTTTAGACATTTCGTCTATCATTTTACAATGAATGCTTATGTTTGTGAAATGCTTTAGTTTGGTTGTTTGGATATTATCATTACTACTCTTATCTATGACATGGTTTATGAGATACTTTGCTTGTTGTGTTGTTCCTTAGAGTAGAGACCAATAGAAATTGGTATACATAGTATAGTGCAAAATCTGCATCCCTTTCTGTGATGTTTCTGATCTGCAGTTGCCGGATCCCTAAGGATACACTAGACGGAGTGTATCCCTCCTTTTACGGAACTGTGGGATCTGTGGTAACAGATGTGCAATGCAGATTCCTACACATCAAAACAGATCACTAGATCACTTCACACTAGCTAAACATAAGGCCTTAGGACCACTTAAGTCTTCTTCAAGCTTAGTAAGCTTCGCACTCACTCATAGCTCATTTAGGATCACACTCAAAGTGCTTTTTAATTTATCATATCACCAAAACTCATCATCCTTCCGCTCTTATACTCACACATCATCCCTCACATGTCAACACATCTAGTTTTATAAATCTCTCAATTTTATCAAATTGATTTTAGTCATCTCTACCTCAAAATGGGTCAAAAACTAGTTTTTCAATTCTCATAATTTTTAAGGATTTTTTAAATTTTATCCCAAGTTGCAATATGATCTCTAGGATCATTTAACATTACTTAACACTATTAAAACTCCTAGTGTCATCCTTGATCACCCATTGGTGGTCATAAAGTCCCATTTTCCTTCCATAAAAGGCAATCATTAGCTACCACCACTCATTACCCTTGATCATTTAAGTCACACATCATTTAAAACACGTAAGAAGACTAAGACACTCAAGATGTATAGGTATTAGATTCTACCAACATCAATTTCTTCCTTTCTTAACTGCTGATAGCCGGATCCCTAGGATTAGCCCAGACGGATCCCTCATTGGAGGGAACCGGCTGGTACATTCAGTAAATCCTACGTAAAACAATAATTTCAAGCTCTCTTTGCTAACTTGAACACTCCATCTTGTCTTAATTAAACTCATAGATCAGTGCAAATCTGTAGTTGACCCTTGTGCATGCAAATCATCACATTTCTAAGGATCTTAGTGGCTTAAGTCTTTAATGCACTTCCCAAATCCTTCCCTTTATAAGTCATCTTGTTAGAACTTCTTAGTCATCAACCACAACATAATTCTCAGCATTTAGAAACCTTCGCCTTAGTCATTTCATCATGAGGAAAGCTCCTAGTGCTAACTCATCCACCAAAGAACCACCCAAGAAACTTGCTCGTGTCGTACACAACATTTCCTCAACCGAATCATCTCCCGTTAAATCCACAAATGCTAGGATTTCTCCTCCACCAACCCAACCAATCAAAACAATCCCCAAAAGTAGTGTTCCCACAAAAATATCATCACCAAACACCACAATTCCTACTAAACCAAACGCATCCATTTCCACCCAACCATCATCTTTGGTTCCTAGAACCATATCATTTACCACCTCACAATCATCTCCACATCTCTACAATGTAGAGGACTTGCCTCCTAGGCCATCTAATCCTCCACCATTGCCGACACTCTCTTCAATAGAGAAGAATATGCAACAAACCCAAGGGGTTGAATCAACACTTGCACCGGCATCCTTTTCTCCATTTCCCTCGAATGGTCCATTATGGATTATGAGGAATCATCAAAGTCAACCATCCGACCACATGGAAGTTTAAACCTCTCTAACCCCACCCTCATCCATTGTTGAGCCATCTTTTAATATGCATCCACCAATCCCTCCTTCGTTTGAGGACCCTCAACCCCCTTCACTAGAACCTCCGCATCAAGCCGCTCCATTTTTACCACCACCTTTTCCAAGCCATGACAAGGATTGCTATCATTGTCAACACGTTGAAGGCTTGATACATGAACTACGCGAAGAGCAATGTTTCATGTTTTATCACCTACTCAAACATTTCGATGAGGTCAACAAACCTAAACAATCGTGAGCTTAAGGATCCAATTGGTGTTCTAGTCTTAAGTTTAACTTAGATCATTTAGGAATCACATTTCATGTTTAATCATCTTTTTGAACAATTGGACCAAATCAACAAGTCTACCCATCCTTAGATTCAAGCACATTGATGCTTTTTAAGTTTTTTTGGTCACTTATTAGAATTAGTAGAATATGTATTACATGGTTAAATCATTCTCTTAATTTTAGAGATTTGTAGATCATCTCTCGCATTTTTATTGAATGAATTCACATGTTTTATGCCATATTATCTTGAGTATATGTTTGTGTAGGATCGTAATATTATTGTGTTATGATGATTCGGGTGGTCTTGGATGATGGAAATACATGTTAGACATTTTAGAGAGAGAAAGTAGAGAGAGGGTGTTTCTTGGTAGAGACTTGCTTAACAAATTATGGAAGGTTAGATTGAGAAAGCACCACCCCTTCCAAGGATGGAAGGGGTATTTATAGTTACAACTACTACGACCTCCTACCGGCCTGTGGATCAGGTATACAGTGGGTAAAGACCCGTCCTTCCTCCACGGTGTTACACTAAACTAAACTACGCTACAAACTAACTAATAAACTGCTAAATAACGTAACTAATAACAAGTCTACGAGCTAACTTATGCTAGATAATATTTGGGGTGACCGACTCTTCACTTATGGAATTTCCAATTCCTAACAATCTCCCCCTAAGGGAGGTCACCCCATGTTTTACATTTTGAATCCTAGCATTCTATTCTTGACTTTGTTCTTGAGCTCGTAGACTTCAATTCTTCAATTCTGCAATCTTTGTGCTTAAGCAGTGATTCTTCCAAGTCCGCATAGATTAGTACTTTAAGTGGAGGCCTTTGAACTGATCCACATCTTTGATGATCTTCGAGCTTACTTTGAGATCATCAGCCACAGTAAATCTCTCTGGATCATCCATAGTAGTGTTGCCTTCATGTGATGTTGTGACTTTTGGACCGACATGCTCACACTTTCAGGATCATGACATCTTTCCATCAGAGTAGCGGAAGCTTTACTGGTTCATTATATTTGCAGCAGCGTAGCAGAAGCATAGTATGAAAATATCATAACCAGGTTATGTAGATATGCACCAGTCATGATTTCTTTAATTAAGTGTGGATGCTGTAAGCATGCGGCTTTGGATTGACTCCTCAATTCTGATCAGCTGCAACCGTCCAAATGTACCTGCAAACAACAGTTAGCAATAAAACACATGAAAGTGTCTTTGATCACTTTCGTTGAATTGAGGTACACGGCCCACGGTTCCCCGTTTATCAGTACAAGTACTGCCTGTGATCAGGTATAATTCCGAAGAATCTCCTTGACAGGGTTTCGCAGCTGCTCTAGCTGTTCTCAAACTGAAACGTCTCAAAGAAGACAACATGGAGTGAGTGAACTAGTGACTTGAGATTCACTGATTGATAGAAAATGATTTGAAAACAATCGCGTATTGCTTAAGATAAAGAGTTTTTCAATACGACAAAGGTTTAGAAGAAGAAATCAATTTTCAATCATAAATACCCTTTTTATTTTGAAAACATAATACACAGTCGAAGTGCTAGAGAAAAGTGTTTTTGAGCACAACGACCGGTTTTTCAAAGGTATCCGTCAATCCTTTTCCTAGACCAAGGTTGATTCACGAGTAAATCGCCCCATCGTTTCTATCCAATTGTCACAAGATTGATCTTTAGAAAAGATCTCACATGTCACCCACCAAGAGCTTGTTTGATGTTGGCTCTAGAAGGATTTCCATCTTCATCTTGAATATTTTCATATCACTCGGATGTTCTGGCAATACCACAAGGATAATGCGTAGGACTCTTAATATATTCTTACTTTCCACATTGTGTGAAACAGCAAGTCTTCAAGAATTTTGTGTCCTAATGAGATATTGTGGATGATCTCTTGGCTCTAGACTCAATAGTGCACATTTGGTTCCTATGCCGGAGACTAGGGAAATGGTCTCCTTCTTCAATATCAACAATCTCTAAGAGAAAGTCGATAGATTATGTCGGTTCCCCGTGAGAATGAAACAAGTCCTTTTTAGAGGAGCTTGAGTAGCTTGGGAAGTTTAGTGCAGTGCGTCACTGGGTCCATGACGTCTTGTCTTCAATACCAGTGTTACCTTAGTAAACACCAGTAGCATATGTATTGAACCCGGTTTCTGCCCTAAGGTTGAATTATTGGAGGGCTATTTCTTTTCACCCTTTTCACATTTAATTCTTTTTCATTCTTCAACCCCTTCAGTGCTTACCGAGATTTCATAACTAGAACCTTGTTGGGTTTATTCCAGTACTAGCTCTGTCTCAGTCCGCACTCTTCCCCTTTCTCATTTTTCTCCTTTATTCATCATACCTAAGGACTCTACACTATCTAGTGGATTGTCCCTGGGTAGATCCCTCCGGCTCTGGTGGGATCGTGGGAACGAATACCTAACCTAACCATCCTTATAACACCATGCATAAAGTAAATTGGTCGGTCTTTCGGTATTGTTCTTTCCTTCTTGAAACCAATTGAAAAACCATTTGGAAAATCAATCAAGGTACTTGTGATATAAAATCAAAACATTTTGTACCTTAATTGTTTTGAACATTTTAGAAATGCTCCCCCTCAACATGTGCATATGATCTTGAAATTGTTTAGCACATGGAGGCAAGAGTTATATGAAATAATTTCTTGATCACAATTTCCATAGAAAAAGCCATTTGATTTTCTTGGTAAATTCTCCCCCTCAATATGTTTATAGGATATTTGAAATCATTTTATCACATAGAGGCAGTAGTTCTTTAAAGTACTTCCACGATCACAATATGCCATAGAGAAAACCTTTAAAACTCAATCAAGGTACTTATGATAAAACATTGAAACCTTTGTACCTTGATAGTTTTATTTTCTTTTGAAATGCCCCCTCTCAATATGTGCTTCGAGATACGAAAGAGTTTAGCACATATGAGAGAGCAGCCTGCACAATTGAATCAAAACGATCACCTTTTCTCAAATTTCATTATTAAATCACAAATTCTCCCCCAATCAAAAATATCAAACCCTTTGAGATTTTGGATCCCAAGTGATTTAATAAGGTTTAGAAAACATGGGAGAATATGTGTCTGATTTAAAAACTCATCTTATTTTTGGATAAATGCTCCCCCTCAACATGTGCATTATGTATATTGAAATCGTTTGGCACATGGAGGCAGGAGTGCCTTTGAAGGACTAAAACCAATTCCATTAAAACATATTTGAGATTTAAATCACGATCTCTCCCGCGATCAAAAATTTCAAACCATTTGAGATTTGTGATCCCAAAAGATTTAAATCGTTTAGAAAATTTTGGGGAAAGACGTGGCAAGATTTGATTTTGAAAAATGACAGATAAGGACCATTTTAAGACATTAAAGATTGTTAGTGTCAGGTATGATTGTTTTAAGAGATCTTTAAGTAAAATAAAACAATTTCACAATCAAACAAGAACAGAAAAAATTTCATTTTGAAAGACCTTGATTTTTAAAGAAAATCATACCATGACATAACATTAAATCTTTAGATCACCACATTATAACGTACAAACGGACCTTTTGATGAAATATCGTTTGAAAATATTTAATTTGAAATCACTGAAGATTTGACAAAATAAAGTCCGGTTGATTTCAAAACTTTGAATCCGATTTATTTTCAAAACAATATTTTTCCTTTTTCAAAACAATATTTTTCAAAGTTTTAGAAAAGTGGTATTATCACTATTATCCCTGCACAAAGATACGTTAGGTGGTTGAGCCGTTTTTGTTGTTGTTGCTGTAGGGTTTGGAAGAAAACCATCTACTGATGCAGTGAGACTTCTTTTGTTGCATTTGTCATGCAAAATCTTCATAGAGGTCCAATTAAGCTCCGTTTCTTCATTTGATGATGAAGAAAACCATCTGCTGATGCAGTGAGACCTCTTACGTTGCATTTTTTCATGCCAACTCTCCATAGAAGTCAAATTAATCTCCGTTTCTTCATTTGTCAACCCAAGATATAGTTACCCTTTCCTTTCGGCATCCAATCATCTTCAATTGTGGGATCCGGATCGGGAACATTCTTATATACCAATATACCTTCATACGTTAGTGAACACACATACATATATATGGTGGTCGACAACACCCACACATCAATCGACTAATAAAAGTCAATTCAACATATCAATCAGATCATATAAGGCACGGGAATAATGTTTTCATCAAACTACAATCATCTAATCCTAACAATCTTATCATAGGCACCTAGTCCTTCAACATAGGTTAACATCATTTTTAATTAAGCATATAGGATAATTAAGAAAGCTTGTTAGATGATATAGATTTGAAAACATTCTCCTCCTCAATCGATGACTCATTTTCTGAAAAGTTTAAAAGCGCTGAAGTCATAGATTGAGTTTGCAATTTTTTACAAAAACTATTAATCTGATTGTTTTTATAAGCAACTCATTTACTACCAATTTTTGAAAACACCAGATATTTTTCTGAAGAATTTTAGACGGAAAAATATTTGTGTAGGAACAGCAGTTCTTCGACATACTTTCCTCAATTAGTTTTAGGATAAGTGCACGAAATTTTAGAAAATTGGTTTAGCGCAACACTTTCCTTCCTTGAAGAGCGGGTTGCTATCGGAAAAAATAGCAAGCCATAGTTTTAAGCACGGGCTACAGTCTGAAGTAACTGCAAGCTATTTTTGAAGCGCGGGTTACAGTCTGAAATAACTGTAAGCCATATTTTGAGACATGTTTTGAAAAAATATTTACACCTCCTGCTCGAACTTTATCTATGGTCCCGTGCCATTATTGAATGACATTTCTAAGACCGTAGATGTTATCGATACCAGAAGACATGTCTTGAGAAAAATATATTTTTGGTATTTTTAAATTTTCTGATTTTTTATGGGTTTTTGAAGATTTTATATTTTTCTATTTTGATTTTGTTGGTTTTATATTTTTGTATTTTGTTTTTCAGAAAGATATATACAAAGATAGATAAGATGATATAGATTAAGAAGATGATGATACGAGTACCGAGATAAGGATATCGAACAGCCCCGTTGTAGATGATAGAAATCGTCATCTCTTAAACATCCACCACCAAAGCTTTCGAGGCTCTTGAAAAGAAGAAATTGGGCCCTTAAGAATGTGAGACTTTGGCAGCTTCCCCCCAAACCGAAAATCCTTTAGCTGAGCAGATTCAAAGCTTTCTCTCAAGCTTCCATTAGCCAGGTGCACAAAGAAGCATACCATTATCATCGATCCTGCTGCTCCTTTAAGAATAATCACCGTGATTCTTCGTTCGAGGTTATATCATCCAATAGAAGAACAGCAACGTATCATCCCACATTTAAATAATCTTCTCCAATTCCTTTTCCACTGAAGTCTGAAGCGATCCATTCCAAAAGGTGTCAAGAGAACAATTCCCCCAAGTAGTTGAATTGATGCAGTCAGTCTCTTTGTATAATGCTCAAGAACTCTCCCGAATACACATCATGAGGGGAATGAAAACACCTCCCCATGTTCACATTTTTCTTCCCTGATGATCGTGTATGAAGCTCAAGAACCCGAAGTACACCAATACCCAAGAGCTCTCCCGAATACACATCATGAGGGGAATGAAAACACCTACCCAATGTTTACATTTTTCTTCCCTGATGATCGTGTATGAAGCTCAAGAACCTGAAGTACACACATTCCCAAAGAAAGAATAACCGATAACATTGAAGAAGCAAGCTGAGTCACTGATTATCTCTGCGGATGACAATCTCTGCGGATGTCAACTCCGGAATAAGTGATTATATCTCTGAATCACTGATTAAGCACTCAAGTGAGACAACTGAGCATCCCCAATGTACACAATCTCTCTCCCTCATGTTATACATTTATATCCCCTGAATATGTCATACTTGTGTACCTCTTTTATCTTCAGAAACTTTCTCTTACATCACTTCCCCCACGTAGTTGGAATAATAACACTGAAGGCCTTGATGAGTAAAACCTTGAGTTTCTCTGCGGTCATGACATTTGTCTTCCCGGGATATCTTCAATCACTTAGAAGAATTAAGTTCATCAAGTTTACTCGCTTTGTGTTTAGATGTGTGTCTCCTTTCCCCTTGCTGGTTTTGACACTTCAGAATCAGCAACATATAATAAGCCCGTATACTAGAAATTTGTTAAGAAGAACACTTGAACTCTTGTGAGAATCAACTTGCTGCGAAAGAATGTGAGCAAGTCTAATTGGGGATTAAATCTGACTTTTCACTCTTCCTCAATTAGTGCTCTCTCCTAAACCGACAATCTGTTTGATAAATGCCCAGATTAAGAAGAAGTCTTTAAATAATCAAATGCAACTCGTCTTTAGTCTTCTAACATGTAGCAGAAAATGTAGAACTGACTGTAGACTCGACCTTCTTCAAGATTGTTCAATTGGGGAATAGATAGTTAACATCTTCATCACACCAAAAATCATCCCAATTAACTTACATCTTGCAAATCCCCATAACTTAAAATCCCTCCCAATCAAACAAGAACAGAAAGATGTTCATCAAGGAAATCAGCAATCAGCCCGCAACGAACACACGAAATGGTAACACCAAGCAAACAATCACATCAAACAAGAATAAAAGGTTGTTCGGAATCATCATGTTGATGTGCACGTGAAGAATTAACCGGAAGCACTTTGTCGTTAAACTCATATCAACTTGTGAAGATGTCAACCAACGGCTCTAAGAAGAAACTACATGTGAAGATGATCCGATAAGAAGAAGCTCGGTTCTTACATGAGTTAGGATGCATTTGACCATAAATTCTAAAATATCAATCAACCATGCAAAAAATTCACACTTCTTCTCCCCCTCAAGAATTGCATACGGAGATGCCATTCTTGATTAAACAAGTGAATATCATCCAAATGTATTCTATTCACACTTCTCCCCCGCAAAATTAGCACATGATGTCGCCATCATCATTATAGTTGAGCAAGTGGAATATGAAAAATAATCAATAGTTGCCCGGTTCACTTGATAAATGAAAGCGCATGGAAAAAGCATGAAGCATGTTGATGAGAATGGTGATAATTGAGAAGATTTCTCTTCTTCAGAAGATAAAGCGCACTGAGACGTACACTTTTCTTTTCTTTAGAGAACGAGGCTTGAACTGTTGTGTTCGTACGTCATAATCTCTCTCTTTTCATCATCTCTTGGCAAACCATGTAATCATCACCATTATCATTCAGTAGGCTCTTTGTCGTGACAGCTGATGGAGAAAACCCAATATGATGAATTTGACCCTGAAGTAAAACAACCCGAACTCGTGACTTAAACTTGCACATCTGTAACAAAGAGCGGTGCCGAGACTTCATCCTCCATTGAATCTCTAAGTACTCTATACTCTTCATCCAACCAACCATTAAGTATAAGACGTACATCACCTCTTGAAAATCCACAATTGAATGTGACACTGAGCACTACAACCTAACTCCTTAAAGTGATAGTTATTTTGTGGTGGTATGAGCCCAATTCCCCCAAGTGGTAAAAGAAAAGGTAAAAGACACCCAACAATAACTAGATTTCCAAGTCTTCGTTTTGATAATAAGCTTGAACAAAGATCTTGAAGAATCTTCATCCAACCATCCCCGATACCTTCAGATACTAAGTACACTCACCCGTGATATTTCACTTCAACCTCAAATAAATAATAGTGAATTAACGCCGTTGTCACATCTTCTGTTTAAAAGCTCAAATCTAGCCTTCTTTGACATTTAAATGAACTTTGATAATGGTTTCATCCTGACCATGGTCAAAAGCACATACCTCATAAAACCATGTAATAACCGAACTTCCATGACGAAACTCCAAACACACATCCAATTCATGAAGTACACCCTTTTATCCCTTCTTCGAAGCAGAAACAGTAGCACCAACATCAGATAAGATCCCGACATACACATTTCTTTCTCCAGGATGGTTCCATCATCACGGGATTTTACAATTCTATAGTTTAAACCGAGAAATAGTTTCTTTCGCGGGATTTTACAAAGCCAAGAATAAACCGTAAGATAGATCCGGAAATGCACTTTACAATTACCAAGATGTTTCCACTATCACGGGATTTTACAAGTCTATGATTTAAACCGAGAAATAGTTTCTTTCGCGGGATTTTACAAAATCAAGACAAAACCGTAAACAATGTCAGCTTGAATGTGTTATGACAACTTTGGTTTCGGTGAATATCTGTTTTTAGGGGAACATGCAGCGGTTCATCAACGGTTCATTATCCAACATCAACAACATCATCAACCATCCAATCAACACTTTGGTAAACACATCATTCACGCATTCTGTCAGCTATTGTAGTGACCACATGGAGAAGTAAACTCGATATACCAAACTTGATCATGAAGAAGAATTCCCTAGATTTGTTACTTAAACTTGTACTAATCCTTGTGAAAAAGAAACGGTGTACCCAATGTACAAAACCTCTTGACATATCCTCAACTGCGTGAGACACCTAAGTGATAGTTACGTTGTGGGTTAAGTGAGAAAGAATCACAACCGTAACTAAATAGCCAAGTCTTTATCATACTCAACAAACGCCTAAACAAGTCATCTTCGCGGAAAGGTAGAAAGAAAGAAGACGAAATAAGTAAGAACGCCCGAAAAATCTCACTTCAAAGTCAAATAATAGATACCGTCCAAACAACCCCGTAGTCAACCTTGATCAAATATCAATTCAAGCCGTGATAAAATATATTCTGTGAAAATGAATATACCAAAGAATCAACCCGGATTTTGAATCTCAACATCAAATCTCATAACCATCTAAACTCTTCGACATATCTCATTGTCAAACCACATATTATCCAAACCGCAGATAAATTATCCAATTTTGAGAAGCCCAACTGCAACCTTAAACCCGAGCCAATTAATTCCAACGTTATGTGAGAAAGAAACATATGCCCACTTTGATAACTTTTTAAAGGATGAATTCACAGCCCAATCATGTAGTCCGGTTCAAAACATAACAGTGCTATCAATGTTTCAGTCCAATATGCTCACAACCCAAAGATGAAGGAAACAATAATAATTAGGCCCATGTCAAAAGTCATTTACACACTCAAGTTCGGATACACTCTCATCATAACCGTGGAATAATAATTGACAATTTTCACACTTTCTCCACACGCATCCATGATTATATAAACGTTTGAAAATCAAACGTTTTCAATAATGCTCAAACCAATAATAAACACATCAAAAAACATTTAATTATAGAAGTATCCTAAATATTTACCATACTTCTATAAACACTTCTATAAATGTTTTCAAACGTTTGATTATATAACCATTTGCAGTTTTGTCACGGCCCATTCAAACTCAACCACGCCTGATCCAATAAAAAATATGCGGCCCATTGACATCAGTCCTAGAGATATGCAGTCCATTACCCATTCAAACACAACCACGCCCGATACATTCCAAGAAATCCCATCCGGATATAAATCCCATCAAACCCTAAATATTAGCACATTATACATAAACCCTAAACATAATATCATCCGCCCCCAATGTTGCATCATAAAACAGCTCAAACCCTAAAAATACTCACACATATTCCAACCCTAAAAAATTAATATTGTACGCCTCATCATTCCGCCCCCATCCTCAATTATCTCACCAAACTTCTCATCAATTATCAGGAAGATAATCATCAAAGACTCAAAGACTCAAAAACAGTTTGAGGTTGCCACAAGGATGGTATAAATCCTCACTAAAAGGACTCTTATCAACAAGATTTGGATATTTCAGGTGAGTTCAGTTAGATCTATGTTGTTTTTGAGTCATAAACGAGCCAAGGAATTGAGTTAACATAATTGTTAAACTCGTTTCATTATCTCGAATAGTATCAATTAAATGGATTTAAGATGACAAACGTTCAAGTAAGCGAGTCTTTGAAACAATTAAGACCATGGAACGTTTCTGAGATCTTGATAATTTGTTTTCATTACATTTTGATTTCAGTTTCAAAATAGATCTATGAGGTACAAGTTCCTTTGTGAATAGATCAAATGATATCTATGTGTTTCAATAGTCACTCACAAAAGGAACGAAACTGAGATAATTAACTTTAATTCGTTTTGAGTTCTTAGATAAGATTGGAGATGAGGTAGGATAGAATGAAGTTTGATGTTGGAGTTGGATTTGTTATTCATTTAGCGAATGAAGAACAAGATGGTAACAAATTTTTTTATTCATCTTGTCTTTAGATTCGTACATGTAATGAAGGTATAAGCTTCAAACAAAGATCAATGATGGTAAATATTCGTGTTTATGGACCAATGAGTCTTGATATATCTTGTATGTCACACGAATAAAAACTGAGATCAATTTATTTTCGTACCATCTTGCATCTTAGAACTGTGAAGATAAGGTTTTCGTGTGAATGATCTTTGAGGTTGTTGTTTTAGATTAGAATTGACAGTGGTTGTTTTGGGTTTTGATTGAGTCTTATGGACTGTCATTTCAATTCGTTATAAATCGAAAGGGGACAGATGATGTTAGTTGACAGATGTCGTAGTTGATTCATGGTGTATGGTATATAGTGGTCGTGTCTTGTGGTCACTTCTTCTTCATCCTTTCTTTCAAGTTGCTAAGTAAGACAAGTCGCTACATCGTTTTTAACTTATTAAACAACTCGCAATCATTTTTCAGTACATCACAAGTCGCTACAATGAGTCAAGTTGCTAGCAGTTTTTTTTTCAAAGCAAGTCGCTAGGTCTAAGATTTGTGCCAAGTTGCTAGCGAGTTATGTCAAGTCGCTATTGACTTTTACAACTCGCTATTGACTTGAGTTGACTAAAGAGTCAACTCGCTACATGTCTCAACTCGCTGCATGTCTTAACTCGCTACCATGAGTAAAGACTCATGGCAAGTTGCTACCTTATAAACAAGTCGCTACAGTAAGTATACAAGTTGCTACTTGTTGAAGAACAAGTTGCTACCAAGATTCATTTCATCTGGACAGTTTTGAGGACAAGTTGCTAACATGATATTCCGGCGAGTTTTCCGACCATTTTCCGACCATATTCAAAGAAACCCAGAAACATCATAAAAGATGCTTCATTTTTGACCCATTTAGACCTCGTAAATGACCACAAGATTCTGACCAATTTACCACATGAAAATGACCATGTTGACAGAATTTGTACCAAAAAACTTGATATGTGAGAGATGTGAGAAATTTGTACCAAACAAAACTGATATTGCAAATTGAAAAGTGTTAAAACCGGTTTGACACACATAAAAACTGTTAAAAGTCGATTAACCACCATAATAGAAAAACGACCAAAACAGTGATTCAAAAACAATTTTAACAAGATTTAAATCACACAAACTCAACACAACACAAAAACCATGGTACGAAACCACCATAAATCAACACAACACAATAAACCTTGGCTCTGATACCAATTGTAGGATCGTAATATTATTGTGTTATGATGATTCGGGTGGTCTTGGATGATGGAAATACATGTTAGACATTTTAGAGAGAGAAAGTAGAGAGAGGGTGTTTCTTGGTAGAGACTTGCTTAACAAATTATGGAAGGTTAGATTGAGAAAGCACCACCCCTTCCAAGGATGGAAGGGGTATTTATAGTTACAACTACTACGACCTCCTACCGGCCTGTGGATCAGGTATACAGTGGGTAAAGACCCGTCCTTCCTCCACGGTGTTACACTAAACTAAACTACGCTACAAACTAACTAATAAACTGCTAAATAACGTAACTAATAACAAGTCTACGAGCTAACTTATGCTAGATAATATTTGGGGTGACCGACTCTTCACTTATGGAATTTCCAATTCTTAACAGTTTCGTGAAAAATTACATATCTCATTTTGATGTTGACATCATTTGTTCATATCACCATTGCTGTCTTAAGCTTTCAGACAGACGGATCCCTCAATTTTTCCTAGACGGATCCCTCCAAGGAGGAAACCATGGGATCCGTGCAACAGAAGACTTGTTTTCTACTAACTTGAGTCTTATTTGCAGAAAATTATGCATTATATACTTGTTTTCTAACCTTTATTTTGTAGATTTTCAATTTACACATGAAGACTTTGACACCCTAAGCTAGGGGAGTTTCGTGTCAAAGCGATACATTGCAAAATCATTTGCAATATATGTTAGGATTACATTACATGACGTCCCTTTGGAAAGTTGCAATCATCAAGGGGGAGCATTATCGTCAAAAAGACGAAACCATTTGCAAACATAGTTGCAATGCATTAGTTTAGTATTTCTTCTTACTTGACGCCCTCACAAAGGGATGGACTCATCAAGGGGGAGCTAAGATGAGAACACTTCCCGTCACTTGCTCTCTATATTCTTATTTTCTTTCTTTTTACATGTTTTTCTTAAAACAAGATGTTAGTTTCTATTCGACGCTCTTTTTGTTTCGACAAAAAGGGAGAGAAGAGAGTAAAAACTCCAATTCAAACTTTTACAAATTTTAGTTTTTTCCTTAAAATAATTTTATGTTTTGTCATCAACAAAAAGGGGGAGATTATTAATACAAATAAGCCGTAAAAACGTTTATTTATATTTTACGATCTTCTAATGTTTTGTCGATAACAAACGTAAAATCATTTTAACGAAACAAATAAAATACGTAAATGGTTTGAGCCAATAGTTTACTAACACACTTACATTTTCACATAAAACACTAAACAAGTAGTAGTGATTTTATGATTTAGTAATACATATGTACAACAACTCATATTGGGTAGATATATACATAATTAGTATGTATTGTAATGGGTAATACAATGGGTAGAAGTTTAAGTATTTGACCCATTGACTAAATACATTGAATGTGATTGGGTAAAACCCAAAGTCCATGACCATACCCATGGAGCATAACCCATAACCCATTCATGACATCATGCATAAGTCATAAATGGGTATTATCCATGACCCATGGTTTTAACCCATGACCCATGGACTAGATGCATTGCATCTTGTAGATACATTGTATCTACTTGGATACCCATGGTCCAAAGTCTAGGACCCGTGACCCATAACCTATGACTCAAAACCCATGGGAAAAGAGGAGCGTCCCACGGATCCCCAGGAATACACTGAACGGATCCCTCAAGTGAGGGATCCGTGGGATCCGTGGAACAGTAGCTAATTTTCCTCTATAAATAGTGAGCTATTTCTTCATTTTGGGTGGCCACACCTACACATACTTTCTCCTAGTATTATAAACCCTCTAACCTCAGATCCTAAGGATCTCTCTATGTAGTTTGCATTTTGTTTTTGTGTGATTCTCTAGGCTCCTCTTAAAGGCGAGATCACCATCTTTTGAAGTCGAGCAAGCTCAAGTCCATGAGTTGTCATGCTTCGTCATCATCAAGACTACTGAGGTTCTCTTGTTGATAGTTCTTTATTCCTCCATAGAAGTGTTGTGTCAAAGGCATTAGTGAACGATGCCGAAAGAGTCAAGACGAAGGCATTAGTGAAAGGTGCTTAACGTCCGTGTTAAAGGCATTAGTGAAGGATGCTAAAGGAGTCAAGATGAAGGCATTAGTGAAAGGTGCCAAACGTCCGTGTCAAGGGCATTAGTGAAGGGTGCCTAGAAGTCAAGTTAAGTGGCATTAGTAAAAGATGCCAAGGGTGTATAATCGATGAGGTGCATCGATGTACAAATAGAGATAGGTTGTACCCAAGGATATTGATATCCTTGATGATGTTGTAATAAGGAGTGGGTCTTCTTTGGGTTAGGCGTTGTGTAGTGTTGGGTAGTAGTTCTTCCATTGTAATGGAACTCGGTATCTAGCCTAGTACCGGATAAAGGGTAGGCGACGTTGTGATAGGTGTGGTTCTACCTTGTGGAAGAACCTGGTGTCTAGCCTAGTACCGAAAAGAGTAGGCGGACGTCGTGAAGGCTTATCCGCCATAGGAGTTGGTGTCGTGTAGTGATTACGAACTCTCGAGTAGGTGACTCGGGGAGTGGAGTAGGGCAAGGAAGGTGTCCTTGTAGCCGAACCACTATAAACACTCGTGTCGTGGTTTTGTGTTTCTTACTCTTTAATTTTGCATTACACATTTCCATATCTATCAATCAACATCCAACATACACATATAAATAGATTGACATAAGTTGATCTAAATATTTTAAAACAAAGTTTTAATCGGTAAAACTATTCAACCCCCCCTTCTAGTTTTCCACATACACAAGTGTAGTCTCACTGGCGATCTCGGAATGCATCACAAAACAAGTTCTAGAATCTATTATACTACCGGTACACTCTCTAAGCATTAAAAGTGAATGCTTTTATTCCTAAAGATCTAGGGGAGACCTCACATTTTTTGGGTGGAATTTGAGTGGTAAACGGTTTTTTGTGCTAGTCATATAATTCCTATCTATTAGACGCTTTATTAAAACTAAAGTTTAGCTCGTAAATGTCATAATTTTTTTTTAATTTGGTGCTACAATTGCCCTAACAAATATTTCTCATAGTTTATTACACAAATTACCAAGGACAAGACAAATAATCGAGTGAGTGAATAGTTTCTAAGTTCCCGTTTTATTCTCCCTCCCTACACTTAAACTGAACATTGTCCCCAATGTTCCCCGAAAGCATCAAAGTTATGATAAAGGAAGGTAATTAAGGAAAAGAAACTAGTACTCCCTTGATTAGCTAGGTAGGATATGTATGAAGTTGCGGTTAAATTCTTTTCCATGAAGAATGCATGAGTGATAAGCTCCATCCAATTTTGTGTTTCTTCTTCTTGCTAAATATAACCTGCACACTTATAAGAAAACAAACGAAACCTTCGCGTAAAATTGGCTGTAAAACTATATATGACACAACTACACTAGAAAGCAAGTAAGATATAATGCATGTGGAATGGATGTTTGCAGTTTTTCTGGAAAATTAAGACCTGGGAATTTCCAAAATTTTTTAAGTAGCACAGAAAATGAAAAAAAATGATAAACTGTTTATGCATAGCCTGACGTCGCCAGGCTTTAATCCTGAAACCTTCAGGTTGTCCTGACAGAAAGTGGTCTGCTGCGTTTTTCTAGAAAAATTACATCTTTAAAACCTGGAAAAATTCCTGTAAAACATCCATTATGACTCGATACAAGCATTTGACTCTAACAAACACACATATATATATATATCGATTTCACTAATTGTAAATCTCATGTTCATGTTCTTCAAAAACGTATGTGATCTTCCCTACACTTATCTTTTTTTTAAATACCTTTATATGTAATTAAGACGAGGTTAAAGACAAAATAAAACAATTTTACAAAGTATAACATGAGAATAAACAACAATGAAAAAGATATAAGACACACAAAACAAGCAAAAAATTATGCATGGGTTGCCTCCCACGAAGCGCTTTTCTTTATTTATGAGTCTTGTAGCTAGAATCGAAGTCGCGCTCCTATTTTTCGCATATCTTAGATGCCCATTCGATTTCCTTAACTCTTCTTTAATCACGAATATATTTAGGGCCTAACTCTAGACAAGCGGTGTAGTAAACTTTGTCCTCCCAATCAACTTCAAAAGTCGGAATGTTGTCCACATCTAGCTCATCAATGCCTTTAAACCTTTTATTTTTGTAGGGCATTACATACTTAACACATTCGGTCCCATTTGAGAACTTGGCTATTCCTTCCTCTTGATCATAAATCATCATGGATTCCTCAATAAATGGTCTTCCAAGTATCACATCTCCTAAGAATCCATAAATGATGCCCTTAACATCTTCCAAGATCATGAAATCACACCTATACGTGAAATTACCTACAAATACATGCAATCATCTAGCTCTCCCAACATAGTTACTTACTTTCCAAGGATAAAAGGGATCTCTCCTAAGTCCTAGCTTTTCGCTCATGGTACAATTGTAATAGAGCATACACATTATGTTCATGGGTGCCTTGTAGTTTATGTAAGTGTGATCCTTAAACAAGTACCCAATCATGCATGGTATCTTAATGTTTCTAGGGTCACCCTTTTTTATGCATGGCTCGAAAGGTGGTCGTGGGTAGTTAACTACGTTATAGTGATAGGCGATTTCCTTCCATAAGGGTATGACTTGAAATACTCCTTAAGTTCCTCTTCCTCACTACCCTCCATAATTTCTAATACTTTATAATCTCCTTCCCAAATTTCATCATTTGAATCATCACTCGTTGTTGAATTGCTATCTAAAGTACTAGTTGTTTCCTTAAGGGCTTTCTCAAGTGCAATTTCAATTATCCTATTCAATTTCTTAAGTTCTCCAATTTCACTAACGATACGAGCGCGAAGTTGGTAGGCAAAAGTCGGATCAAGTGGTGGGTTTTGTGGCGGATGGCTATTTGGTGGGTGATTGTTGTTTGGTGGGTTATCACCTTTCATGATGAAAAGTGATGAAGCTACGAACAAAAACACGAAGAAGGGGGATAGACTACAAGGAAGCTAATGAAAGTGAGAAAAAATCTTACTTGATAGGAATCAAGCAAGGAAATCTAAACGAGATAGAGATCTAACTAGCTATTCTATTCCCCGACAGCGGCGCCAAAAACTTGATGCGCGCAAAAGGCGCGTTTTGGGTGAATGAAACTTCCTTTTCATCGAGCAAGTTTTTCAACCTCCTAGGCAGTGAACCTAATCGTTGTAGTGTAGTATTGGGTAAGCCTCGGGGATTGATATCGTTCTCTATGGGAATAGGAATGCTAGCAAGAAATGTATGACGAGAAGGTGGGGGTTGAGGATGATTCTTTTTTTATCTTTTTATGGTTTTTTAGAACGCTAAAGTAAATATCTCGGGTAAATTGGTTGGGGGGGGGGGGTACTTCTATCGATTACTCTACTTCTCTAAAAATCTAATTATCTACTTACTACGGGTAGCTTATGTCTAATTGAGGTGTGCTCGTATGATGATTAAAAATGTGTTTACCTAGATACTATTACTCCCTAGTTATCTTTTATTGGTCGGTTGAGTTGTCACACCTTATCTTAACGCGTTGTATTCCTAACGGTCATAGTGTATGCGTTCCCCCTAGTTCTTTGAGGTTATCTCTCGTATATGACCTACGAAGTCGGCAAGACTAAGCTATTTCATCCATAGACCATATCATCATAAAGCATACTCAAGCATTAAATACAACGAATGATGCCTAGTTGCACTCCTAAGCCAATTTTCAATTAAGACAAGAAACAACCTAACAATAATCAATAACTAGGTTTCATAGATTTAAGCAAACACACAAGAAATTTAGCTAGACATGGTAAACAAGCAAGCATACACACAATCAATCGAATACGGGATAGACATAATGGTACTTTGGATTAAAATACTTACCTCGATGTGTAAAATATGGTATGGGACTAAGATACTGTCCAATTCAGACTACAAACGATTTAGGGTTTTTTCTCCAAAAGTCTACCTCCTAAAATACAGAAAAATCAAATTCTATATATAGATTTACAATTGCGACGGCGTCACCTTTTACATAGGACGCCGTCAGCTTGCCGTCATTAGGGTTTCGTCTGGGCCAAGTCATCGATGGGACGGCGTCACCTTAGAGTTGTGATGTCGTCAGTCTTCAGTTGGGACGTCGTCTTGATTCTAGATCTGGGCCGTCTGAGTTGAAAACTGTGAGTGATGCCCTCCATTATTAAAGCGTGACGCCGTCAGGTTATGTGACCAAAATTTCCACTGACCCGTCGTGTGTATGTTTTGATCAAGTCATCATAGAGGGACGGCATCGCCCTTTGGTTGGGACGCAATCAGGTACTGTTGATCAGCTTTTAGTGGCTTTGATCTTGACTTTGCCATTTTCTTCATGTATTTGCTCCTTTTCGTTCAAATGTGCTTCATTCTAACATTTTGCTTTCAAAAGACCTAAAAAGTGAAAAGAAACGGAATTAAGCAGTAACGATATAAAATTGGTCGATTTAGGGCTTAAATGTCCCCCTAAAAGCGTACGTTTTAAATCCTTATCAATGTTGAAGACCATAATAAAGACGCTAGAGGCATCACCGAAAATGGCAAGGAATCCCGTGGATCACGCATGTCAGTCAGGTGCAATACTCCATGAGCTTATAGATGACATAAATAATCTTATTGTGTAGTAGGTGATGTTGTTTTTAAATAATGTGTTAACGTTGTTTGTCGATTAGACTCTCACGCTTACTACTTGATAGTTTTTGTAAGGTTGCATAACTCTCGTTCACGAAACTCAATATTTATTTTAAATATCATTATTTATTCTTATTAAAATTGTTTTTGAATAAAATAAAAATAACTAAATTAGGATAAATATTTGGTGACGACAACGTCGTCCTGAATTTGTGTACGCTTTATTTTACATTTGACTAAAATCTAGTGTTTATAAAGGTTGAAAAAGTTGGGTCCACCGAAATTTAGTGACGAAAACATTAGACGAATTTGGTGACGAAAACATTAGACGAATTTAGTGTCGACAAAATTAGACGAATTTAGTGACGACAACATTAGACGAAGTTTATTAATCACAAAAATTAAAAAAAAGTAACAAACTAAAATCAATTAGACATAATAATAAAAAAAATCAATTAGACATTAAAAAAAAATCTAAAAAACAACAAAAACAAAAAAAGGAAAATGAGTCAATAGATAATCCGCGCTCGAGCGCCGATTTTTATCGGTTTATGGACCACTCTTTTAAAATTCGAAAATAGACAAGGTTGCCCACGCTTTTTTTCTTGGACCCAACCAGTACGCTGCATGTGTCCGGCAACTTATGACACAAGTACGTATTTTGAAGGTATATGTCATGTATTGTAACGTATTGTTTTTTGGGCAACTTGTATTGTTTTTGGGCATCTTTATGTTTTTTGGGCAACTTGTATTTATACACGAGGATAGTTTTATCATTTCACATTTAAAAAAAAAACAAAAAAAAAACAAAACGCGCCACACAAAACACGATTCACACAAAGTACATACCTCTTGTCCTCCACATAAACCATCACAACTAACACCAGTACAACCACCCAACAACCCGACGCCACCACCATCCGGGCGCACCTCCACACACGCTACCACCATCCGCGCACCACCACACACTGACCTGAACCTTCTTCTGCAGTGGCATGTCCTTGTTAAGTGTAATTCAAATCACTGAAGAAATCTTTTGTTATTATCTACTTAATGTATTTTATCTTCGATTTAATCCGTAATTTTAGTTAAATTTGCATTTGTGGTTGTTCCCTTGATGAAAGTCAAAATTAGGGTTATCACCCCTAAACTGAAAATCAGGTTTTGTAAATTTGTTAATTTGATGCAATTATGTTCTGCTAAAAAAACATGTGAATCAAGCTCGGTATTGATTATTGTATCTAAATTATTATATCTTCTTTTATACTCTAGATTCAGGCTCGGTATTGATTATTGTATATTATATCTTCTTTTATACTATAGATATATTTTGGAGGAATGGTGTTCTGAATGTTTGACATTGATTTATATCTTATCTTAAGCTTTTCAAGTAGCTTTTGAAGTTTATATCTACAATTTTAAGTCTAAAAGAGCCGTTTGGACGTACTTTTTATATGTCCGCAGCACTTGGATGTATGGGTTGATTTGATGTGGCTGTTTAGACCAACCGATGCAGATTAGGCTTTAGCTTACCGTGAACGGATGCTTGAATACTTCTGGAACCACAAGGTTGAATACACAAATTGATAGCCGTCTTTCAAGGTACGATCCTTAACGTCCGTTTGACCCATAATTATTGTCAAATGTTCACTTGTGAAGTCTTTTTCTTTCAACTTTAACTATATGTATTTTTACTTGTGTTGTATATTAGTCGATTATTATAAAAAAATTTTAAATCAACGGCATTTCTTTTGTAAATACCCATGCACATATACAAAAACGGTTATGGTTTGCAAACCACTTCTATATTGGTTATGTATACTTTATTAATATTTGCTATATAGCAGAATATAATATTTGATTGCTCAAAAGTACATCACGGTGCATGTCTTTTAATGTCTTCTGTTCCCAATCACTTTCTTCTTTCTTCAATACAATTTATTTAACAAAATCTTTCTTTCTTCTTTTGGTCTATTGACTTCATATCTTTATCCCAATCTTTATGCTTTTGTTTAGAAAATATATCTGACAATATCCCATTGGATGTTCAACTAGATATCATCCGTAGGCTACCTCCTAAGTCTATACTCCAGCAACGTAGTGTTTGCAAGTTATGGAAGGCTAGTATAGATTGTGGAAGCTTCATCTTTAATTACGGTGTTCGTCGTAATGATGAGTGTTTATTTACGCTAACATTCGATATGGGTGACCAAGGTTTTGTGTTAGCTTTAGATGAACAGCTAATCGCTACGCCTCTTAATACAGATTTAATGCTTTCATCTATGATTACAGTTGGCAATTCTAATGGTCTTTGGTGTTTTGTCTATGGTTCTAATCTAATGACTGTTATTTGGAACCGACAATCAAAAAATCCCTTGCGATTTTTCCGGTTTACACGCATCAAATCGAACGTCAAAAGATTTGTTTTGGTTTTGCCGTCCGTCCGGACACTCTTGACCCGACGATCGTGAAGGTCCCATATCCTGTTTTCGAAAGTGGTTTATGGTATGTGTCTGTCTTTTCTTTGAACTCGTTAAGGTGGACAATCCTTGAAAATTTCCACCCCCCTCGTGAAACTATCAAATTAAAACGTAAAAGTCATGCAGTTGTAGGTCATTTTCTCTATTGGACTGGGAGTGAAAAGTTAACTAATGAGGACGGTGTTATTTATAAGATTTATATGTTGATTTCTTTTGATTTGGTAACCAACCAATTTAAAGTTATAGACCTACCACAGATTTAAAAAAATGAACACCCAGTTCCATTCAATGTTTTCGATCTTGGAACCTCTCTAGTGATTTCTGGGACAATCATTGGTGAAGATATTCCATTGTTTTGCGGATGGTTGTTGGACGTCAATGGTTCTTCCATAACATCATTTAGAAGCCTATTCGCCATCCCTACGCAATATTCGGTTCGTTTGCTTGGGTTTACAAAGGATCAAGCTCCAATAGTGAAAGCGTACAGCGGCAATCATTTGGGTCAGTCGGTATTTGTGTACAACAAAGAACTTGAATTATTTGTCTGCATGGGAATGTTAGGAGATGCGGGATCTTTCTACATCGCCCCATACAAAGAATCTCTTCTTTTGTTAAATCAGCCAGACCATGCAGTTTATAGTATGTTTTCTTTTTAACTTACCATTCTATTAATGTTTTATTTTTAACTTACACCATTATATTCATATTCAACAGGTTTGTTCTACAGAAGTTAGGATCATGCTTAATGGGAATGAAGCTTTGTGGTTTTAGTACGATGTCTGTATGTGAAGGAAGCATGGAGTGGTTAGCTTTTTCTGCGTACTTGCTGAATTTTATAAATCAAGTGGTTATATATTATGTAACCATTAAACTCATAATTATGTAGTAGGTTGTCTGTATTAAACGTTGTATGTCAACGTATTTACTATTTCCTATGTTCTTTAATCCCGTTATACATCTTTGTTTAATCTGTGGAACTAGCAGTTGTTTCCAATAAACAATGTGGCAACTAACTGTTGTACGTAGGGCAACTTCTTTTCTTTATTGACTACTTTTATAAACCAAGGAGTCCTTCTAGTTGTTACAATTCGTATTCTACAATCAACTAATAACTACCAACTAGTGACTATGCTCACTTGAAATTAACAGATTTACCATTCAACACTAGTACAATTCAACTAGCAAAAAGATTAGTTACTGAAACTGATATTGGAAAGGGTAAAGGGATTGCAGATCCAACTTTGGTGTTTCAAAGTACAGAGGATCAGATAGCTTTTGATGAAAAAATTGCTAAAAGATTACATATGGAAGTAAATGCTAAAGAAATTGCTACAGAAAAGGAAAGGGCAAAGCAGAAAAAGCCTCTAAACAAGCTGTAGAATAGCGGTAAACGGAACAGATGTATTTTACCCTACATAATTACGAAAATCAGTTCAGTTTACTCGTAATGATTAACTTAGATTCATAGTCCTAAAAAGGGTCAACAAAACCAAAATAATTCAGGCCATAGAAGGAATCTATACCAACGTCGTAAACAATTGCATTGATGATGCATATAAACAAACTCCTATTAGTCTACAAACTGCCACTAAATTTTTAATGAACCAAGTAATGTTACATACTTAACTAACGACATCTAAGGTATCATACCCTACATAATTACGAATCAGATACACATAAAAAAGAGCAATGGATTATAAAATTGAATTAACACCTATCTAACATAGGTATTCATCGAATAACAAAAACGATTTATTATAACACATAACCAATTAGAAATAATCATATGTAATAAACAACGAGAATAATATTTACATTACCATATTTGGGAACATTTTTTAAAAACTTGATCAATCGAATGTGGTTTGCAATCAACACTGTAGCTTTAAAGATGGTGACATAATTGACGTTACAAGGAAGAAGGGGGGGTTGACGAAGAAGACGGTTTGATTTGTGAAAATAGTACTGCGAGAAGCAAAAACAGATAATACCGATAACTATGGATGTTTTTGGTCAGGACTTTTGGATTTTGAATATAAATCCTCCGTACTTTTACTATTCAATGTGTTTACTTTTTGTAACTTTTTGTAAAATGACGATAGAACCCTTTTTAAAATTATACGGTTGCCGGGAATTTTTAAAGTTTGCAGACAATATCTGCCCAAACGGGACACTTGTCGCTTAATGCCAGTATGAGGTGAATGTCGTGATGCCATGACAGCGGTTACCCTCGGTCTATTTTCAAATTAAAAATAAAAGGGTCAGGAAAGTGATATCTCAGAGCACTGCGGTCTATTTACATCATTTCCCCAACAAAAATAAGGTGCCCTTTGTATAAAAGGGGAGGTTCTTATAACCCACCCCATTATACCATACACTAAAAATGCTCTTATTTCTGCTATAGTTAAAGTTTCCAAAAATTTATCAATATGTCTTATAAAAAATTAATGTCATTAACAAAAGCTTATTATAAAATAGAAAAACAGAAAAAGTAAACTAGAAAGTAGAAAATAGTTTAGACTTTTTAAAAAATTTAAACCTTTCCACCTAGAATTAAAATAGTCGTTCAGTATAATTCACAAATCCATTGACTTTTTCAAACATTGTATTACTACTTATATATATTGAATAGTAAAATTAACGGTCGTTATCTATTAACGGTCGTTACTTAACAACTGTTATCTTTTTTTAATACTGTATATAAAAAGTAATTCACGGGCGTTAGTTAACGGCCGTTACCTACTACCGGTCGTTACATAGCAACCGTTATCTTATTCTTTTTTTAATATTTAAAAAAAAAAACACACATTTTACGTAATTGGCTCTTTATGTAACAGTTTCATTGTAAGTTAGACCTTTATAGCTAACTTTGCTACGAAACACTTAAAGAAATATTGACGAAAATGGTCTTTGGATTTATCGATCCGTTACAAAGTTAGTCATTCACGCTTCCCAGCGGAGCGCAATAGAAATCAATAATTTGTATTAAAAATTCCCGCCGCGAAGCGTGCGCTCCAAACCTCGTACTTATCTATAAACCATCATAACAGATGTTTCTATATAGCAATTATTATAAATTACATGTAAATTTCAAAGAGCAATTTAATGTTTCACACCCGACATTGCATCAAAGGTGTTGTTCCCAATTAAGGGGGAAAAAAGAAGTAGTGGTTGGTGATTTAGTCATTGTTATCTATCAGTTTCTCTCTCCTCTTACTTTCACTCATGTCACTCACCATACATTCGTTTTGGTCACCCCTCCATCTTTAATTAAAATACCTACTTTATACAAATATAATTCACTAAATATCTCACACACACTCACAAAACAAATAAAAAAACACTTATTTTTACATGAGGCCCACAATTGCTGAACACACACTATGATGAGTCAATCACCATAAACACAAATCTTCCAACGTGACCCTTGCATGTGTTTTGGAGGTGGAGCGTGAGTGAGTCAGTCACAACATACACTCACCATCCACTATGTCTAGTTCAACTTAAGAACTAAGTTAAACTACTTATCATGCAAAAAGATATAAAGTTTAAACCATTTTCATGCAAGAATACTTTTAAAGCAGTTTAAACAAATAACACAACAAAGTTTTCAACATTTAAATTTCTTATTGAATGAATCAAATAATTTGACAATAATTGTTTGCGGAATAACAATCCTAGTTGAATGATAATTTAGGTGATTTTCTATCTAACTTAAACACGAACCTTAGTTATGGTTTAAGTAAGAACTTATTCTTACTCGTTGAATGTTTAGCGGCCAAAGTTCTAATCGAGGATTAAATGCTATTGAATGTGTATCACATTAATTGCAATAGATGCATTTACTCTTTTACAAACATTCTATTATAGTAGAGAATTAGGGTTACAAATGGTTCATACTTTACACGTGTCGAGCATCTAATGTGTGGTTGTTAAAGGTAACAACAACAACCTATGACTTGTAGTTTACCCAGGTCGTTCCGACCCATTTCATAACCTGTTTTCCCAGATTTTCAACCCAAATAATAACTTAAAAAGTGCAAATCACATTCGCTTCAAGTTCAATGACTACATATTGTTCAACGACAACAACATAAACTTAGATTGTTCACAACAAACATAAATTGTTCTACAAACCAACCAAACAAAGAAAACATGGAAAACCATCGTGTGGATTAGTTTTTCATTTAGTCGTCGCTTAAATTTGTACTTGACATTATGCGATTTCCTAATCAAATAGACGCACGTTGTTTATTTGAATGTGTTAATTGAGGTTTAAACGTTTATCAATTTGAAATGTAATTCATATGTTTTAGTTATTTGATGTAGGGGTGTTTATCGGTTCAGTTCTTGGGTTAATCAGTTTATTCGGTTAATTTTTTTTGGGTGCATAACCGAACCGAAAATATTTGTGACCAAACCGAACCAAACCGAAATTCGGTTTGGTTATGGGTCAAAACCAAAAACTAAATTTATATATATTTTTAATTTAATTAAATAGATTTTTGGCAAAAAATAAATATTTCAAGTATAGAAAGTGTTTTTTATATTAGGATAAAGTTTTAATGGTCTCTTTGTATATATAAATATATATTAAATATATAAAGTGTTTTTTATATATAAATATATAAAAAAATAGACTAAAATAAACTGTTGATCCCTAATCTTGTCCACAAAAATCACATTGAACCAAAACTTGCCTTTTTCATCGTCGGGAGTCCAAAACAAGCTTTTTATAGGCTAAATGAGTCCCTTGACCAGGAATGCCAAAGTCAACATTACTTTTCTGTTTGTACATTGAGGGTATAATAAACCATTCACAATTATAACATGCCTTAGTTAAAGCTAACCCAACCCTCAACCTAGGGACCAAATGTGATCATGGCTATACAACTAGCCGTTTCTTCCCTGATACGCTAGCATTTATTTTCGTGCGAACCAATAAACCCACCCAACAAACACCTTTACTAATCAAAATAACACACCCTTATCCAGAAACGATCAACTGAAAATCAAAATCCGAATCTAAATCCTCATTTCAAAAACTCAAAAAACCAACCCAAATTCCAACAATACGATGTCGATCGGAGCTAATGTTATCACTAATATGACAAATTGTATTAGGAACATGCCAGATATAGTGATCAGTAACATTTTGAATCGGCTGCCAATAAAAGAAGCGGTGAGAACTTCTAGCTTAGGGAGAAACTGGAGGTTTAAGTGGACTTTGCTCACCGATGCCATAGTTGATGAGGAGTTCTTTTATTATTTAACTAATAAGTTTGATGGGAGGCATGTTACTAGACTCTTAAATCAGCTTATGTGTCATATAAGAAAGTTTTCCTTCTCTATAGAGCCCAAAACGGTGTCTGGAATAGAAGGCTTCAATTATGAAGAGATTCGTGATTGGATTTTGTTTTTGGCTCGGCAAGGAATTGAGGAGCTGACAATTAGAAACTGGTATGGTCAACGAGTTACATTGCCAACCCAACTTTACTCTCGTATGGAGTTGAAACATCTGGAACTTCATTGTTGTGCTTTTCCTACTTTTGTATTTTTTAGTAGTTTTCCAAATCTATTGAGCTTAGAATTGTGTTATGTCAATTTTCTAACCGGTACAGTTTGGGAGTTTATTGCTGGTTATCCCTTACTTGAGTCTCTTAAAATGGATCGTGCTACTACAAATGAGATGAGACTATGGGATATTGCAAAACTTAGGAATTTGAAGAAGTTAGATTTGTCATTCGGTGTTTCGACCCATGTGACTACAATCACAACATCAAATATCTTGTACCTGACAAGTCTTCCAACACTTCAGACCCTTAGATTGGATTTTCAGGATTGCACTGTAAGACCAATTTGAGTTTTACACTTCTAATTTTACAATGTTAAAAAAATGTCTAACAGTAATGAAATTTAATCTTTAAAACTTGTTGTAGTTGATACGAGAAGTGTAACATATTGGTTTTCACAATCACACAAGCAGAGAGAGAAAGTGAGATGTTCTAGAGAGATAAAACAAATGAAAGGTTAGATTACCAAATGAACATCCAACCCTCTCCCTTGTGGGGAGAGGGCTATTTATACAAATGACTCCGCCCTCCTTCGGGTGTGGATCAGGCATACAGTGGGTAAAGACCCGTCCTTCTTCCACGGTGTTAATTACACTGCTAATAATCTAACTATTATACAGTTACGTCTACGAGCTATAATATGCTAAACATACGTTGGGGTGACCGACACTTCAGCATGGATTTTCTAAATCCTAACAATCTCCCCCTAAGGGAGGTCACCCCAATAATTACATTGAAAACATCCTAGCAATTAATCTATAATCTTTGATGCTCGAGCTCGTAGACTTTGTAGCTTCAACAACTTAAACATCATGTAATAATAGTGATTTCTTGACTTTGAGTGGTTCTTTGATATGTGATCCGGAGCTTTCATTGAAATCATCAACAATACATAATCTCTAATTCATCCTTTGTAGTGTTGCCATCATGTGACATTGTGACTTTTGGACCGACATGCTCACATTCTGGATCATGATTTCTTCTCATCAGAGTTGCGGAAGCTTTTGTTGATTCATGATATTTGCAACAGCGTAGCAAAAGCATGGAGTGAAAATATCAGCGTCGTTGATATAGATATGCACTTATCATGATTTCTTTAGACATGAATGTGATGTGTGAGCATGCGGCTATGGATTGACTTCTCAATTCTGATCGATGAAACGTTGGGAGAACACGCATACAACAGTTAGTAATAAAGCCGCCGAGAGTGTCTTTGATCACTTTCGTTGAATTGAAGTACACGGCCGCGGTTCCCGTTGATCGAGTACAAAGTACTGCCCGATCGGTAGAATTTCGAAGAACCTCCTTGACAGGGTTTAGTAGCTGCTCTAGCCGTTCTCAAACCGAACGTCTCAAAGAAGAAAACACGGGTGAGTGAACCAGCAAATTGAGATTTATGATTGATTAAAATGATTTAGAAACAATCGTGTATTGCTTATCGAAAGAGTTTTGCAAGTACAACAAAGGTTTTATAAGAGAAATCAATTTTCAATCATAAATACCTTTTGATTTTGAAAATGTAATACACAGTTGATGTGCTATAGAAAATGATTTTGAGCACAACGACTGGTTTTCAAAGGTATCCGTCAATCCATTTCTTGAAGCAGGATTGATTCATAATGTGAATCGCTCCATCGTTTGTCAGGTTGTCACATGGTTGATCTATTGGATAGATCTCACATGCCACCACCAAGAGATTGTTTGATGTGGCTCTAGAAGGCTTTCCATCTTCATTGTGAATATGTTTGCATATCACTCAGATGTTCTGGCAATACGACAAGGATAATGCGTAGGACTCTTAAGATACATTCTCACTTTCTACATTTTTTGAAACAGTGAGTCTTCATTGATTGTGTCCTTAATGAGATTTATTGATGATCTCGGGGTTCTAGACTCAATAGTACACATTTGGTTCCTATGTCGGAGACTAGGGAGAGGGTCTCCTTATTCAATATCAACATTCTCTAAGAGAAAGTCGATAGATAATTTAGGTTCCACGTGAGAATGAAACAAGTCCTTTTAAGAGGAACTTGAGTAGCTTGGGAAGTTGTAGTGCAGTGCGTCAGTGGGTCCATGACGTCTTGTCTTCAATACCGGTGTTACCTTGGTAACCACCAAGTGCATATAATTGAACCGGTTTCGCCCTAAGGTTGAAATAATGGAGGGCTATTTCTTTTCACCCTTTTCTCATTCATTTCTTTTTCATTCTTCAACCCCTTCATTGCTTACCGAGATTTCATAACTAGAACCTTGTTGGGTTTATTCCAGTACTAGCTCTATCTCAGGTCCGCCTCTTCCCATTTCTCACTTTTCTCCTTTTTCCATCATACCTAAGGACTTCTACACTATCTAGTGGATTGTCTCTGGGTAGATCCCTCTGGCTCTGGCGGGATAGTGGGAACGAATACCTAACCTAACCATCCTTATATCTCCATGCATAAAGTAAATTTGGTCGGTCTTTTTGGTATTGTTCTTCCGCCATTGAAACCAATTGAAAACCATTTGAAGATCAATCCAGGTACTTGTGATACAAAATCAAAGCATTTTGTACCTGAATTGTTTTTGATATTTAAAAAAAGCTCCCCCTCAACATGTGCATCATAGATTTGAAATTGCTTTAGCACATGGAGGCAAGAGGACTTGAGAATCTCATATTAAGAATAAAGAATTCACTTCTTTGATCAACATTTTCTAAAAATATCGACATCACTTCCCGATCAAAATTAGTATTTTAAATACTTTGTTAAAGATATTTTGGGAAAGGATGTGGTTTCCAAAAGATTGCTCCCCCTTGATGTGAAGAATATTTGAAACATTTTAGAACTTACAAGGGAAATATGATGCAGAATTCACGATCGTTGTAGCCAATGAAACCTTTTAAAGTTACTATCAAGGTACTCTTATGAAAAGAACTTTTAAATTTAGTACCTTGATAGTTTTGTCAACTTTTTGAAATGATCCCCCTCAATGTGTGCTTCGATACACGAAAAAGGTTTAGCACATATGAGGAAAGATGAGGAAAGATGCTAATATATATTGAGTCTTGAAGATCACGTTTTATCAGATTGCATATTTATATCACATTTTCTCCCCTATCAAAAATTTCAAATCCTTTGAGATTTTGGATCTCAAGTGATTTAGATATGTAATAAAATCTTGTTGGAGAAAAAAAATGTGTCTAGTTTTATTTGATCTGAAACAAAACACTCCTAAATTCCCTCTGGACAAGAGGGAAACTACAAGTCATAACCTATCACTACTATATACATTATAGTTATTGTTGTTCATAGTACAGTCATCACATTACACATTATATTAAAACAAAATTGCTACTAAAGTACGATGTCTTTATTATGTTCTTTAAAGTTGCTTGTAATGTCCTTCACGCTCTCCCACCACAAAACTTTCAAGGCTGCAGAAGATCTTTCTTGTCTTAAGTCTTCATCCAATAGCAGCAATGAAATCTTCACACCACTTCACATCTGTTCGGCCCGAACCTCGTGTTATTTCCCGGCTTCAAATTGAGCTTGAACTCCTTTACCCTTGAATCCAACTCTTCTTTGACCATATTGAGCGCACCATCATCGAACTTGTATAGCTCACATGCCAAGAAGCATTCTTGAACCATATTTATCTGTAAAGATAACCTCTCTTGGAGAGTCAATCACTAAGTAGTCGCGTCTGAATTCATGCCCAGAGGCTTCCCATTGAGGTCTAGTGAGATTGACTGAGTCCGGTAGCTTTCTATACCAAGTTTAAAGTCACCTACTCTTTGTCGTATCACCAACCCCCTTATCCATAGATTGACCGCAGAGAGGGACTTCTTTTCTCGAACAGGCAGATGGTCAAGATGACCTTGGAGGTTCAAAAGGTACAGATCTTCAAAGTCACTTGGGAACAAGTGCTTGAAGTCATTTTCTTCAATTACATGGTCTTTCAAGTCACTCTTCTCAGACGATCTTCTTCAGATAATCATAGCCATAAATTGGGAAGATTTCCACACTGACCACACTTAGAATTCGCAGCTTTGATCGAACTGTTTTGCGCTTCTTTCGCACCATGTCTTTCAATGTAGAATTTCTTCTTCTTAAACCACCAATGAGAAATGCCGTATGAGGCAAAGAATGTCATATACTTGTTCCTTGTCTATCCAGAAATGATTAGGTACCATCTACTCAAGACCTGGATCTATGTAGGTTGCAGTTTCATTTTGGAAATTGATAAGGCTGGTCTTCTTCCTTCAGTTCCAGCACGTAGGTAATCCATGTCTCGGTTGAAGAAGAACTCTGATTGAATAGTCTTATGTCCAGGTTCACCGCCAAGAGGAAGAGAATTGTTGACATTAAAACGACTGTTATTCTCATCAACTTGATCAGTCAACAACTTGTGGCATTCTTCCATCTGGTATTGAAGATGACCCGCATCTAAATGAAAGACTTTGACAATTTCAAAGGCTGGGCCTTCAAGATCTTTAGGAGTGATTGACGAGATTCCCTTCTTTTCACAAAACCATTTCATGAAGCTTCCCATGTCACTAGTGATATGTAAGAGTGAATCTTCCGAGGGGGCTTCATAGTTTGATGTAATGGTTGTTGCCCAGTTATTGTCAGGGATTATCAAGTCGACTCGTGAATGGCCCATGAAGGTTCAGGGGTTTGAGGTCTTTCTTTGGTAAGCCAGCTTTGAGACATATCCTTGGATGGTGCAGCTCTATATGTTTTGATGCGTTTACCCTTAATATGCGTCCAACCAATCTTCTTCAAGAATTTAGGGATATGCTTGGTGGAAGCGTCATCATCTTCTCGATTCTAACTCGGCATGATGTAAGATTCTTCATTCAACATTTGCTCTTCCGGGACAGTGGAGAGGGTGGGTGTGAACCGAGAATCAACGATGGTCCAAGGCGTAGAAGTCTTCGAGACCCTTGACACCCTGATGCACCGTTTGGTTAGAAGGTTACGGTGGAGGTGTTGGAGGATTTGTCTTTTGAGTTGTAGCAGGCCGGAAGATCCACCCGCCAAAATGTTCCAGCCCACTTGGAGGAGGAGGAGGTGGTGGAGATTTTGGTACTCGCAGACATGGACTCCATCAACATTCTTCTTCTTTTTTTCCTCCCTTTCACGAATGTCCTCCAGAACTGCAGTGATTATCATGCTTTATTGATTCTTGCCTCATATAATTTCTTATTAACTTCGTCCAAATTCTCTTCGTCATACATTCTATCGAGAACCGATCTCATATCCGAAAGGAAAATCCTTAAACCGTTGAAGCAATGGAGCTTTCATTGCCCATTCCACGGCATCTTTTACCGCTTCAATGGCATTTGCTACCGTGTCAAAGTTGAGGTTCTCCGGCTTGGATACACGACGATCCGGATGCTTGACGGATTCGGCAAATTGCTTCTCGAGGACCTCGATTCTTCAAGTGCTTCAGCTTGCTCTGCAGTCTTGGCGAGGGGGTGAAGCCGATGTGGTGACGTGAGTCACTAACGGTGACAAAGGTGGAGGAATGGTAGCGTGCTCGGGTGGTGGAAGTGTGGTTGCTTGAAAGGCGAGGTGGTAGAAGTAATTGATGGAGTTGTTGATGATGAAGTGGCAATGGGTGTGACATTGGAGGAAGTTGATGTGTCTTGTGGATAGGACCGAGAACATAGACTCAACTTCTTATTTTTCATCGTTTTGCTTTTCAGACTCGACATCTGAGGGTCTGTCTTTTAGAAATTGATTACCATAAGTAATGTCGCTCAAGATTCTTCGATGACAGAGATCACGTGACACGATTGCTTCTTCCGGACGCGTGTTCCTCGGATCTTGGCTTAAGAACCTCCTGTGAACCTTCCAGCAGTTCATTTCCCCCAACCTCTGTATCTAGTCTCTGGTGTCCATTTGTTCATTCTCGTCTCGCATGGAACCATTTTCGTAGAAGGTGCGATTCGACTTTCTAACGAGTGTCACTAGAGGCAGTTTCCTCCGCGGTATCGAGACACATCCTTTTCCACCCGTTTGTTCTTGGTGAGGATGATTAAACGCTTCTTTTCTTGAGATCAAATTGCGTTGCCGTTTTGGAGTCGGTGGAAATGGTCAACAACATCGAGTTGCTGTTTGCTTCTTCTCCAGCAATTCCTTTACCTTTCCCCTGCAAGCGGGAGTGGTTTGAGCGGTAATCACTCGGGTTCTCGTATCATGACCCTCCCACTGGTTGTCTTTGAGACATGTCAAGACTTTCCGGGCTCGTTGGATTCCTTGTTGTAGTGCGGCTTCGTCTTCATCCATTAATCTCATTACTCTCGGGTACCTTGGACCCTTTTTCATTTCCCTTTCCAGTATCTCCTTCTTTTGGCTTTTGAGTTGGAGAATCAAAATACGCATCTATCTTGTCTCTTTTTAGGAAGACTTGTGTAAGTAGAGACGCATTGTTGGATTTGGGTTGAGTGGGAGTAGGATTGGGTGTGTCATCATATCGTGCCGAGAGGCCTTTTAAGTATTTCTTGAAATAATCGCCCTCTTGATTCTTTCTTGAGAAGAGCTTCGGTATTGGCATGCCAAATATCTCTTTGTTAGTTCCTTTGGCAACATATTTCAGGTTACCAAGCACAAATTCATTACTAGCCTCATGTAGAGGACCATCACCTCGATTGAACTGATGTTTCTCGCCGCAAGTATTGGATGATTAACTTTGAGAACCGTATGCTAGGAATCACTCTCTTGTTTTGGATTTCCTTCCTTTGACTTGATTCAAGAAATTTTTTCTGTCAATGATGAAAGTGTCCATAGCCAATGAGAATTCTTCCCAAATGCATCCAGTGTCGATGTTCACTCTTTTAACAATTCCCCACATGATTTGTAGAATTGGAGCCCTTACTCTGTCAAACCCTGAAGTTTTGCCGGTTAAACATAGGTTGAGGATGGTGGCTATGGCTCTCCAAGGTTGATACATATCGTTGGTGATGATTGCAAAAACCTTTGTTAGTTTCATGGGATATCCCAATTCTTCTACAAAGTCCATTAGTTCATCAGCAGTAGGTGGTGAAACAAATGGATTATCAGGGTCTCGTGGAGTGATTCCAAGGGTCTCCCAGAGAGTCTCTGTGTCGATATCATACCACTTATCATCTAGCTTACAAGAGTATGTGGCAGTGATCTTGTCCCACGTAACGGTGTTCCAGAATTGTTGTAGGTAAATGGCACGAATAGTGCACCTCATGGTTAAGGCACCAAAGAAGTTGGTGTTCTTGAGGATATCGATAGCAATTCGGTAGATAGGGTTTGGTTGGTTTCTGTCCACATCTACGAAGTAGTTGCTTTTAGCAATGTCTACCCATTCATTATGTGGAAGAATTTCCTCCTCGGTAAGTACTACGGGTGGAGCATTGGTAGCAAGATTCTCAGAAGAAGTTGTGCTTGCCATTGTAATTACGTAGATCATACATAAAGCTGCAAATATCCGGAAACTTAGTTAGGTTAGATAAGATCACTGGATCAACCTTATAGCAACTTCATATCTTAGACACTAAGTGTGTGATATAGCGAATGAGCGAGCATACACACATTAGTGAGAGCAATATGAACAATGCAGAGACGTATCAGGTGTAGGACGCATACATGCAACATAGAGCATAGACAATGGAAAATGGGTAAATGCACATAGACATAGCAGGTACACGATCGACTTACAATGACCAAGTAGGTACAATGAGGGAAACAATATGTTGGACTAATCACACACAGATAATCATTGAATAGACAAGTCGCATCAGACGAATCGCATAATTGAAAAGACAAATTACTTTAAGGACAAATCGCATAATGTCAAGGACAAGTCGCATAGGTTAAAGATAATCAACAAACCGCACACATCAAGATGTATGGGACAAGTCGCATACAACAAGTCGCTTGCATATAACAAACCGCATATGTTAAGACATGATGCATTATGGACAAATCGCATTGGTCAAATGCAGTCAACAAATCGCACACGTCAAAACACATGGGACAAATCGCATCCTACAAATAAACATACTTAACAAATCGCATATGTAACGATAATAACATATTAAGGACAAATCGCATTGGTCAACAAGTCAACAAATCATACGCCCGGGCGCATGGGACAAATCGCTCAAGCCAAATCGCATTCGTTAATAAGGTTATGACAAGTCGCATAAAGAGAATAAATGGACAAATCGCTTTACTCAATTGATACAACAAATCGCATCAATAATTTTAAAGTGACAAGTCGCTTTATCAAAATTATATGAGACAAATCGCATACTTAAGACTGTAGAGACAAAATGCATTAGAGCAATCATACGACAAATCGCATACAAGCACCTTAAGACAAATTGCTTTCAAGAACACGTAACGAAATAACCCAACAACAATATCAATAACCACTACAGATGATCTGGGCATACATAATCCACTAAGATGATGCAAGATCACATAACAAACACATGTACGCAATAAAACCATAGACTCACAACACTCTATCTCACCAATTAACCAAATTCAATAAACTCACGCATACGAGGGAGAATCGATCATACAAACACTCTATCCAATCCTACTCAGTACTCATGAATCCCTAAAGCATACCTATCTACAAACTATACCAATTAATATATTAGCATTTGAAACAAACCTAGATGAAGAATGGGTCGAAGGAAAGAGCACGACGGATTCTGTAAATAAAAGATTAGTTAGAGTGATGCATTAAACACGATTTTAAGATGAAACATGAGTGTTACTTGATCAGAAATCGTACCACAAAAACGTTGTTATGGCAAATCGCTTTGAAGAAAAAGTTGAGAGAGAAACGTGTGGAAGTTTGACTAGCAAAATGAAACGTTTGACCACATGACACAAATTGCATCAATATTTATACCATGCTTTAAGTTTTCATAATTGACACAATCAGTCCTTGTTCTTAACAAATCGCATACTAGATAGAGTTTGGACAAATCGCATCAAATAAACACTAAACAAATCGCATTCATTTCCTAATATTGACAAGTCTCATACTAACCATAACATGGACAAACCACATATCACATAGCACATATAAGAATATGATTTGGCACAAAATTAAATCACTCCAAGTAAAGTATCATGCAGCAACAATCTAGAGAACTGAGGTCACAATATATCACAGGAACTTATCAAATGGGAATCATGCAGAGACAAGTTGACAGTCAGGAAAGGCAGATTGATAAATTCTTCCCCTAAATCAATGTCACGGATTAAGAGTGAGTGAACATTGATTGAATTAAACTCATGCAAGTAATTGAGAACATCTGAATGATGTGAGTATGGGTAGACATGTATAAAACAAAAAGAGTAGAGCTTCTGTTCGGACTGCATCTAAGGACCCGTGTCATTATTGAATGACATTTCTAAGACCGTAGATGTTATCGATACCAGAAGATACATCTTTTATTTGACTATTATAAATGAAATTGTGTGGAGAAAAATATATATATATATATATATAAATTTAATAATTTTTTTTGTGTATATAAAAAGATGTAAGTCAATTATCCAAGAACCGATGAGATACGAGTCCTGAGCATAGGCGATCAGGAGTCATAGTACAATGTAAGTCAATTCTGACAAGCTAAGATTCCCGAATGAGTAGTCATCGGTTCGGTTGGAAACCAAGTCATGATGTTAAGTGATTGATTTGAGCATTGTACACGAAAAGGCGAGGAGTATCTGCACTAATAGCATATGTAGAATAACATTTGGATGGGTTAGTAGCGGTTATCTCTGTTCATTGGGTGTTTTCTGGGGGCCCGGGATGTCATTAGTGGCGGTGTTACGATTGGAATCGGAATCCAATTGAATCCAACCTTCTTAAAGATTTTTCCCGTGGGCATCCACTTAAGACTAGAGCAAGTAGAGCTAAATCTCTTAGTCACAGTAGAAGATGTGACCATTTCCTATTGCGGATTTTAGACATTTTTACGTTAACTATTTTCTTAGGGAGTGGTGGACATTTGATACTTCTTAGGTGCACTAGTTGTTCTTCTTACATTCTGATCTTAGAGCTTGAGCATTAAGCGAGAATTGTCTTTCATTTTATCGGAATGGATTAGTGAAGTGACTGATTTTGGCAAGACTGTGTTCTCATCGACTTGGGAAGCTAACCTAGAATTGAAAGGTTTAAATCTCTACAACTTAAATGCATTAGGTTGCCTAACTACAGATTGTTCATATGCAATTTGTGAATCTGGTTTCTCCAAAGTTGATGGTTTTTCAAACTTAGTGTTCACACCATTCCCAGTAATTTTCCTAAGCTCATTTTTTAAAGCAACTATGGTGAAGTTCTTGTTCTGAAGTTGAGTGTTGAGGGCATCAATGTCAACCAACAAAGAGTTACTTTGATCTAAAAGCTTGGTCTTATCCTCTAATTGATTCTTCCTCAAGGACTCATTTTCCCTTAACAACTTGGCCACACATAATGCCAATTCATCATTCCTAGATTTAACCGCATCACTAACCTCATTGTTAAGATTGTTCACCCCCATATTAATTTTCATATGCAGGTCCGAGATTTGTTTTTTCAGATTACATATGGTTGAGTCTTTTTCATGAAGCTGAGTTTTTAAATGGTTAATTTCAAAAAATTCTCGAAATTCTGGGAATTCCGGATTATGCAAGCTTTTGTAGCAAGAAAACTTTCTTCCTTTTGTTGTATTGTAATTTCTAAAGAAATGCAATGTTTTTCAAGAATTGAGTATTTGTTTGAAAGTTCTTCGAAAAGTTTCTTATCAACCATGTTGTGAGTCATGATATGTTTTATTATTGGCTTAGTCACAGTTGCAGGACATGTATCAACCACATGTTCTGCAAGGTCATTAGTTTGCACAGAATTAAGCACAAATGGATTATCAATAGGAGTTACGAAGATTGACACTTAATGAGGATTACGCACCCAACGTTTGTTCGTTCAACATTTTCCACTCTCCATCCATCATTTGTGAGGCAAAAGTTACTGAAGTGCTTGTTGCTTCAATCCGTGATGTGTCTTTAAGCGTGGCTTCAAAGCAATTCCAGATAGATTACCTAACTCCTCACACCTCTTAATTGATTGCATCTCATATCCATTTATGTAATCACTGTTCTGACTAACTTTCTCAATGTACATCTTTACATTGTCCATAAGACGGATAAATGTATCAATGAACTCATGAATTTCCATTCCAGTATGTTTTTTAAAAGAAATTCCAGTCAAGTGTTGATCGTAGTCTGCTGAATATTCCCCATTGATGAACGGCTAGAATTGTTTGTGGATTACTTGAAGTGCAGCATTGGAACCATCCTTTAAAACCTCTTCTTTGGTAAGTTGTAGCTTCAATTGTTCTAAGTTCAACAACAAGGTTCCCGTTAATGTAGATAAGTCCGAGGAAGAGGGCACTACATGTTCGATCCATAGTTGTGGATAAAAGCTGTATGAGGTGAGAGTGAAGTAGGCTGATAGGGCTCAATCTTTGCATTCCATTTGCATGGCATTTCGTAGCATTACAAGGTGTAATTCTTTATCATTGGACTCAGAGTATGAAGTGTTTTGATCATCATTGGCTGAATCAATCATGGTTAAAAATTCTGAGTAGTAAATACTTTCTTTGTTCTACACAGTATCATATAGTTTGAGCACATTGGAGATTAAGGGATCAGTGGTGTAAGACATTGCGTTCATATCAAATGACAAGTCTTAATTTTCAACAAGAAGTCAGGCATTTAAACACAAATCGCTTGAAACAACCCACTTTAGGACAAATCGCTTCAGACAAAATGCACTCAGGATAAGTCGCTTTCCTAACAAGACGCATCCCAGTCAAATCGCACCAGGATTACCAAGTCGCTTAGCCGAAAAATCGCTTAAGCAGACAAATCGCTAAAATAGACAAATCACTTCAATAAACAAATCGCTTAAACAGACAAATCGCATAGTACACAAGTACAACCACTACTTCCACTACTTTGTCCTTTCTTGTCGTTTAGTCTCAATAGACAAATCGCATAGTATACAAATCGCTTCCCAGAAATAGACAAATCGCTTCAATAAGCAATCTTTCGAGAGACAAATCGCATGAAAACAGGGACAAATCGCATACAAGAAAACTTATCCGAGACACAAATAAACACTAGAAACTTTCTAAAACACCACTTTTCAATCCAAAAACAACCCAACCACATTGATTCAAGCCTTCCAAATCAAAACCTAAACACTTATAATGATTCTAAACATAAAAGTACTATCAAAATCCAAACTTTAACACTAGAGATGATCCAAATGATGCAAACTACTCTAAACTCATTCAAACCCAAAAACCTTATGAAAACCACTAGAAATCCAAGAACATGAAAGATGAATAATCAAACCATGGCTCGTGATACCATTTGTAACATATTGGTTTTCACAATCACACAAGTAAACTCAATATGGACGTATGGTTTAGAGAGAGAAAGTGAGATGTTCTAGAGAGATAAAACAAATGAAAGGTTAGATTGCCAAATGAACATCCAACCCTCTCCCTTGTGGGGAGAGGGCTATTTATACAAATGACTCTGCCCTCCTTCGGGCTGTGGATCAGGCATACAGTGGGTAAAGACCCGTCCTTCTTCCACGATGTTACTTACACTACTAATAATCTAACTATTATACAGTTACGTCTACGAGCTATAATATGCTAAACATACGTTGGGGTGACCGAAACTTCAGCATGGATTTTCTAAATCCTAACAGGAAGCTAATTCTAGGATGAATGTCTTTGTGCCCTTTGTATCCCTCATTAATCTTAAGCTGACCGGAGTCGATTTTGGGAATAGTGTTATGGTATCGCTCATCATTGAAATGATTCGTGGATCTCCAAATTTGAAAATGCTAGATACCAGAGTAAGTGTAATACTGTAATGCATATGTATCAAATAAACATTCGTAAATCCATATTTGTGTATCTCAATACTATTTGATTTTGTAGGCTGCATACACGCTTAGTGTTCTACCTTTGGAAAAAAATTCAAATGCTGTAGGCGGAAACTAGGGATGAGCAAACGGACCGGATGGACCGGACTGACCGACAAAACTGACCGGACCGAACTGAAACGACCGGACCGAAGGACCGGCGGTCCGGTCTCGGTCTACCATGTTTGGCAAATTAGGTCTCGGTCCGGTCCGGACCACAAACCGAAAATTTAGCCTTGTTGGACCGGACCGACCGATGGACCGACCGAGACCGGACCGGACCGGACCAACCACATTCGGTCTCGGTCTCGGTCTAGGTTTTTTTCCGGATTCGGTCTCGGTCCGGTCCGGTTTTTCTCGGTTCGGTCCGGTTTTCGCCCGATGATCAGCCCTAACGGAAACACATTCGAGCATGGGCACTACAGACTGTGGTGTTTGAGCTTTTCCTAGATCAGAGCATGAATTAACTTTAATAAAGTTTATACTTGCGTGTTCCCGGTCGCTAAAGACAATCTATATCAAGGTCAGCGATTGGAGTAATGATGGGAATGAAAATATCAGGATGAACTGAGAGTTGGCTAGGAAGTTGTTGAAACTCCACCGAGCTTCCCTCACAGCCGTGGTAGAGTTCTTTTAGTGGTTGTAGTTTATGTATGGGTTGAATACCCTATGACAATTCATCTTGCAAAATAGTATTTTGGTATTTGTTTATATGGTTTGGTTGAATTTAGCTTCTTCATATGTTGTTGGTTGTGCGTATTGTTGGTGATGCAAGTTTGACATTCGAAAGTCAAACTTCCATTTATAATTTCAATTTGATTGTAGAAAGTAAAACTGCAATCCTTGAGTCAAAAAACTTTAGCATTTCCATTTTACTTTAGTTAGTCAACATTCAAAATGGTGAATGGGCATTTTTTATTTGCATTTTGAATTTATAAAGTCAAAATTGCAAAACCTGTGAAAACGTAGAGGGGGTTGAATACGTTTCCGTTTCAAACTTAAAACTTTTGTATCAAATATAGTATAAACCATCGCATTTGCTAATCTCGACGCGAGGATACATTTAACGCATTACGACATGTAAGGCCAACCCCTTAATATCACATAAGATTCCGCAAGATTAATGGTTCATTATAAATCAAGTTTCACCATTATTAGTCCGGTTGCTTTTTCTTGATCAAGCGTGTCATAATATGTAAAGTGTTAAATATAGTTTATGACTATATGAAAGACCAAGTATGCATCACAAACATAAACATCAACTACATAGACAATAAACAATATAAAGCAAGAATAAAAGTAAAGCAATAAGTAAAAGAATAGACAAGCCAACACGAGGATTTATAGTGTTTCGGTCACGAATCTCCTTTTCGCCCTACTTCACTCCCCGAGTATCCAACTCGAGAGTTACTTCACTAGATCAACAAACTCCATTCTTGGCGGAGAAAACCTTACACAACTTCGCTTACACTTTATCCGGTACTAAGCTAAACACCGAGTTCTTCCACGAGGTAAAATCAAACCTATCACAACGTCGCCTACACTTTATCCGGTACAAGGCTAGATACCGAGTCCTTCCACGAGGTAGAACCAAACCTACCACAACGTCGCCTACACTTTATCCGGTACAAGGCTAGATACTGAGTCCTTCCACGAGGTAGAACCAAACCTATCACAACGTCGCCTACACTTTATCTGGTACAAGGCTAGATATCGGGTTCCATTACAAAGGAGGAACCATTACCCGACCAACACGACACGTCTATGACACCCGTTATGTTTTGTGGCCCAACATAACAAACCTTGTGTTTTATGGGACAAACACATAAACCATCTAATCTAGTTATAGATACAAGAATATGATACTAGAAAATATCCAAGACAAAGTGTCAAATGGATCTGAAATCCTAAACCAAACATCAAGAACACAAAGCATGATGTAGTTAGTCTTCTATGAATGAAGATGACAAGTTTCCCAAGATTGTTGTAGAAGATCTTCATGTGCTTGTGTGCTTGTGATGGGTGATCACTTTAGTAGGTAAGGATGCAAGATCTCTAGGCTTGCTTTGGAGGATCACTTTGGGAGTATGCTTACAACAAATGAAAGTTAAAAGCATTATGATCATATGAGATGAGGGTGGTTTACATGTTTCCTAATGATCTAAATATGCTAGAAATGGTGGAGAGAAACTATGTGTGAAGGTTTGTTGAAATGGTAAGAAGTGGTTTGCTATTTATAGGCAAAAAGACCAAGACAAGCTTCTGCCCCAAGGATCCCTTCTGAGAGGGATCCGACCCTTGTAATCCAAGGGATCTATGGGCAATTTGAGGGATCCATGGGACGCTCCTCATTATCCATGGGTCATGGGTCATGGGTATGAGCCTTGAGTGGCCTCCAAGGTAGAATGTATCTAGACATTGGGTCATGGGTCTTGGATCATGGATCATGGTATTTACCCAACACTTTTACTCTTGTTTATGTATGTAATTACTTAAGTGTTTTATATAAAATATTTAACTAAACATGTTTATGGTTTGTTAGGGGTTTGATCATAACGCAACATAACAAACATGTACGAACCTGTGTTGTAGCATGCAAAGACTTGAGTCGTCGAGAGGTGTTGAGAGTATGTTGAGACAAAATATAATTACAAGTAACTTATACATTTTATGTTATGTATTACAAGTTATATGTTTGTCATCAACAAAACAAACGAGATTGTATAGATTAAATATCGTAATATTTGCACTAACAAAACCATTAGTCAATATTTGTTAGGGAGTTTATTAATATGTTTTGCAAGTTTGACTTTACAAAGTCAAACTTTTAATGGTTTTGTGTTGCTTAATCTTCAACTAAATTGTAGTATACATAAATTGGCAAATTGAGGGACCAATTATGTATTTTAAAGTGATTATTGGGCGGGGGTTTTAAGTATGACAACGGCAACCCAAACAAATTCAGGGACCAAGTGTGAAAAAATTTCAGGGACCAAGTGTGAAAAAAGTCACTATTAGACCACTTGATCGTCTCTACCCTGAGACGCTATTTACTTGTGCACACGAACCAATAAACCCATCAACTACTTTTTCCACACACACATAATTTCCAATGGAAGATTTACCTATTTTGAATGAACTCATGGAGTTGTTAGTTCATCCAACTTAAATGATGGTATGGCAGTGTGTTTTGGGGAAGAGGTTGTATAAGAAGGGTTTTTGAAAAAGCTAGTTCGTTAGTGCATTGATCATCTGAAGAGGGACATCATCAAGCGTAGGGAGCTGATTGAAGAGAACGAAGCTTTGGGACCTCGGGGAATAGCTCTTGACAGTTTGGATGGGCTGAGGAAAGCCTAGGCACACCGACCTACTTGTTCGATTCATAAAGATTTTTGGTGAAACCGATAAAGGTATTCGTATCCACGAAGGTTATGTTAAGAAAATGGATGAGCATAATGACTGAATTTTCGGTATTTCATGGGGGTAGATAAATGGGGTCTTTTGGGTGCTAGTTTTGGAAATATAGGTTGTTAAAAGGGGTATGTAAATTGGATCTTTTGTTCGGTTGTTGGTCATGGTTTGATCTAGTTGTTTCTGTTCTTGTAACCAACTATATGAATGATGAAATATTATCTAAGTTTTATGTATTTAATTTGTTCTTGTATTTGTGATGTTGGGTGTATTGTTTCTAATTAGTATCAGCAAAACCAAACATCCCCTTGTATCAGCAAAAACAAACACCCCCTTGTATCAGCAGAACCAAAGGCAGTGGTTTATAAATATGTGTTGAAAATGCAAATGCTTTAGCACTAAATCATAATGTATTGACAATGGTGTATTATTTAGAAATAAATTGGTATGGTGTTAGTGTTGACAGTGGGAGTGAACACGCCCAATGCCTCAAATTGTAACATCTTAAATTCGGTTTTCGGTTCAGATAGCCAAAATCATATCCAAACCGAAAACCGAATTTTTAGTTCGGTTCGGTTCGGTTTTGACGAATTCGGTTCGGTTATAAGTTCGGTTCGATTTTTTCGGTTCCGTTCGGGTTCGGTTTATTCGGTTATTACCCGACCCGTGAACAACCCTAATTTGATGTGGTTTAACACCATTCGATTTAGTCATGTGATTAGGGGTGAAAACGAGCCGAGCCGAGCCCGAGCCCTAGCCTACCAAAGCTCGAGCTCGGCTCGTTTATATATAAAAAGCTCGAGCTCGTTTCGAGCCTCACATTTTGAGCTCGAGCTCGGCTCGTGAAACTTTTCACAAGCTCGAGCTCGGCTCGTTAACACAAAGCTCGGCTCGTTAACACAAGGCTCGAGCTCGTTAACACGGTTATATGTATAGAAAATATATATACGTATATATTTCTAGGGCTCGTTTCGGCTCGCGAGCCTAAACGAGCCTTTTGTATAGAGCTCGGGCTCGAGCTCGATTATTAAATGAGCCCAAACTTAGGCTCGAGCTCGGGCTCGAGCTCGTTTAGGCTCGGCTCGTTCGAGCTTTTTACCGATCCGATCCCGAGCTTTTCACGAGCGGCTCGGCTCGTTTACACCCCTACATGTGATCCTCCTTTCAAGTCAATTTGATCACTGGTTGTGGGAAGGTGGTGTTTTTTTTATGGTGGTTCAGTGGTGTCTCATCCTCACGGAATAAACTTGTAAATATTGTTAAATGTTGATCAAGGACTCAAGATGCCAAAACAATTTAGCATTTGGAATTTAATTCGTATGTTTTAAAGTGCTATTAATTTTTAAACATTTATCAATTTGGAATGTAATTCGTATGTTTTACTTATTTGTTGTTGTTTAACACCGTTCGATTTAATTAACTTTCTTTATAACTATTTTAAAATACTTATAAATAATTTAAATTAATTTTAATAATTTTCAATTAAAAAAAATAAAAAAAATTAACCTTTAACAGCCACTTTTAGGCAAAAAAATTCCTGCCACCAATAGAGCAAAAGAGTGATTCTCAACAAAAAAAAAAATCGACTTCAAACTAATAGCGACCACATGTGGTTGCTATAGGTTACAGTCAAAATTAGATTCCCTCAAATATTTGGAATACTCCACTTTTGTCGTCTAGTGAGCCTTTAGCGACTTCACATAATCGATAAAGGTGGGATGTGTAGTAGATGTGTTCAAACGCGGGGCTAAGATTTGTTCCTCTACTCAAACTTAAACTCCTAGGCTTCCAAGGCTCTTTTATACTAGTAAAATATATCAAGTCAACATGAACACCCATAACTAAATCCTTGCAATGTATTTACGTGGACCGAGTGTTACACAAGTTGAGTGAGTTTTCTAATAATCGCCAATTAGAAGGTAGTAAGAAATAGACATCAGAAAAAATATATATATAAAAAACAACAGAATTTATATAATTTGATTAGCCGCGTTTCCAAATTTCCATATGTACCCGCTTCATAACACCACACCATCATCACACCTGCATTGTGGAATAAATTACTCTGTGTGCGTGTGTGTGTTTTTATTTGAAAACACATCTACTGCTTCTGCTGCTTCAATCTCCTTACACGATCTTAAAGGTTGGTTATCTTCAAATTTAGCTCTTTCTAGTTTTAGCAAGTCTCCACTAATTGTTTTTATTTGTGTGTTCTTTAAAAATAGGCAAACATTATGTTTGAATGATTTTTTTATATAAAGTGAAGCTGGAAAATGACATAGCAAAAAAGTCAAGCCATAGTCCCCTTTCTAGCCAAAAAATAAACCACAACAAAAACAATTTTTTTAATTTATTTTTTTGATTTTTTGAAGAAAGACAAATTTTGGTCGCAAAAAAGTACAATAGCCGTCAGTTGCACAAAAGTACTACTGGTATGATTTATTTTGAGAATTGGCTTTTTTGGGCTAGAAAGCGGACTTAGAGCATCACTATAGTCATTTATGAATATGTCTAAAATTTTTTGAAAAAGTCTATAAATTTGTGAACCATAGTGAACAACTATTTTAATCATAGATGAAATAAAAAGGTCTAGAGGCCTAAACTATTTTTTAATCTTTTTTATTTTTATTTTTTAAAATGTTGATTGTGTTTTATGACATGAAAAGCGTTTTGAATAAACTTATCATCAAAAGGTTTGTAAATTGACGATGTATTAATTGTATAAAAGATTCGTTATAGTGGGATGCCCTTAGGTTTCATTTTTGAGCTATTTTAGGAATTTTCTCAAAAGGAAAAGACTCGATTAAGGTTTTTAGTTGTCAGCTGCTTTAAGCAATTTGTCCTGTTTTTATATAAATATATTTGATTTGACACACGGGAACTCAAACATACCACCACCAATTGAGTCTAGTGGTCAGGTTTGCTGATGTCCTTACAAGTGATCTCATATTCAAACTTTCCCGGTAAACATCGTGGGGGTGGCAATGGAAAGAGTTTGAAAACGAGATGCCCTTGCATCTTAGTCAAAAACTCACTCTCCTCCTCGGGTAACCTAATCAGGGAAAACCCATTCGTTTACGGTGGAACTTGAACAATGAAATATACGGAGTATTTTAAATGTTGTTGGTTGTGGCTAATTTTATTGGTAAATTCAGTTTGAGTTCTTCTTGCTATACATATATCTAGTTTTAGGACGCAAAAAAAAGTACTGGATCGAGAATCTGGAAGACAGACTCTGATTTGACATTGATATGATCACCATCGGGCCTTTAGCCTAGCGGTATCAAAGTGAGAATAATTAATGTCCCCAAGCATGTGGCTACGATCAAGTCATGTCTAGGACATGTGTCATTTATGTGAGGTGTGCGAGAATGGATACTTTAGGTGTGCGTATGTGTTAGTTTGTCTTTCTAAACAAATATCTTCGATAGTAATCTAATTATTACCTATCAAACATTAGGACTCCATACGCATTGTCTTGACTATGCCATGTAACTAGGGCCAGAGGAGGTATTTCGGATTCCTGATATTAAAGTGCTTGTTCTCTCTGAAATTACTAGATAAATAGTTATCAGTAGTGTGTTTGAGATTGCTTATCTGATTTTAAACAATGCATTGAGCATATAAGCACTTTTGGGGGTGTTTGGCAGTTTGGGGTAAGCTTATCAGCTGATTGCATATCAGAACATAAAAAGTTGTTTTAAGGTATCCAAACTACCTATAGATTAACATATCAGTGTTACGTTAACTGTTTTATATAAGCTATGAGGGAGGATTTTTTCTGTAGGAGCTTCTTAACTCATTTGTTAATAAGATAATAAATCATAGCTCTTTTAAATTCGCTAACCCAAACACCCCCTTAAATAAGCAATCTCAAGAAAATCATCCTAATTAGTATACTTTTCTAGATTGAAATGTTGTTTTACACATGTAGTGAATGTTTTGCCTTTTTTATGTGTATGGAATTTTGTGTCGTAACATGGCTGATTATTTTATAATAGATCATGTTACACATCAACCTTCACGCAACCTCTATGATGCTACTTTTTGTGATTTTAGTGTCATCACTCATCACTTATATTTTGTGTAATTGTGATTTACTTGAGATCATTGGCTCAGTCAGGTTTAGCTTATAGTCGAGTCAGGAGATGCGGAGTGCACACTCGTTCTAGCTAGCCTGATGCAGCCACAACTAAGTGCGGGAGTCAAGGGGGTAGCGCCCTTTGCAGGGTCAAGGGGTAGCGCCCTTTGCAGGGTCAAGGGGCAGAGGCCCTTGTTGGGGTCATGGGTCAAGGGGCAGCGCCCCAAAACCTATACGATTTTTATGATTCGGGTACTATCCGTTTTTCCGTCCAACCAGTTTTTCCCACCAAAAGACAACTTTTACCAAAGATTTGTGACTCTTCCCGCCAACCACTTTTAACCGAAAATAATTAACTCTAGGTTATGTAAATATAACAGACTTGATCTCTTCCAAACAGAACTTAAAAAACAACTTTGCGTGTATTGCTTTGTTCTCTCGTGCCTTATAAACAAAGTGTGATTCTCTGAATTATCCAATTGAGTATTTCATGATACCCGAGGCATATAGTGTCGAAATACTTCAATGTGAAAGTGGTCTATACACGATTCAGGGAATATATCAGGATTGTTTTTTATTATTACCACTCACACACACCCAAGTTCCAACACTAAAGACTTAATGTTTTGTACATTTTTATGTTGCAACATTTTCTATATTTCAAGTTTCTCTGTAATTGTTTCAAATTCACTAGATTCAAGTTGTTAGCATTATGTTTTCAGTTCTTTAGACTATTTAATGTAACTTTGGGATGACACCTTCTTTTTGAGATTTTGGACTAAAGCAATTCTTTTATTTGCTAATGCAGTACCATGGAACCGATGTATTCACTCTGGTTTCTTTTCATGGCCTACATATTATATTCTGATGAATCCTTCAACTCCAGTATCAAACGAGTTATTGATACTTTTGATTTCCATGGAGAATAGGTTTAATTCAGTTTTGGAGATGCAGCCCACTTGGGGATCCAAACGACATTGGTTGCAGTCTTAAATTGGCTGATCAATTTTGTTTATCAACTCTACATGACAACAAACTTATGGATTACAGGATGACGTGTTTCTTGAGGAATCCTTTTATTGGACTCGAGACAAATGTGAGAAACTGGTTTGCTGGGCGAGCAGCTCAAACAGGGGTCGGAGATCATAGGACAAGTCATGCTGTGCTCAATCATGATCACCAATACGTTGACGAAGCATCAGGTATGGGACAGTTGGTTGTGCCTGTCTACTCTAATAATTTAGGTGATGGGTTGAAATTTGCTGGAATCATTGAGCTTGTCACAACTCAACCTAAAGAAAGTTACGTGTCTGATTTCAATAGAATTCATGATTTACTCATGGTTAGTTTTTTTTTTACTTTAATTTGTTGAAAAATCGTCATATTAGTTTATCTGTTTCCTAAAACAACTTTTATGCAACAAAACTTACCATACAGGTATGTACCCGGAAGCAAAAATAACATTAGGTGCCTTTCGGAATTAAAAAAAATAAATAAATATGATTAGGGGGTGTTTGGCTGAAGGGGTTGTGTTTAAGGGCATGTGGCAAATGTGGTTGGATAATGTTTGAATATATATTTTTTTAAGGGTATGGGTTTAAAGGCATGGGTTTTGTAGCCGCTGAGTCAGTGTGTAGCATAAAGCTCGCTATTTTCTTCGACATGTGGCCCTTAGGCCGATTATCTACATTTTGCAGATATTAGGCATCCTCCATAACCATCCAGAGGGGGTGGGTTTTGTAATCTATATGCATTAACATTTCTATTCCCATTTATTATTAAACCCTTACGCGTAGTGATTCCTTGCAAAGCAAATAACGACTTGGAGATGGTGAACTTAAAACCATCATGAATAATTATATGGGTTAATGGTCTGGAAAATATACAAACTTTCCACTTTTTACTATTGTGACAATAAACTTTTTTTTTTCCTATTGTAACAAAATAACTTCTTAATGACTACTATTGTAATCAAATGGTAATTAACTTGGTAATTAGCGCCAACTTAAGTGGTAATTAATGTGCCATTTGGTTACAATAGTAGTCATTAAGATTATTTTGTTACAATAGGAAAAAAAATGTGTCACAATAGTAAAAAGTGGAAAGTTTGTATATTTTCTAGACCATTAACCCTAATTATATCTACATAAAACCATTATGTTAGATGAAGTCATTAATGATTTTTTTTTTCTTATCTTTGTAGATGGTGAACTTAACATCTACATTATGAAAGAGCGATAAAGTTAAATACAATGATAATACGGTGTAGTTTACCCTGCCATTTTTGGCCAAACTCACGAACTTGCAGGAGCAAGTTACAACGAGGTTCAAGGAATTGAAGAACAAAACGTTTTGTATAAAATATGAAGACACCGATCGGAACAGTCATTCAATTTTGAGCGACCAAGACCTTGAGTTTTGCATTGGCGAGTCTATTTCAAACAGGACAACAGTCATTAGAATGTTTGTTGACCATGAGGTAGGATGATATTTATAACGAGGTGGTTGCACCCGCGCATTGCGGCGGATTTTTTGCTTCTAGTTTTTATGTTGCTTGTGTTTGGTTATATGTTGGTGCCTAAATTGTGTGCGAAAATTCTTATGTAAATGTGAAGGTATTTTTTTTTTTTTATGGGTTATATTGTAAATTTTTTACCGAATTCATTAGGTATTTGCTAAATATTTGACGAATAAAGTTTGTTATATTGCGGCGGGGGTTTTTGGTTGTGATTTATGTGTATTTTTGTGTGACGAAATTTTATGTATTTATTTGTTTTGTAGATAAGAGGCTTTTTTTTTTATTTTTTTAAGTATTGTTTGTAATTCATTTTCGTATTTAACATTGAGCTTGGAAGAGACAATGCACTGTGACACAATCTCTTCATTTTTCTATTTAACATTGAGCTTGTTCTTGATGATGTTTTTTCTCTTTAAAAAATGCTTTGTCTGCCCTGTACATAAAAAAAGCTTGTAGTAGTTAAATATTAAAGCCGCGTTTGTTTTTAATCAAAAGTTATCCAATCATTGAGAAACATCGTATATTTAACTTACCTAAGTCGTGATTACGAATTTTGTGTAGCTTTCCCTTGATGGAAGCTCTGAAACCACCCTCCTTCTTTGGTGATTTCGCATCATGATCAGATTCTTTCTTTGAATGAATAGTGTCAACAAGGGCATCAATCTCTTCTACCATGAGTGACAATGTAATGTAATGGATAAGAACTTTTTTCTTTCAGAAATATAATACATGATGGAGCATGTATGTAGTGAAGGCGACTGAGAACTTGTATGATGTCTGTCATACCGGTGTTCTAAAGCGCAAAGCGGCGTGTCGGCAAGAAATGGACCAGGTCGCGGTCAAGTGGGTGTGTGAAAAGGCGTAGGATAAAGGCGTGAAAAGGCGGCCTTTTGGTAAAGCGTGGCGCCATTTTAGAAGCATTTAGTGGATTTATGGATTTGGGATTGAATTTCTAGTATTTAATTTATTTCCTGCTTGGCCTCGTAATTTCAAAACTTAATTCCTACTTGGCTCGTATTTTGGCTGGCTATTTGGGATTTGAGCTTTAGTATTTGAAATTGCTCTTAAAAAATGATATAAAATTATAAATACATAACTTATGCACGCCTTAAGAAACGCAAAGGCCTCCCAAAGGCTCGTAAGGCTTGAGGCGTTGCTATGCCGCCATGCCACGCCTTACGCCTTTTAGAACATTGGTCATACTATTGTATGACAAGTCCAACGCAAGGTAAACAAGATCATGTAAAGTAGTTATAAAATCAACGATCTCTAAATTTTACGATCTAGTTTATACGCTGTAACTCAGTAAGGAACAAATAAATTCACCACAGTTGACTTTTGTTGTATTTTTCATAAACACAGAACAAAGCCAGGAATTACAGCTCAAATAACTGATCCAAACTCCAAAGTATGTTCTGCATCTTCCTGTAATAGCTTAACAGACTTATCTACCGTTATATATATAACCACAATATATAGCATAAAAGTAATAACAAACAGGCTATGCTGCATTTTTATGAGGTACAGTTAATAAACGGCTACAAAAGAACACTAAAAAATAACTTGGAGAGCTCAGGTAAAGCATCAACTATGGCCTAAAACCAATTTGAATGCCTCAGATGCAGTTACATCCATGGGCTTTGACGACGACACGAAAAGGATGCAAAGTAAAAGGCCTCGTATGAGCGTGAAAGTAATGAAGGATCATTTTGATTGTTTGGCTTAGCATAACTCACGAGCACAGGTAAGGGAAAGCTTCTTAGCCGAGCATTTCAATGACTTATTTCATTACAGAATTTCAAACTCAAGATTGAAGAGTTCCATCACTACATAAAACTAATCAATTGACCATAAGCTTCAGGGGGCGTTTGGTTTGTATTAGAGAATTGCTATGGGTGTAGGTATGGGAAGGGGTTTACAAACCCATCATGAATGGGGGTTTAGAAAATGCCTAATTTTGTGGGTTTCATACCCATTCACGAAAACCAAACACATAAACCAAACAACTTTATTATAATAAAAGTCATTCCCTCATTGGCTCATTCTCTTACCCCCAAACCAAACACACCCTCATTCACTAATATCAAATAATGAGTGTGAAAGTTTTAAAGGATCATTTTGATTGTTTGGGTAATCATTATTCCCAAGCGCATGTATGAAGTTGCCATGTTTTTAACTGATATCTTTAATAAACAAAACACAAACAATCATAAAACTATGAATAAAGCAACGATGAAAATTAAAGTAAACATCTCCATTAATTCTATTGACAATCAGATAGATACATAAACCATAAGATCCATTCCCTAATTCCAACTAAAACCAACAACAAAACAAAAAGTTTTGCTAAAACCAACACTAACAACTTAAGCCTTCTTTGGAGATTTCTTAGGCGACGGCTTAGTCTTGTCGCCATCAATGACAGCAGATTTCTTAGGCAAAAGCACGGGGTTAATGTTGGGCAACACACCACCGCTAGCAATGGTAACACCATAAAGCAATTTCCCCAACTCTTCATCGTTCCTGACAGCCAATAGCAAATGCCTTGGGTTAATCCTTGTCTTCTTGTTGTCTCTTGCGGCATTTCCGGCCAATTCCAACACCTCAGCAGCAAGGTATTCGAGGACAGCAGCGAGATAAATGGGAGCACCAGAGCCAGTCCTCTGAGCATATCTTCCTTTCTTCAAAAACCTCCCAATCCTTCCCACCGGAAACTGAAGCCCTGCTTTCACTGATTTCGTAACTGACTTCTTTCGTGATCCGGCTCCCTTGCGTCCTCCGGCTCCCTTTGTCTTTCCTGTTTCCATTTTTTTGTTGAGAAGAGAGAGTGTGTTTTTGAAATATGTGAATTTGAATGAATTTGGTGAGAAATGAGAGGGGAGGAGTGGGGCCTATATAGTGTGTGGAAGTTTTCCAAGCTGGCGATCCGTGTGAGTATGTGTTTGTTTTGGCCATTGGATTAGATGAAGGGGTCATCGGATGGTTGAGAGTTGTCACCTCAAACAATATCATTAATTTATAAGTTTTTAATATTCTCAACTTATTCCTGCTATAGATAAAGTTTCCAATAATTTATCAATATGTCTTATAGAAATCATTGTCATTAAAGTTTAAGCAAAAGCTTATTATAAAATAGAAAAACAGAAAAAATAAACTAGAAAGTAGAAAATACAGTAGTTTAGACTTTTTAAATAATTTAAACCTTTCCGACTAGAATTAAAATAGTTGTTCAGTATAATTCACAAATCCATTGACTTTTTCAAATGTTTGTATATTTATTTTCTATAGTAAGTACTAGGTGAGTACCTGTGCTTAGTGGAAGCGATTTCTCACGGCAGACAATTAACAATATGCGATATTGTGATAAGTGTTTTGTGTAACATTTAAAATGTTCAAACGAAGAAGAAAAAAATTGTCGCATGCAATCTCATCTCAATTGATGTTAAAGACGAATAAAGACCATAATGCTCAATAGTGAACATGTTGAGTGGTTGCTTGTATGACAACAACCTTTATTAGAATACACATTATTGACTTAGGGGTTGTTTGATAAAAAATATGATTTAGTGTTGAATGAATCAAAGCTGCTGAATGATTCTAATATGTTGAGTGAATCTGATTACAGTGAAAATGATTGTTTGATATTTGTCCTGAATGACCAATCTGAGTTGCCTGAAATTACCAATTTAACCTTCTGTCTGATTTTGTATTGAACAAAATATACCGTTTGATAAAAAAAAACTATTCACTCGAATAAAAATATAATATAAAGAAAGTAATGTTGGAATAAAAAATGTAAATAGTCTTCTCGAAAGATCATAAAACAATATAAATTACAAACTAATCTTAGGTTGAAGCATTTAAAAATAACTCATCAACAATCTGATTACGGAGTAGTATATTCATTACCTGGGGACCCCATTGTGTGTCGTCCATGCCTTGTCCATCACTTCCTTCACCTTGTTCTTGATAGTAAACATGGTGTTTGCATCGCTCTCCAAAAATAATTGATCGTGAATGTTGCATTTCCTTATGAAGTTGTGGACCGCAAAACACGCAATCACTACATTTCTTTGTCTTTGGAAAGGATAAGGAGCCATTTGTATTAGTATTGGGAACCTTACTTTTAAGACACCATAAGCACGCTCGATAACATTTCTAAGTTGTGCATGAGCATGATTGAACCTTTCTTCTTTTGTTAAGGCACGTTACGTCATAAATCGGCTAACCAATACCTCGTATTACGATACGGTGCCATAAACCCACGAGTGTTTGTATATGCAGCATCACAAAGATAATAGTTGTCTACAATGGTAAGCTTGTGAGAACATTAGTTCACTTAAGAAAATATGGATAACAGCAATAAAACTGTCATGATATGCGAGGATAATACATACTTGGTGGAGGAAACGGGAAGTTAGAGTTTGGATTAAATGCTACTTTTGTCAAAACTCTTGAATCATGAGCTATGCCTTCCCATCCGGCCCAAACGAATGTGAACATCATATTAAAGTCACATATCCCTAATACATTTTGGAAACACTCACCTTTTCCTCTTCCTCTATAACGCATTTGTTGATCGGCAGTATGGCTAGTGTACAAGAGTTCCATCGAGTGCACCAATTGCCCCCTAGATAAGAAACTTGATATATGAGAAATTATTGTTATTCTATAAGGATTTAAACATATATATATATATATTAAATGTACCGAGAATGTTTCTCTTAAGTTTCTTTGTCGTTCTGAAGTATTTGCTTCAAAAGATGTTGACACTATGACTTCTCTTGAAAATTGCATCATCACTCGTAGTACTTCATGAAAACATGCATGAATAGTTTGTGTGGAGTGTTGAAACCTCCGCTTAACCATTCTAAAGCGTTCATTATGACCTATAATTGTCAAATACATTGCCATATTCTCTTCAACGCTTATATTTCTACTATTTTGCAACCAATTTCTTTCTTTCAAGTGATTGCATAACAAAATATATGCATCACGATATAAACGCATCAACTCTTGACATTGTGTATTAGATCCACCTAACAGTTCTTGTGTGTACGCATGACCGGTCAAGGTGGAAGTGTTATCTCTTATCCTTTCTTTCCTTCTTGAAGATTTTATTTTCATATACCAATATATGATGAACAAAACCATAAGCTCATCCTCCAAATCCATATATTACCTTGGAATTATAAAATAAAATCAACAATTAAAAATATGTATCGCTTAAATGACATCATATTCGAAATACTAGAATCAAATAATCTTGCACCAAAAATTCATAACAAGTAAGAACACAGTTACGCAAATTCATATCATCAATTGAAAAGCATGTTCAAAATCCATATCATTAGCAAACATAATATCAAAATGATCAAAACAGATGGTGTTCAAATTCTAAAATAAAGCAACAAACAAATCCCAAGCAAATTTTAATTCTTATTAAACTAGTCCAATATCCCATACTTGCGTCCAGCATTCCTAACCCAATTTTACAAACTCTCTGGCTTTAAGCGCATCCAAACTTTCCTATAATGGCGCTTTCACTAAAAATCATAAGCTGCGACATCGTCAGATGGGTTATGTGTTCCCCACCCAACCTTTTCTAACTTCTCCATGCAAGCATCAATGTCATCTCCTCTATGTTTTTCCATCATAAGTTGAACAACTTTGGCAAAGTCTTCCTCAACAGCAGACTTGTTTGAATTGCTTGCTTGTTTAGCTTTTCGTTTTTTGCTTTGAGGACCAGTAGAACATTCTTTTGTCGAATTTGGGGGTTCTTGTGTTGATGTCGGGATTGCTTGCACATGTTGGATATCATCATCTTCAACTGACACTACATTAGCAGAATCTTCACAATAATTAGAGAGATTAGAAGCTGGTCCCCAACCTTCAAACTCATTGATGGCTGACCCATCAAATAGTTGTGTACAAAGATGGGGGAAAAGCAAGCTAGTACTCCTCACTGGTTCTACGTATTTATTTGACTGTTTAAAAGAACTTATAAGTATAGATATAAAACTATATAGAAAACGATTAGTGTAAATATACAAAGGATAGAATGTGACCTTCATCTCTATCTGACATTCTTCTTCCGTTAAATTAAACGTGTTAGTTACTGGATCATACACGTTTCCTGTTTTGTTCTTTAATTTGGTCCATGCACTAAACTTGCTTTTAAGATAGTCAAAATGTTTTTTCATTTTGTCGTGATCAGTGATAAAATTATGCTCCTTTTTAAGTATTTCTCCAACATTTTTCCATGAAAGCATCTTAAGGCTAATTGTCTCGTCTATTTACATCAACCTCATGTATACAAGCTTCAAGGAACGTTTTAACCACACTTTCTTTTATCCAGTTAAGCCTATGTTTCTTTTGTTTTGAAGATTCACCAACATTTTCCATGCCTCTAAAGATACATTTAATAGCAGTGATTTAACTTTAACTACATATATTTCATTATACATTGACACATATGAGAAGTATGACTACACAGTTTTCCATGCCTATAGAGATACAATTAGTACAAAATTAAGCACGTTTGAAATAAGAAAAATGGTTGTACAATATTAGAAAAGCTCATGGTATTATTAAATTACATCAGTTCACAAGATTAAGGAAAAGCATAGTGGATAGCTGTCTCCATGGATAAATGATAAATTTATCAAAGAAAACCTTTAAATGCATTTACATATTACTTTCATGGTTAAAATAATGTCCAGTCACTTTCACAAAAGGGTTTTTTTTAATAGAAATAGATATGTCACTTCTCCATTTGTGGCTCATTTTGTGAGGCTTTCAGATGTAACTTATACTTAAAGTCCAAAACTAGTAAACTACTGTATGTCATGAGAAAGAGTCCATATCCGACTTTGACTGTCAAATGAGCTAGTTCTTTCTTTGAGTTTCATTTTGAAACTGACCTGGATTTAAATCATGAATCAAAGTAGGCTTATCATATTGGGACAGATAGAGTAGTACTATTTTGAATCTGGATTATTAGTCAAAATGCATTTTGAATGCTTAGCCTACAACTGCAAGTTTGGCATGCATGCCAATGCCATACATATATAATATTGTGAAAAAAATGTTATCAACATGAAACAATTATTGAAAAATAGATACCATGGGAGACCAAAAATATCATATTTGGATTGTTGTTGTGGTCCTAGTAATATATTGTATACATGTGCCTACAGATGGTCTTATCCATGTGATGTACATCAAGATGCCTACTATAATTTACTATGAAATACATATGGTCCTATAGATGGTCCTATTCATGTGATGTACATCAAGATGCCTACTATAATTTACTATGAAACTGGTATGCAAGGGCTACTATTCTAAAGATGGTATGCAAGGGCTACTATTCTAAAGATTTCTAGATATATTTTGATTTAGTACTCCCATCATTCACATAAAGAGCAGAGAAACCATATTGACTTCCCAAGTCGCAAAATTTTCCCAGGTAATGCAAACAAATACTTCGCAAAAATAAAAAACCTAAACTATAAAAATTAATAAGGTTTTACCTGCAACAATTGTATGACAATTGGATCAAGAGAAACCAAGCGTATTAAGCATGAGAGAATTTTATGTTTCTTAGGGGTGACTCGTGAGGGTGGTTTATGAGATTGCGTATGAAATAAAAAGGGTATTTGAGAGATATTAGAAGTGCTGAATCACAGGGCAAGGGCATGGGAGGTGCGTATGAAATAAAAAGGGTATTTGAGAGATATTATAAGTGCTGAATCACAAGGCAAGGAAATGGGAGGTGGCCCATTCAGAACTGGGTTGGCCCACTCAGTACACCTTTTTTTTCTACCAAACAGCTTCACCAATGATAGATTCAGTTTTGATCACTTAATTGTTTTATTAAGTAGCTATCAAACGTGCCCTTAGTTATAGTAGAAGATTGTTATCCAATTCATGTCAAACAAAACGATTGGCTTGCAATGAAAGTTTTAAATTGGCACAACTGACATTGATTTGTTTAGTGGTATGATTTCAGAAAATTGACCCAATTAAGAGCATTATCCTAGTTTTAAACGCCAAAATGTATATTGTGAAATGATTTGTAGTTTATTGTCATATAGTTGTAATGAATTTTGAAACTTGTTTGCCTAGATTATGATGAACATATTAATGTTCGGATTCTTTTTTCAATGCCCTTACAATGTTACCTCATATAGACCCCGATTTTATTAATGCACTTAAAAACCATTTCAGACTTTCCTCACTTTCAAGTCCTAGATGAGTAGGAAGTCAGACTTACCGAATTTTCCATTTCATATTTTCCTCGCTTTCAAGTTTTTTGGTTTATTTGCATTACAATTACAATAATTTCCTTGATTTGTTTAGATTTAATTTTGTTTACATTTTAAGTTTTTCCACTTTGAAAACTTCTCACTTTCTCACTTTGATCATTCTTTTTTTATAGACGAGTACCCGTGCATATCAACGAGATTTTCTAGCAGCGAATAGTTATAGCGATATTTTGGTTACATGGTTAATAGTATTTTTACATAGCTCTTAAAAAGATCTATAAACTTTAGTCGAATAAAAAAATTCTATGAACAATTGACCACAATATGAATAAACTTTTGATGTCACCAAAGTCACCTCCCGACAATGTTTATTAAAAATACATTTTTAGAGTTTTGAGATGTTAAAAAATTCATAAAGTGTAGCAATATCTTATTCTTTTGTGTTGTTATAATTAAGATTTTGCCTTAAAAATAGTAGTGTTTTAAACTTATGGGGTTCTAGTGAGTACTCGTACACCAAATCACCATTTGTTGATTTGATGTGTTTTTCATTAACTATGGGTGAATCCCTTTTACCTAAAAATAAATAAAATAAAATAAAATTTCTACCATAGTGCCATGACTAACATACCACAAGTACAAAGTAGCCTACACTTTCCCAATATTTTGAAAACTTACTTTTAGCTTATCTACACGCCAATTTGAATTTGAAATAACTAATGGGTCGAATATGAAAATGGATTTAGGTGAAATATCAGGAATTCCTTTGTATGTTGGGGTTTGTGCAAGGCTTGTTACAGATAAGACTTTACAATTTCAAATATATAAGATCTTTTATCAAATCATTGACATTCAAGTTTGAGATAATATCATAGTTATGAAATCCAAACACCACTGAAATAACTAAAGATCCAAATAATAGTGATCCAGTGAAATCCAAGCACCATCCAAATCACTAAACCTAAAACAGGTCCAAACATTATAGTTCACCAACCCAAAACACAAAAAACTAAAAAACTAAAAAAAAAATTACCAACAAATTAAATAAAAATTAACAAATATACACACCAAGTTAAACAAAATAGACGTAGATAAAAAAAACTTTACATAAACTTTATAACAAACAATTCATAAATTTTATAACAATATTTACATAAAAGTTAATATCAATATTTACATAAACTTATAACAAAATTTACCCACAAATATTAAAAAGAGTAAAATACATCGTTCGTTCCTAATCTTGTACACACGCATCACGTTGAACCAAACCTTGGCGTTTTCATCGCCGGTGGTCCAAAACAATGCTTTTATACTCTAGACAAGTCCCTTGACCAGGATTGCCAAAGTCAACTTAAATTTTCTAGGTTTACATCGAGGGTATAATAGACCATTCACAATTTTAACATGCCTTAGTTAAAATCTAACCCAACCTTCAACCCAGGGACCAAATGTGATTATGGCTATGCAACTAGCCGTTTCTTCCCTGATACGCTAGCATTTATTTTCGCGCGAACCAATAAACCCACCCAACAACCAACTTTACTAATCATATAACACCACTTTATCTAGAAGCGATCAGAAAATCAAAATCCTAATCTAAATCCTCATTTCGAAACTCAAAAGACTAACTTGACTTCAAACAATACCATGTCGATCGATCGTATTAGCAACATGCCATATATAGTGATCAAAAACATTTTGAATCAGTTGCCTTTGTTAGAAGCGGTGAGAACCTATAGTTTAGCGAGAAATTGGAGGTCTAAGTGGACTTTGCTCACCAATGTTATAGTTGATGAGGATTTATTTTATTATTTAACATATGATTTTGATGGGAGGCATGTTACTAGACTTTTAAATCAGCTTATGGGTCCCATAAGAAAGTTTGTCTTCTCTGTTGAGCCAAGATCAATGTCTGGAATGGAAGACATGAATTATGAAGAGATTCGTATTGGCTTTTGTTTTTGGCTCGACATGGAATTGAGGAGCTGACCATTAGAAACTGGTATGGTCAACGAGTTACGTTTCCAACCGAACTTTACTCGTTATGGAGTTGAAACATCACGGAACTTCATTGTTGTGCTATGGCTACTTTGGAATATTTTCATAGCTTTCCGAATCTATTGATCATATAATTGATTCATGTCAATTTTCTAACCGGTACAGTTTGGGAGTTTATTGCTGGTTGTCCCTTACTTGAGTCTCTTAAAATGGATCGTCCTACTACAAACAAGATGAGACTACGGGATATTGCAAAACTTAAGAATTTGAAGAAGTTAGATTTGTCATTCGGTCTTTATAATGTTGTGACGACAATCACAACATCCGATATCTTTCACCTGACAAGACTTCCAAATCTTGAGACCCTTACATTGGATTTTCAGCATTGCACGGTAAGAACAATTTGAGTTTTACACTTATAATTTTACAATGTTAAAGAAATGTCTAACAATAATGAAATTTAATCTTTAAAAATTGTTGTAGCTGATACGAGAATCTAATTCTAGGATGAATGTCTCTGTGCCCTTTGTATCCCTGATTAATCTTAAGCTGTCCGAAGTCGATTTTAGGAACAGTGTTATGGTATCGCTCATCATTGAAATGATTTGTGGATCTCCAAATTTGAAAATGATGGATACCAGAGTAAGTGTAACTTGTAATGCATATGTATCAAATAAACATTAAGTAAATTGCCATGTTTGTGTATCTCAACACTATTTGATTTTTGTTTTGCAAACAGCTTTAGTGTTCTACCTTTGGAAAAAATTCCAATGTTGTAGACGAAACACAATCGGCCATGGGACTATAGACTGTGGTGTTTCGAGCTTTTCCCAGATCAGAGCATGAATTAACTTTAATAAAGTTTATACTTGCGTGCTCCCGGTCGCTAAAGACAATCTATATCAAGCTCAATAATAGGAGTCATGATGGGAATGAAAATATCAATATGAATTGGGAGTTGGCTAGGAAGCTGTTGAAACTCCACCGAGCTTCCCTCACAGCCGTGGTAGAGTTATTTTAGTGGTTGTAGTTTATGTATGGGTTGAATACCCTATGACAATTCATGTTGCAAAATAGTATTTTGGTATTTGTTTATATGGTTTTCTTAAATTTAGCTTGTTCATATGTTGTTGTTTGTGCGTATTGTTGGTGATGTAAGTTTGACATTCGAAAGTCAAACTTCCATTTAGCATTTCAATTTGATTGTAGAAAGTAAAACTGCAATCCGTGAGTCTGAAAACTTTAGAATTTCCAGTTTACTTTAGTTAGTCAACATTCAAAATGGTGAATGGCCATTTTCTATTTGCATTTTGACTTTGTAAAGTCAAAATTGGAAAACCATTAGTCAATATTTGTTAGGGAATTTATTGATATGTTTTGCAAGTTTGACTTTACAAAGTCAAACTTCTAATGATTTTGTGTTGTTTAATCTTCAACTAAATTGTAGTATACGTAAGTTGGCAAATTGAGAGACCAATTGTGTATTTTAAAGTGATTATCGGGTGGGAGTTTTAAGTATGACAACGGCAACCAAGACAAATTCAGGGACCAAGTGTGAAAAAAAAGTCACTATTAGACCCCTTGACCGTCTCTACCCTAAGACGCTATTTACTTGTGCACACGAACCAATAAACCCATCCACCACTTTTTCCACACACACATAATTTCCAATGAAAGATTTCCCTATTTTGAATGAACTCATGGAGATTGCTGGTTCATCTAACTTAAATGATCATATGGCGGTGTAGTTTGGGGAAGAGGCTGCACAATAAGGGCTTTTGAAAGCTAGTTCGTGAGCATTGATTGTAACACCCCAACCCGACGAGGGTAGAAGTGTCACATTCTGGTGTCATATCAGAACATACAAAAAAATTTTACAAGCGGAAGTCTTAAGGAAAAACGTACCAAGTCATATAAACAAATGACTTACAAGAAAATTACAAAATCCAAAATGTCTAAAATAAAATGAAATCTCAAAACAATAGCCCGACACAATAAGTCAAAATAATAAGGTAACTAGGGTTGGTCCACTCGGATAATCCAACTCTCAGCCCATCAAAGCCCATCTTCAAATCTAAAAACCGCCGAGGAAAGAAATGCGGTGAGCTTAAAAAGCCCGTGAACGGATATAACAAAGAAGCTAAATAAAAGCATAAACGAAATGAAACAAAGGGAATTGATAACAAGATCGCAGCGAAAAGAGAACAATGAGTCAAGAGGATCTGCGAACACAATTACACGGATATCCAAAAGAACAGATAACAAGGAGAATGAAGCAAAGCAAAGCATCGATGACATGTATACAAGTACATACAAACCAAGCGTACAAGTCTTGAAACATAAGTAAGCATAGCAGACGTCATATCCACACAACATATATATGGCGTACAATCGATTCAGGAAATCATAAGACATACAAGTCAAAGAGAAATCTAAAGACAAGCGAAAGCAATTAATTAATAAGTGAGCATGGCAATCACACGAGTCAAAAACCCTTAGTTGAAAACAAAATCAGATATCATAACGGCGGAAGTACTAACGATGAGTCAAAACATGGCAGTCACGCGTAACAAGTAGGAAATACGATATGAACATTATAATTAAATGAACTAGGGACATAGCAGGGCAATTAAACAAGTTAACAAGTCAGACGTCATAAGTTGAACCCTTTACCCAAATCAGCCCGTAGCATAGCCAAATGTAAACATGGCAGGTCAACAATAGCGGACAAGGATACAGCGGATAGTCATAGTCCACGAGATTAACGAGCGAAGTACACATAATAAGCAGACAAAACTATCGATTACACATTAGCATGGTCACTAGACAATTGAGGGTCACATACAGTGAGATCACATATCATCAGATGACAACCGGTAACTCAGATAACCGCATATTAATCACATCATAGCAGGATAATCGGTAGTCACATAAAACATGAATAGCATAATCAAATTCAATAAACATATAATAACCCGGTACGTGAATGGAACGATAGTCCGAAGTAACGGAATGAGAGTGTGACAGATCAAAGCAATGGAATATATATATCTTGGTAGTAGAGTGAGTCATATAAGGGTACTGAGTAATGAACAATTTATACAAAATATGGTGCGTTGGGGAAAACAAAAAGTACAATATAGGTCTATCAAAAGTGTAAGGGTTGTCAGAAATCTACCACGAGCCCGGAACCATATCATATCATATCATAAGTAACCATTGTATTGGTGACCTCGGAATACCATACATAATAGGAGTAGAGACCTCAGTAACAAATGGAGTAGCTAGCTCCGGAATGTGAAGAGCGTATTACACGACATCATTCACCATATAAATCATATCATATCATATCATATCATGTTAAATCCACTAAAACATATCATATCTAGGATGCATCCATACGCCCCCGGAACATATCATAGTGGCCAAATCATATACATATAGTGAGCTCATAATCATATCATATCATAATGGGGACGGTGTGTAACATCACTCATACACCTGGAGTCATGCCATTGGTGCATCAATGACACGGTCATGTTACCTTCATGACTAGGAACACTTATTTGGCTCGGGTATCAAACGGAGGTCAAAGCATAATCATATCATATCATAAGGGTTCATATCAAAGTTCATATCAAAGGTTCAAAAGTCAAAGGTTCATATCATATTTCCATAATATAAGTTCATAATCGAGAGGTTCATAATCGGATGGTTCATAATCATAAGGTTCATAATCAGAAGTTCAGGATCATAACAAACGAATATCATAGCGAATAGAATCATATCAAAGGATTATATCGGAATCATATCAAAGGATCATAGCATAAGGAAAATCATAGCAAAGGAATATCATAAGTGAAGCAAAGTCAAGGATTGAAAAGTCAGGAGAAATCCTTACTGAAAAGGGATAGAATATCTGTACCTTAGCAATGAAAGCAAATGGAAATGTGAGTACGAAGAAATAACGTCACGTCTTCTTCAGCGAATCTACACGGATTACGATTCGTATAATACTTATTAGTTCATTTAAGTGATACGGTTATTGCTTATATGAATTGTATTAATATTTTTAGATTTATTAAGCGTATTCTCATTTTTAGTAATGGACGGAATTAAAATATTTTAGGGTAATAATTTATATTTAGCGAAACTTAGAGGTTACAAATGATAAATGGTAAACCTAAAGGTTTAATATGACTAAGATCTTATTTGAGGGTTTTATATGAAGTTCATTAAAACTTAAGGTTTGCATGTGATACTTATCAATTTTAAGGGTTTAAAATGTAATTAAACTTTAAATGCCTTATATTACTTATCAAATTTCATGCATGTTAAAAAGAAAGGACATATGTTCACATACATGATCGACCATGTTTAAGCTTGCTCACGGTTCAAATGACTAACATTTACGACTAAGTAAACACGTATTATGATTGACCCCCAACTCATCTCCCCGATACGTTCAAAACACAAACCGACTAATGCATGAATCCCGCTATCACCCTCAAACTTACCCCCACAAGGCTACCCATTACATTTCAATTGTTCATTTCATACATATATAACGCATGCACACATATACCCTCTCGATCCAATCTTAACATATCAGTATATAAAGTACATGCAAAATTTACTAATCCAATATGCATGCACCAATCACACGCAGAGCTTGAATGTATAAACAGACCTATGCGTTATATTAGTTTATGGATGTCTAATATCAAAGAAACACATTATCAGTTATAACTATAATATGCATGTTCAAGTCTTTAATCCATATGTCATGCTATATTCAAATGCATCATATCCTTAGTTCATAATATGTCATTTCTTATTCGCATGTTTAGATTTAAATTGTGGTTTTAGTTTTAAGTATACCTCTTGGCGGTATGATAGGTCGAAACGAAACGAAACCGAACACAAGTGCGAACACCACCTCGAACGATCGAACCAAATACCCGGCGTGGTGAACGAGTGTGATCACCAACTCTAATACGAGTGCTAATATTTAACGAGGTGTGATCGAGACCCAATCCCACGTGTACACTAATAGTTACACGTACCCGTTACAAGATTAATCCCGCAAGCTATCGAACCAAAACCTTAACCTACGCATGAGCCAAACTTAGATGTACACGATGGCTATACATAACCCAAAAGTCTGCGAGTCACGAACAACAACCCTCCAGCGAATCGAAGCTAAAATTGCAACTCACACATGAATTGAAACCGGACCCAAGGTACGAACACCAACCCAAATTTGAACCTCGACCTTTAGCTTATACATACACTCACTTTTATTCATAAGAATGTGATTGAGTTTAAAGTTTGGTTAACTGATATTGTCATATTGGAGGAGTGTATGTGATGGTTGCATATAAAGGATTTGTCAACAAACGTTCGACTAACTTCGGGAGGTTAGAGGTGAAAATATTGACGAATATTTGGCTAAGTTTGAGCGTGGGTTTATTTTGGTTTAAGAAAAGATAACACGGTTATTCTCAAAAAAGGTGAGGGAATTGATTGTGCCAAAAAATTTGGGTTGATTGGTTCAATCACATCCTTTCCAATTATAAATGTTCATCTTCTATTTTAAAATGTGTATATATCATTTAAATAAATTTGGTCTAGCCTAAAGGACATGTAGGCGTGTGATGGAAATATATATAAGTGTATTAGTCGAATTTATGGATACATAAAATAGGTTCCGATTACATGAGACATAAATGGCAAAATTTAGAGTTTTACGTATTTCAAAATTATTAAGCTCAAAGGGCAAAATAGTCATTTAACACGTTTACGGTTTTTTAGGGTTTTACAACTCTTCCCCTCTAAAAGAAAATTTTCGTCCTCGAAAATTGAAGTCATGAAGGTACGAGAGCGTACAAGTTCAAGGCAGATGTAGCAATCCATAGTCTCACACAGATCATAACGATTCCGGCTCCAAAGCGTACAAAACTTACATGTAACGGATGTGGGTGAGAATCTCGCAAAGAGTTAGAATTTCAATGAACATGAGTGACAAATAACGGATACAAGTCATATTCCATTCACGTACCAAACCCAGGCATTTCCCAAGATGTCGTATGATTTCAATAAGTTCAAATTATATGATCTCGGTATTATCACGGTGATCAGGCGTCATAATACTTGCATCACATAACAAGTCTTTATTGTCATCATATTACGTCGGGTCATGACAAACCACATAACCAATATCACATACAGATAGCAATTAACATACCAAAACAGACCAGATACACATACATGCAGCATATAATACATCAAACCAACTTACCATAACACAAAGAAGGGAGGCCACCAACTTGCTCAAAATGGTTCCTCATGACTCATTCTGACGGCGATCCAAAAACAAAACTGAGATATACCCGAATGCTAAACGATAAAACTTCACGATTCAAACCGAGTTCTAAACAGATCAAAGAATGCAATACTGATCAAAATCACTTAGCAAAATATCAAACCGCCTCAAAACGTGGGGGTAGATAAATGGGGTCTTTTGGGGGCTAGTTTTGGAAATATAGGTTGGTAAAAAGGGTATATAAATTGGATCTTTTGTTCGGTTGTTGGTCGTGGTTTGATCTAGTTGTTTTTGTTCTTGTAACCAACTATATTAATGATGAAATATCATCTAAGTTTTATGTATTTAATCTGTTTTTGTATTGTGATATTGGGTGTATTGTTTCTAATTAGTATCAGCAAAACCAAACATCCCCTTGTATCACCAAAACCAAACATCCCCTTTTATAAGCAAAAGTTATATCAGCAAACCAAACACCCCTTGTTTCAGCAAAACCAAAGGTAGTGGTTTATAAATATGTGTTGAAAATGCAAATTCTTTAGCACTAAATCATAATGTATTGACAATGGTGTATTGTTTAGGAAGAAATTGGTATGGTGTTAGTGTTGACAGTGGGACTGAACACGCCCAATACCTCAAATTGTAAGATCTTGAATTTTGACTTACCCAAGTCAAACAAATTTATGAAATGCCACAAAATTGTAACTTACTAATGTGGTATGACTTGGGTAAGTCAAACCTATTAACAAATACACAACGATTTCAAGCAGTTACAATGCACAACCAAACACTATTACTTACATAAGAACCCAATTTTTTATTGATCGATTTCATGTTCACAACTACTACAAAGTTTCCTATCATCTAAACATAAACTTAGCTAGACCCACAACTCTCCCTATCATCTTTTTCCTTCATTTCCTTCCTTTCCTTAAGATATTTAACAAAATTTTTAGATTTGTAATCCTGTTTCCCAAATCGTTAACCTTTGATAACACAATGTCAGCCTCTTCCTTCTCTTTCTTAACACCCAAACCCTTTTCATTTGGGCAGTCTTCTTTCCTCAACGAACTCAACAAAGCCTTCCCCTTATCGTTTTGTGCCATTATTGTTTTTTTTTCTTTGGGTAGAATGTGTGTTGCTTGTATTTTGGGTTCAATGTTGTGTGTTGTTGGTACTAATATGGTTGAAGGTTGGGTTAGATTTTAACTAAGGCATGTTAAAATTGTGAATGGTCTAGTATACCCTCGATGTAAACCTAGAAAATTTATGTTGACTTTGGCAATCCTGGTCAAGGGACTTGTCTAGAGTATGAAAGCATTGTTTTGGACCACCAGCGATGAAAACGCCTAGGTTTGGTTCAACGTGATGCGTGTGTACAAGATTAGGGATGAACGGTGTATTTTACTCTATTAAAAAGTTACCAAACAATGTCTGACCATAGATAAGGTTCTCGCGGCAGTGACAACAACACCTTCTGTTGGCTGTTATGCAAATTCCGGCAACGCATTCGTTGAAAGCGGCGACTGAAAAAACGTGATAGCAACATAGATCTAGAAACAACTTTAAAACTAAATACATAAATCTATATATAAAAATTCAAAACTTAAAAAACAAACCTCAAAATATGATAAACTCGTTTGTGATATAGAGGCTCTGGTAGTGAGGTTGTTGTGGTGGTTAGACTCGTACGTAGTGGGTCTCGATGGTGGCGACGACAGTAGCTCCAAGAAATCCTATAAAAGATTGACACAAAATTTTTAAGAACTAAAATCTGTAAAGAAAATCATATGGATCTAAGGTTGTCACAAATTCCAGCGACCGCAGTTTTTGGGCGAGACAAAGGCGACAACGGTATTTTCCAGCAAGACTGCGACTTTTTCGGCAAATGATGGCTGTTAAAAAAATGTATTTTCTTTTTATTAAAACTCAGATCTACAAATAAAAAATACGGATCTATAAAAAAGAAGACTCAAAACTTAATTAATAGTCATAGATCTATTAAAACTCAAAAGTACCTCAGAACATAAAAAAAATCTTTTGGTGGCTGTTGGGTTCGATCATTGGGTTCTCGATGGTGGTGACGTCTAGTGGAGGTGACGTCCGGTGGTTGTGACTCTGATGGTTTTGACGTCCGGTGGTGTTGAGATCCTGTGGTGGTGGCGAGAGTTTTGGTGGTAGGAGATGAGAGTTTGTAGGGTATGTGTTTTTGTGTTGTGTGTGTTTGTAAAGAAAAAAAGAAAAGAGATATGTGTTTCTAGCAATACTTTCCTGTTTTAGTTTCTACACATAATAAATACTTTCCTGCATTAAATTTCCAGCCTTTTTATTTTAAACACTGTCAAACTTTCCTGTAATACTTTCCAAACGCCGAAGCTTTCAAGTCCATGCAATCATTTCCAAACGGCACAAGGTGCTAATTTCAGTTTTTCAATACTTTCCAAACGCCAAAAGGTTTCAACTTTCAAAAAATCATTTTAACATTTAACCTTGACTTGCAACTTTCAACTTTCAACTTTTTCCCATTTTATGTAGTAAAGATTATAAATTACATGAAATTTGAAAGAGCAATTTAATGTTTCACACCCGACATTGCATCAAAGGTGTTGTTCCCAATTAAGAGGTTGAAAGTAGTGGTTGGTGACTCAGTCATCGTCACCTCAATTTTCTCTCTCCTATCACTTCACTCACTCTCACTCACCATACATCCGTTTTGCTCACCCTCTTTCATCTTTCATTAAAATACCTACTGTATATAAATATACTCCACTAAATATCTTACACACACTCACAAAACAAATAAAAAAAACATTTATTTTTACATGAGGCCCACAATTGTTGAACACACACTATGGTGAGTCAGTCACCATAAACACAAATCTTCCATCGTGACCCTTGCATGTGTTTTGGAGGTGGAGCGTAAGTGAGTCAGTCACAACACACACTCACCATCCAGTGTGTCTAGTTCAACTTAAGAACTAAGTTAAACTACTTATCATGCAAACATATGTAAAGTTTAAACCATTTTCATGCTTCGCTTCATCTGCAGTTATCGGTGTAATAAAGCAAGGGGAGAATACTTTTAAAGCAGTTTAAACAAATAACACAACAAAGTTTTCAACGTTTAAATTTCTTATTGAATGAATCAAATAATTTGACAATAATTGTTTGTGGAATAACAATCCTAGTTGAATGACAATTTAGGTTATTTTCTCTCTAACTTAAACACGAACCTTAGTTATGGTTTAAGTAAGAACTTATTCTTACTCGTTGAATGTTTAACAACCAAAGTTCTAATCGAGGATTAAATGCTATTGAATGTGTATCACATTAATTTCAAGAGATGCATTTACTCTTTTACAAACATTCTATTATAGTAGAGAATTAGGGTTACAAATGGTTCATACTTTACACGTGTTGAGCATCTAATGTGTGGTCGTAGCAGCAACAACCTATGTCTTGTAGTTTACCCAGGTCGTTCCGACCCATTTCATAACCTGTTTTTTCAGATTTTCAATGCAAATAATAACTTAAAACGTACAAATCACATTCGCTTCAAGTTCAACGACTACATATTGTTCAACGACAACAACATAAACTTAAAGGGTTCACAACAAACATAAATTGTTTAAAAGCATAAATCGTTCTACAAACCAACCTAACAACGACAACATGGAAAACCTTCGTGTGGATTAGTTTTTCATTAAGTCGTCGCTTAAATTTGTACTTAACATTATGCCGTTTTCCTAATCAAATAAACGCAAGCTGTTTATTTGAATGTGTTAATTAAAGTTTAAACGTTTATCAATTTGGAATGTAATTCGTATGTTTTAGTTATTTGACGTGGTTTAACACCATTCGATGTAGTCATGTAGTCCTCCTTTCAAGTCAATTTGATCTCTGGTTGTAGGAAGGTGGTGTTTTTTTATAGTGGTTTAGTGGTGTCTCATCCTCATAAAATAAACTAGTAAATATTGTTGAACGTTGATCAAGGACTCAAGATGCCAAAACAATTTAGCATTTGGAATTTAATTCGTATGTTTTAAAGTGCTATTAATGTTTAAACATTTATCGATTTGGAATGTAATTCATATGTTTTACTTATTTGTTATGGTTTAACACCGTTCAATTAAATTAACTTTCATTTATAACTATTTTAAAATACTTATAAATAATTTAAATTATTTTAAATAATTTTCAATTATAAAAATTATAAAAAAATAAAAAATTAACCTTTAGCAACCAGTTTTAGGCAAAGATTCCTGCCATTAATAAAGCAAAAGAGTGATTTTGACCGGAAAAAAATTTGTCTTCAAAAATTTTTGTCTTCAAACTTATAGCAACCACATGTGGTTGCTATAGGTTACGGTCAAAATTAGGTTAGTCAGATATTTGCAATACTCCACTTTTGTCGTCTAGTGAGCCTTTGGCGACTACACATAATCGCTAAAGGTGGGATGTGTAGTCGATATAGGATGTGTTCAAACACGGGGCTAAGATTTGTTCCTCTACTCAAACTTAAACTCCTAGGCAACCAAGGCTCTTATGCTAGTAAAATATATCAAGTCAACATGAACACCTATAACTAAATCCTTGCAATGTACGTGGACCGAGTGTTACACAAGTTGAGTGAGTTTTCTAATAATCGCCAATTAGAAGGTAGTAAGAAATAGACATCAGGAAAAAAAATATATTTAAAAAACTAACAGAATTTATATACTACGTAATTTGATTAGCCGCGTTCCAAATTTCCATATGTACCCCTTCATCTCCCGCTTCATAAACCACACCATCATCACACCTGCATTGTGGAATAAATTACTCTGTGTGCGTGTGTGTGTTTTTATTTGAAAACATCTAGATTTGCTTTATCTAAAAGTGAAGCTTGGAAGGAAAATGACACTGTAAAAAGTGATGCCATAGTCCTTTCTTTTAGCCAAAAAATAAACCACAACAAAAACAACTTTTTTAAAAAGCACAATAGCCGTCAGTCGCACAAAAGCACTATGATTTATTTTGAGAATTGGCTTTTTTGAAGAGGCCTAAACTATTTTTTAATTTTTTAATTTTTATTTTTTAAAATGTTGATTGTGTTTTATGATATGAAAAGCGTTTTGAATAAGTTTATCCATAGTAGCAATAGAATTATAATATCAAAAGGTTTCATTTTTGAGCTATTTTTAGGAATTTTCTCAAAAGGAAAAGACTCAATTAAGGTTTTTAGTTGTTAGGATGATTGATAAAAGTGCTTAAAGTAAATTTGTCAGCTGCTTTAAGCAATTTGTCCTGTTTTGATATAAATATATTTGATTTGACACTCGGGAACTCAAACAACCACCACCAACTGAGTCTAGTGGTCAGGTTTGCTGATGTCCTTACAAGTGATCTCATATTCAAACCTTT
>OU343221.1:79117179-79206487 GCA_910596185.1 Chrysanthemum makinoi | reverse complement strand
TTCAATTTGAGCGACCAAGATCTTGAGTTTTGCATTGGCGAGTCTATTTCAAACAGGACAACGGTCATTAGAATGTTTGTTGACCATGTGGTAGGATGATATTTATTTTGGTCTTTGATGAATAACGAGGTAGTTGCACCCGCGTGTTGCGTCGGGTTTTTTGCTTCTAGTTTTTATGTTGCTTGTGTTTGGTCATATGTTTGGTGCCTAAATTGTGTGCGAAAATTCTTATGTAAATGTGAGTGTATTTTTTTTTGTTTGTTGCTTGTGTCTATACATATGTGGGTTATGTTGTAAATTTTTTACCGAATTCGTTAGGTATTTGCTAAATATTTGACGAATAAAGTTTGTTATATTGCGGCAGGGGTTTTTATGTGTGACGAGATTTTATGTATTTATTTGTTTTGTATATAAGAGGTTTTTTTTTTTTTTTTTTGGTTTTTGTTTAAGTATTGTTGTAATTCATTTTCGTATGACTATTTTTATTTTTATTTTTAACGGTGGCATATTATTAAATGAAAACTAACAAGACGCTAGCAAATACATAAGCGATTTCAGCCAATCAGTCAAAAGGTATTAAGTACCCGAAACGGGCAATCACCAATATTGGAAAAAACAAAGTTCAAGAAATATTGAATGCAATTAAACTAGAGATACATACATTGTTATCTCCTCATGAATCAGGATGTTCACTTTGAAGACAATCACAATTCAGATAGGTTACATTGTGCAAGAAATTATCAGGTAATGAATTGATCTTTGGGATTAATACAAATCCCGACACTTTAATTGGCTTGGAAGAGACAATGCAGATGCCTGTGACACAATCTCTTCATTTTTCATATTTAACATTGAGCTTGTTCTTGATGATGTTTTTTTCTCTTTAAAAAATCCTTTGTCTGCCCTGTGCATATAAAAAGCTTGTAGTAGTTAAATATGAGGTGTCGTGACAAGGGTTAACTTCGTCGTCGTGCCACCTCAGCGCCACATCAGCATCCCATTTTTCCACAACTAACCACAACAAACCCCCTCCTCACTCATAACAAACCTCAACCTCTTCATTTGGGGCCCACCGCTACCACTTTATTTTTTTTATTCAATTTTCATATAAACTAAATTTATTTCATTAATAATTAAAACTACAATACATAACAAAAAAAAAAAAACGATAAAAACGATAATAAAAAAAAAAAAAAACGACACGGGTAAAAAAATACAACACATACTAATATCGTAACCTAGTCATCTCTATCCTGATATTTCTTGACTAGGCTCGCCTCTTGCGGATAATTTCTGCTTTTACCAGGTCAGGATTGGTACTCGGATCTATCATGAGAAAATCCATCTCGATCTTCTCTTGCCACGTTTTCTCCCGCCCGCGTAACAAGCCCTTTGAGCATCGGCTTTTTGAGCATATATTTCGATATATGTCCGAAAAACTACTCGTTTGACTTCCACCGGAGCTTGCAGCGCTTGACGAAGTCGACTGTTTCTTTCCGCTCGTTTGCATCCATCTCTTTCAGGCCGAGGTCGTTTGTCCGGCCCGAATATATCCTCGAGACATGTAATGTCAACAGGATCTTCGGCATCCCACTTGGGATAATTTTTCAAAACAGCCCAACATTTTTCATACAAAACTCCCTCCCACCAAAACGGTGCGTAAAGTTAACTTTGGCATTCTCGACATGATCTTGCTCATTTTCACCACTTCGACGATGAAGATGTTTGTAAACAGCGTTGAACTTCTGGCAATCACCGTTAATCCTTGTCCATTTACCCGTTATCATGTTCTTGCCACGCTGGTTATCGGTTGTCTTAGAATTGAACATGTCGAGAATGTCTAAAAGCTCCGGGACGGTCATTGCCCATATCTTTATCTTGGGAAATTTCTATCCAACGCTGCGCAAGTAACATTTCTTCAGACTTGGTCCACTTCCTCCTGTCCGCTTGTGCTATGACTTCAACATCTTCGTCATCGTCCTTGTCCAAATCTGCGAGTTTTTGCCTTCGACTTTTTGCCCCTGCCTTTGCCGGTTCACGCTTTTGGAACTTTGAATTGTGAACCGGACGGTTGTGATTCCATTTGGGCCAACTGTGGAGGTGTGACGGGCTAAAAACTGTGGAAGTTGTGACGGGTTAAAACCGAGGTGATTGAAATCGGGAGGGGTAAGTTGAATCCTTGTTGAAACCTGATATGTTGGTTAAGCATTATTTCTGTGGAGACGGGTTGGAATTGGTCGAAGAGGGGTAGACGGGTTTGAAGACCCCCGTATTGTTGTGGGTTTGAGTTAAGTAGATTTGTGAAGTATCCTCCTTCATTTGGGTTTTGAGACATTGTGTAAAATGATATTGTTGGTTAAGAAAGATTTGTTGTGTATTTTGGGTTTGAAGATGTGTAAAATGATGAAGATGAAGATAGTTTATATAGGAGTGGTGGGTTTAAAAAAAAAAAAAGTTAACGTTAAAAAAAAATTTACGTTAAAAACTAAAGTTAACGTTTTATAACGTAAACTTTGCTTTTGTGTCAGAAGGCAACCTCGTCGTCCCCACGATTTCACTTCCACGGCGACAAGCCGGGTCGGTGTGGCGGCGAGCCACGGCGGCGCTCCACGTCACCCACGGCGAGCCACAACTAACTCCACACCGGATGCTCTTAAAGCCGCGTTTGTTTTTAATCAAAATTTATCCAATCATTGAGAAACATCGTATATTTAACTTACCTCAGGCGTGATTACGAATTTTGTGTAGCTTTCCCTTGATGGAAGCTCTGAAACCACCCTCCTTCTTTGGTGATTTCGCATCATGATCAGATTCTTTCTTTGAATGAATAGTGTCAACAAGGGCATCAATCTCTTCTACCATGAGTGACAATGTAATGTAATGGATAATAACTTTTTTCTTTCAGAAATATAATACATGATGGAGCATGTATGTAGTGAAGGCGACTGAGAACTTGTATGATGTCTGTCATACTCCATGGTGAGGATATTGTATGACACAGTAGTGCTAGAATGGGAACTTGTATCGACTATCGACCAACCTACAACAAGTCCAACGGAAGGTAAACAACTCATGTAAAGTAGTTATAAAATCAACGATCTCTAAATTTTACGATCTAGTTTATAGGCTGTAACTCAGTAAGGAACAAATAAATTCACCACAGTTGACTTTTATTGTAATTTTCATAAACACAGAACAACGCCAGGCGTTACAGCTCAAATAACTGATCCAAAGTATGTTCTGCATCTTCCTGTAATAGCTTAACAGACTTATCTACTGTTATATATATAACCACAATATATAGCATAAAAGTAATAACAAACAGGCTATGCTGCATTTTTATGAGGTACAGTTAATAAACGGCTACAAAAGAACACTAAAAAATAACTTGAAGAGCTCAGGTAAAGCATCAACTATGGGCTAAAACCAATGTGAATGTCTCAGATGCAGTCACATCCTTGGGATTTGACGACGACACGAAAAGGGTGCAAAGTAAAAGGCCTCGTATGAGTGTGAAAGTAATGAAGGATCATTTTGATTGTTTGGCTTAGCATAACTCACAAGCACAGGTAAGGGAAAGCTTCTTAGCCGAGCATTTCAATGACTTGCATTTCCCGGAACAAATGAGATACCCGGTTTCATTCTGGAAAGTAATTAACAATCAATCAACTAAAATTCGCAAAATCAGCATACCTAACCATAAATCAGCTTCACAAAACTTATTACATTACATAATTTCAAACTCAATATTTAAGGGTTCCATCACTACATAAAACTAATCAATTAGAGAATCGCTATGGGTGTAGTAGGTATAGGAATGGGTTCACAAACCCATCACAAATGGGGGTTTGGAAAATGCCTATTTGTGTGGGTTTCATACCCATTCTCGAAAACCAAACAACTTTATTACAATAAAAGTCATTCCCTCATTGGCTCATTCTCATACCCCCAAAACCAAACACAACCTCTATCACCAATATCAACTAAAACCAGACAACAGAACAAGTAGCTTCGCTAAAACTTAACCTAACCTATTTCTATAGCACCCAAACATAATCCCCAAAAACCAACACTTATGAAGTTGCCATGTTTTTAACTGAGATAATTTAATAAACAAAACACAAATAATCATAAAACTATGAATAAAACAACAATGAAAATTTAAGTAAACATCCCCATTAATTCTATTGACAATCTGATAGATACATAAACCATAAGATCCATTCCCTAATTCCAACTAAAACCAACAACAAAACAAAAAGTTTTGCTAAAACCAACACTAAAAACTACCCCAACAACTTAAGCCTTCTTTGGAGATTTCTTAGGCGACGGCTTAGCCTTGTCGCCATCGATGACAGCAGATTTCTTAGGCAAAAGCACGGGGTTAATGTTAAACACTGCCACTAGCAATCGTAACACCGAAAGCAATTTCCCAACTCTTCGCTTCTGATGACCAACAAGCAAATGCCTAGGGTTAATCCTTGTCTTCTTGTTGTCTCTTGCAGCATTTCCCGCCAATTCAAGAACCTCGGCAGCAAGGTATTCGAGGACAGCAGCAAGATAAATAGGAGCACCAGAGCCAGTCCTCTGAGCATATCTTCCTTTCTTCAAAAACCTCCCAATCCTTCCAACTGGAAACTGAAGGCCTGCTTTCACTGATTTCGTTACCGACTTCTTTCGTGATCCCGCTCCCTTGCGTCCACCGGCTCCCTTTGTCTTTCCTGATTCCATTTTTTTTTGTTGAGAAGAGAGAATGTGTTTTTGAAATAAGTGAATTTGAATGAATTTGGTGAGAAATGAGAGGGAAGGAGCGGGGTTTATATAGTGTGAGGGTGGGGAGTGGGAGTTTGCCAAGCTGGCGATCCGTGTGAGTTTGTGTTTGTTTTGACCGTTGGATTAGATGAAGGGGTCATCGGATGGTTGAGATATGTCACATGCTGGCGATCCGTGTGAGTGTGTGTTTGTTTTGGCCGTGGGATTACATACATATATCAATTTGACTTTTACACATACAAACATGAGTGGGCGGCAATTTTTACCCGACCCATACGAAAATTAACATGGGTTTAGTTTAATTAAATTTCGGGTCGACCAATCTAACTCGTTTATTAAACAGGTTAAGTTCGGGTTAAAAATAAATTAAGTGATCAACCCATTTAACATTTTTTATTAAATTAAAATTTATTTATATTTTATTATATGGGTTAAATTGTTGATTCGCAAACCCGTTTAACTCGTGTAATGTGTTAACTTTTGCATATAAAACGGGTTAAATGGGTCAACTCGAAACCCATTTAACATATTCAACCAATGTAAACTATTTAACTCGTCAACCCAAGTATATATGCGAATTCAATGGGTCAGGTTATGGTTGACATATCTGACGCGAATATTTAAATGGGTTAGGTTCAGGTTGGAGTTTCCTGATCACCCAACCTGTTAACCCTGCCCGAATTGCCTCCCGTAAGTTCATGGATCATTATGTAATTTTCAACCCCTTCCGCGTACCTTAATTTGATTTGTACACATACAAACTAATGTGACAATGACTCTGGTTGTTGCTTTTATGTTGTTTGTAATGCAGTAATCATGATATGTGGTGTAGAAGTCATGATGTAATGTAGAAGTAGAAATGTGCAAGATGTATTGTAGTTGACTTTTGTTGTTTGACTTTTAGATCTATAAATACAGCTTTGTATTCGCATTTTTAGTTAATGAGAATCTAACAACCTTTCCTATAATATGGCTTAACTCTCATTCTCTCTAACTCTCAACAAGTTTCACTTTCAAAAGTGTGACAAATGGAAAGAAAACAACCTCCACTAATCAATAGAATCTGCATTGGACAAATGTTTGACTTACAAAATTCAAACAATGTCAATTGATAATACATCAATTAGAGCTGGCAATTTCGACACGAAACACGAAAACACGACACGACACGAAGTTAACAGGTTTCGTGTTTGGGCTTATCGTGTTTCGTGTCGTGTTCGTGTTCGTGTAAGATGACACGATAAGATAACGTGTCGTGTTCGTGTCAAGACCTGTTAAGACCTATTAAGACACGATAAGACCTGTTAAGACCCGTTCAGACCTGTTAAAACCTGTTAAAGACCTGTTAAGATTTCGTGTTTTAGCGTGTCAAGAGTGCTTAAGACCTCTTATCGGTTCTTATCGTGTTCGTGTTCGTGTAACCTGTTAATTTTCGTGTTCGTGTTTTAAGATCTGACACGATTAGCTTATCGTGTCGTGTTCGTGTTAGGTCTTAACAGCTCCGTGTCTTATCGTGTTCGTGTCGTGTCGTGTCGTGTCGGACCTGTTATGCCAGCTCTAACATCAATACAACATGGAATACATCAATACAACCTGCTACATTGCAGCACCCACATAGACAAGAGTTGATAGAACACAAATTTATCAAAAAATCCTTTTGAAAACCTAAAGTTATGCAGATAGATTGAATCAGCCACACATTTAAATAGACAACATTTACAAAAATTATTGATAAACATTCATAGCAACTTACATATAGTCTATTTAAATCAACAACTTAGAAAACATTCATCCGGGTTTTTCGTGCCTACCATACATATAGACTACTGTGGACAAACCTATATGGTCTATCCAAATCATAGAATAAAAAAGCCCTAATTCATACAAGATCATTTATCCAACTTACAAACAGTTTTAAATAACTAACTAGACATACTATATCCTAACACATATCCGATCAAAGACAATTGTCCCATCCACCAATTACCATTCGAGAACACAAAAATAGAGGACCACATTAACCCATCCTCAACACACATCAAAACTTAACACTTTTTATGTCCTGTTTGTTTCATCTGTGAGAAAGAACTTGACAATCTTACTTGGAGCAAACCATACTTCCTCCTTCAACTCCCTGAAACTAGGTGATGAAACAATTGCCACACTCCTCTTCACATTTGATGGACCTACTATCTCTGTTCTCTCACATACTTCGAACACTTTCTCTACCCTTTGGTGCTTCATAACAACGATAAAGAACCCATACAAGTTGTACTTCTTCACAATTTTTGATGGTATGTAATGTTTAAAAATGTACAAAAGTTAGCATTAGTTTTTTTTTGGTGATTCTATCAGACACGCTGATCCATCAACCATCCTATCAGACACACAATATCTCAGACAAATGACAAATATATATCTGATTAAGCAACTCTGTCAATACTGCTTCCCAAAAAGGCCAAAAACACATAACAAAATAGAGGACCACATCAACCATAAAGGAAGTATAGCAACTAAAGCTCCATCTCAAGCTCAAGCTAATGACAAAAGAAGAGATAGAACAAAGGAAACATAGCATAAAGTCAATCATATCAAGTTTGTGTCGAAGCTACAACAACCTGACAAGCTACAACTTCATCTAAAGGTTCAAAGAGATTATAAAGGGATGTGATAGATGCTATTCTTGATAGTTTGATAGTTTTTTAGCTTGTAATATCATTGTAATTGTAGCTTAGCATTACTTTACTTTGACTTTCAGTTTATATATAAACTCTCATTTGTACCCATTCTCAGTTAATGTGAAATAGAACATTTTTCCTTTCATAATATTTTCTCTCCAATTATCAATAAACCAACATCCACAGTAATATTAAGCGTAACAATTTAACAAATTAGCAAACTTATAATACACTTACAAGTCGTCCATCTTTCCAGAAGGCTGCAATCATCTTTCTGTAAAACACCCTTTCTCTTGATCATAGACAGTGTGAAACGCCCGATTACACATCCAGTTCATCCGACAGACATCAAAATCTGAAATTAATAATACAAAATTAGTTAAAGATAATCCAAAATGTTACACTGATATCATATACTCGACGTAGTTAAAGTTAATAAAGAAAAACATACCATATTCATGTCCTTCGTGACAAAGGGCATTCATGGCTATGTTAGTAGAGTATGTTTCCATTGTTGTGATGGCCCCCCATCAAGTTCAAACAACATGACATTATACTCCCTACCCGGATCAACCTGAGTAAACACCAACCACTGACCAACTTCCATTTTCAAGTCTTCAACCAATTTTACCCAACCAAACCCATACAGGAACAAGTGTACATATTGACCATACCAATCTTTTGAACTTTCCACCATTACTTCGTACTCAATGGTGTTACTAGTAACCATGACCGATTTTGTAGGGGTTGGACCATTGAGATATTATAGAAAATATTATGATAATGATTGTATATAAAGAGATGTGTCTGTAACTAACACTAAACATGGCCAAAACTGAGCGCTTTCTAGTTCGTAATTATGAAATTCATCCTCAGTCTCGATGTAGCAATTTACATTAAAGACGTCCTCACCCTCTTCTACAAAATGTATGTAACTAACACTAGATGGCGTGAGGTTGTGCATACCAAAATATTTCACCTAGGTCCCTCAACTGCACAGACTAACTCTGACAATCTCTTAACACCTGACTTTCCATCTAACACCCGTACAATTAACTAGGTAAATAGAATGATTGCCATGATATGAAACCTCCTAAAACGTAGTCCTTATGCAGTTGTTGTATGTCAAAATTGATTTTTAAATATTATGCATTTCTTAAAAACTAGTTTCCTAATGAAACAACACTTAAATTCATATATATAGTGTTAACTTACAAATTCATCCAAAAGCTCATCAACATCGTCCACCGCGCACACAAATTGATTGCCATACATGTGTACTGCATTAACGATTAAGATTAACACAAATAACGTTTGAATGAAATAAAAATAAATAAATATTCTTACCTGGTATGTGTGTTGCTTGACTTTGCACGCCTGCTAAGTTCAGATGGTATGTGTTTGTGTGTGTGATTTAATCGGGTTATACGCGGCTAAGTTTGTTTGCGAAAAATGTCCTCATCGATTATCGTGCCTGGGGTGGTAACAGGTGGGTGTTAAAGACGGGAACAATGAATTGATTACCCTCACGTGCAACGCACGTGAGGACTAACTAACGGGAGTTAGTAATGAGCGTTAGCCAAAATCATGAATTTGCAACTACAGTAACCGTTAATGGGCCATTCTTGCAAATAAATTAAACATTAGGGACAATTCTCGCAATTTCTTGAGGACATTTCTCGCAAAAATGGAAAATTTATGGTCATTTTTTGCAGTTTACTCCACTATTTATATATGACATTGTATGTATTATAATGGTCATATACACTTGTTTCTTGTGGTCCACACTTAATATTTACATTTATCATCATGAATTTATATGTGGACCTAAGATGTTATAAGCCTTGTATGGGCATGACTTATAACATGATTAAGTTGACATATACTTGTCATGAGTATTTACATAAAAAAATTTAATCTTATTTACAATAAACCTATGAACTCACCAACCTTTGTGTTGACATTTTTAGTATGTTGTTTCTCAGGTCCATAAGACATAACTTTGGCTTAGAGCATTTGAGTCGCATGACATGTGTTGAAGACTGGGATGCATTATATTCACCATTTGATAATATTTTGAAAAACATTTATACTTTGGGACCTCTTGTTATAACTCTGATATTATTTATCGAACAGTAACTTTTTAAAACGTCTCATTTAGAGTTCGTTTTCTATAACTCGAACTTTGTAATATGAAGTAACATCTCAATTACATTATCTTCCGCTGCGATATTTTAGAAGTGCTACAACTTGCTCCATGGCACAAGATGCATGTTTTTGCCATGAATCTTGAATAAAAAAAGCAATTTATGTAACAAGCCTACAAAACCTAAATTAACAAGATTTAAGTTTTTTAAAACGTGTAGTAATATGTAAATTATATAACGCAATTTATTCATTTCATCTTCTCACCCCTCCACCACCCATCATCATCATCTTCTTCTTCTTTCCACCTCCACCATACGCCACTATGTTCCACCACCACCCTACAAATATGTGGTGGTCTGATATGTGACCGTCGAATCTGCGGTGGTTGAATATGTGACTACTATCATCTACCACCTCCACCATCTGCACATTCGCCAACTAACATGGTGGCCAGATATGTGGTGGCTAGATCAGAGGTGTTTGGAAGTGATTTTATCAGAATGAAGCGTCTGGCTTTTAGTAGGTGATGGTCATAACATAAAAAAGTTAGATCGTCAGTTTTTGAGAATGTGATGTGTTTGACATTTACTAACGAATGGATGGTGTCGCTCGACAATCCTAATACAGATGTTTAGTATGACAAAATGACAATGGATGCTTAAAGGAAGATGGATTGTTTAACTTATTATTTCGTTTATATGTTGGTGTATTTGCTTAAAACTATAACCCATAGTAAAAAATAAATAAATAAATAATAAAAAAAAAATACACTTTCTATTTTAAAAATATAGTCCTCATTTTTATTTTAAGATGTATCAAAATAATAGTAATTTTCTTGTGTCAACCAATCAAATAGAGTTTAGTGAGCGAGGATGATATTTGATTGGTTTAAGAGTGTAGTGATGATAGTTTTTTTAAATGTGTGTTTTTGTCTAAGACAATAATTTTGAGATGAAAGAAGTAGTATAATAACAAAATTATTAATGTTTTTTTTCTTTTGAACGGCAATTGAGATTATATTAAAAAAGTACAAGCTATATGCAAATCGATCCAAATAAACCAAAGAGAGTAGGGAACTAATTAAGCTGTAATAAAACAGGGCAAACGCGTAAAACTAAAAGCATAAATCTGTAGGGACGGAGATGCCACCATGGGCCAAAAATGACCTCCCGTGAACGAAAACCGAACACCCGTTGCATCATACCGAAATGCAAAAGCTATCTAACCGCATCCTTTGTTTGTATCGTTAAGGCATTGTGTAGAAAAATAGCTTCTTTAACGTTGCCATAATAACTCCAAATCAAGATCGCTAGAAAAATAATCTTTCCACATACGTAACGCGGAGAACAACCCATGAACCTTCCCTTTTGGGTCTCTATAGCTCCGCTTTTCAGAGTTCTAGCCGCTAATTAGAGGACCAACATAATCAAGCCAACGAGAATCGACTGCTAGCAGGCAAGGTTTAGATCATTACCCGATGGTGTAGATGGAGACACAATGTTGGGATCCTTTGCAGGAGCATTAAGTGACTCAAAATGTTCTCCAAGAGTCTCGCCTTCCACCTTATTAGACATATTGTTATTAACGTGAGGAAGTAGATGGAAACACAAGGTTTAGATCATTACCCGAGGGTGTAGATGGAAACACAATGTTGGGAAACACAATGTTGGGATACTTAAAAGTTGATTATACTGATACAATAACCTTACTTTGATACTTAGAAACAAAATATTACAGATATTACATTAAATTAAAAGCTTTGAATTAAAAACGACATAAGTAAAAAAAATAAAAACTACTAGACTCCCTAACTAGCTTCTTCATGCTTCCTTTTATACTCCATGTGACTTCTCTCTCTGAACATATCCCATCAAAAATATAGGCCTTTGGATGTCTGGAAGTGATCATGGCCATTGAATGAGATTTTGGCGCCAAAACTTGCATTTGACAGTTGGGGTTGAGTGAGGGGGGGATAGTTGCATTTAATGCATCTTGGATGTTGGTTGGGGGAAAAGGTTGAGGGGAGAGAGAGGAGTGGATGGGTAGTTGTTGTAGTGGGCGAGTTGGAGGAAGACTTTTGGCTGTGGGGTGTTTGACCAATTGGTTTGACCGGGTGGTAATAAAGGGGTCCAAATTGTTATTTGACAGGGGTCCAAGGATGGCGGGTCACAATAGGTATTTGATAGGGTCCAAAGGTATTTAATACAAGGACTCTTTTTGTAATTTCTGAAAATTCAAGGACCTAAACGCCATTTTGCAAAGTTGCTCTAAAGGACCAAAAGTGACAAGCTTCCATAATACAAGGACCAAACTTGACATTTTCAATTTTCCAGGGGCCATTTTTGCCAATTTTCAAACTTGAAGGACCAATTTTGTAATTTCTCAAAACTTTTGATACTTTTCACCAAAGGACTAATTTTGACAACTTTTGATTTTAAAAGGACCTTTGGTGATTTTTCTTTGAAATTAAGGCTCCTGGGGACTATTTCTGACAATTTTAAAACTTGGGGACTAAATCCGCCAATTATGCAAACTAAGCTCATTTTTCATCTGATTTTGAACATTTTGCATCTGAAACATATAAAATGCAATTTTGGAATATTTTCAGTATTTTGATGCATTTTTAAACGTTTTGCAGTTCAGATAGACCCAAAAATGATGAGTATTTACACACTCATCAATCTTTAAGAGGTTACGACCTCCAAACTAATTTGTATTCAAGTCGTTGGGAAAAAGTAGAACTCAGATATGACTTAGCTGCAACAAGAGGTCTTACATACGAAACAACGAGCAGCAAACACAGAAAAGCATCTATGCTCAGAATGCATGCAAAAAAGTAGAACTGAAGCATGGGCACTTGGCGGACTAAATGTCCAAGGTATTCAAGTACCCGAAACAGGCAATCACCAATATTGGAAAAAACAGAGTTTAAGAATGTTGAATGCAATTCAACCAGAGATACATACATTGTTATCTCCTCATGAATCAGGATGTTCACTTTGAAGACAATCACAATTCAGATAGCTTACATTGTGTGAGAAATTATCAGGTAATAAATTGATCTTTGGGATTAATACAGATCCCGACACTTTAATCAGCTTGGAAGAGCCAATGCAGAACCCTGTGACACAATCTCTTCATTTTTTCATATTTAACATTGAGCTTGTCCTTGATGATATTTTTTTTCTCTTCAAAAAATGTTGTATTTGCCCTGTACATATAACGAGCTGGTAGTAGTCCAAAAAAAATAAAATAACACGTGTTATCCAATCATTGAAAAACGAATATATTAACACACCTCAGTCGCGATTACGAATTTTGTGTAGCTTTCCCTTAATGGAAGCTCTGAATCCACCCTCCTTCTTAGGCGATTCAGCTTCATGATCAGATTCTTTCTTTGAATGAATAGTGTCAACAAGAGCCTCAATCTCTTCTTTAGCACGATGAAATATGCTAGGACCTTTAAATTCACTAATTGGGATATCTGCATCAATATCATCTCCTCTACCATGAGTCTCTTTATGGTGACTCATGGGTGACTTAGGCTCTTCTGCATCATCATTAAAAATATTACCTATTACCTAATAGTTAATACAATATAATTTGTAAATATTGCATGAATTAAAGTCTACAAATTGTACCTGAAAGTGAACTTTTTTTCTCATGTTTCGATCCTGTAAGTGAGTCACCATCCCTGAAATCATTTGATCAGGAATTATTTAAAGCGTTACAAAGTACTGTTAAGTGCTACAGTAAGTGCTAACAACTACCTTTCAACACTTGAAGGTGAACCTTGATTTTTATCGTCTTTATGATGAATAGCTTCCTTTATTGCTTCAAATTCCTCCTTCACTCTTTCAAATACATTTGGACCTTTGACATCACCGACTGGGGTATTCGCATCGATATCATCACTCAACCCATGTGTTTCCTTGGTATGTATATGGTGTTTCTCCGAGTGTGCCAGTGCGTCCCTTTCTTGCGTTTCTACCCCCTTGTCTAAAATCAAAATAAGTACTATATTAAACACATATGACTTCAAAATCATTAATATACGTGTATGTCAATATTAGAGCTTTACTCAAAAGTAGATCCATCACACGAAGTTTAGAATACCCTTGTTTTATACCATTATTTGAATGTAGTTATGGGTTCTAAGGGGGTATTTCAGATTGCTCATTAAAACGTTTTGACATATCCCCATTTTAAAGACGTTAGAGATTGCTTATCCCAACTTAGGGGGTGTTTGGAATTGCTTATTTAAACTGCCTATCTGCTTATTATATAAGCACTTAACAGTCTAAGAGGGTGTTTGTTTCAGCTTATATAGCCTGCTTATGACTTATTTGGTTTTGGGCTTATGTTTCATAAGCTCACTTTTTGTGGCTTATTTTGAAACTCTTCGGCTTATATAAGTTTGTTATGTCATAATAAACTTATATAAGCCGAAGAGTTTCAAAATAAGCCACAAAAAGTGAGCTTATGAAACATAAGCCCAAAACCAAATAAGCCATAAGCCGAAACAAACACCCCCTAAGTAGTAGCAAGCGTTTGTTTACTCTTAAAAATTAATATAAACAAATGCCAAACAACCTCTAATCATCTTACTAATTACCAGGTCTACCGAAAACTACTATTCTCACTTTAAAAATAAGCAAATTGTTTTTTCCATCCAGCATTCCAAACTAACTATACACCGGGTAAACGGATGAGGTTTTCACTGTTCGGGTTACCCGTGGAGGGCGAGTCTTTGACTCAGATGCGTGCAGCCTAAACGGTGACCGTTTCCAACCCTTTCCCTAGCCACCCGCAAATGCGTACCTAGTGAGGTTTGAACCCTTACCCCGGCCAAAGTATGTTTAAAAAACAAAATACTAATCAGACAATTTAAACAAACAATCCCAAACACCCTCTAAATAAGCATCTAAAAACCCCAGGTTCCAAAAGCAACTTAATTTAAACAATCAATAAGCATATAAATGAACAATCCAAACAGCCTCTAATTCTTACTTAGGCATTTCCACAAATACTTGCAGGAAATCAAAACAATCCCATAATAAAACTTATTCGAAAAATAAAATAGTATAAATGAATAAGCAATTAGTATGAAGGATTAACTGAAAAGAGATAATAAGTACCATTAGAAGATCGATCAGGTTTTGATTCATCCATTAAAAATAACGGAAGATATGCCAATATTCGATTTAATATGGTGTTTGAAAACAAAGATATATTTTGGATTAACAAGGGATCTGTAACATGTTTTATATTTATGCCAAACGAATATTTGTTCTCATATTCTTCTTAACCAACACACGTGAAATTTAAGTTTTCTTTTTTTAATATTATAATGTTTTGATGGAGTCGTGAAGCAACCGTCGTTGAGGTTAGGGACAGTTAGGGGGGTGCAAAAAAAAAAACCTGACCCGACGAGACTCGAACTCGATTAGGCTCTTTCGGGTCGATCCGTCTAACCCGAGTTTTAAATAGGTTTGAGTTCGGGTATGTTTTTTTTTGTCTCACCTCGAATTGACTCAACCCAATTGATCCGAATCTGAATTGACCTGACGAATCGACTTTTACAATGTAAACAAATTAAGTAAGCAATTTTTTTTTAAAGGGACAAGATATTCTCGCCCTCTCTAGTTTTTATATTCCCACCCCCTACTTTTTTGCATTTTTTATTATTATTTTTAAATTTTTTTTTATTGTTTATAATTTTGTTTATATAAAAAAACTATAAACATGAAAATGCGGAACATGAAATATAAAGTTTAATAAGTCAAACGTTAAAACTGTCAGAAATACGGAACAGAAACTGACAAAAAACTGTGTTATAAAACAAATGAGAGACAAAGGGAGTAAAAAGTACAAACCCTCCCTAGTAGGGAATGTGGGAATAGTACATCCATTTTTTAAATCATTTACCTATATTGGGTTGACCCGAACCCGAACTGACCCGACCCGAATTGATCTGAACACGACTAACCCGAGTTCTAAATAGGGTCGGGTTCGGGTATGTTTTTCTTAGCCTCAACCCGGATTGACCCGAACCCGACCGGGTCAACCCAAATAACACCTCTAGTTGAGGTTACGGGATCGGGTGCAAATGAAAAGGTTTGGACTCGGCTTGAACAAGGTTCGTGTCGTAAATGTGTCGATGAACCTACCTAGTTTAATAAATGGGTTGTATCTAGGTTTTGATCGGCACCGTAAGAATGTGCACGGGGTTAAGTTTTCTTTTTCAATCTAAAATTTTAGAATATTATGCAGGTTTACAAGAAAAATAGTCTACAGCTCGCCTGCTTATAACTCATTTTTCGTTTGACCCGTTTACCTGAACGGGTTTTGCGAGTCATGCTCAAATTACGTGGCACATGTTTGTGGTTAAGAAATTCAGCACAATTAAATAAACGGGTCATGTTTTGGTTGAGATGGTCCTCAAACCAACCTCATATAAGCCATTTTAGTTTGTATTTGTGCGATGTTTATAGTATCGGCGGTGAAACAAGTGCAAGTCTATAACTAACACAAAGATATGTTAATTATCATGTTGTATACTCGTAGTAATTTATCATTCTAATAAGCTCAACTATGATCTTTGCTACTAGTTGCTTATAAAGTAATGAAAACTCAAAATTTTACATATATTTTTATAAAATTAGAAACTTAACACTAGCTACTTTTTAAAGTTTTGAATTTAGTTATAAATCAAAGAAAAATAAAAACTCTTATATACCCGTTTTATTCAATACCCGCTATTACATCTCATTTCAAAAATCAAGTATATATAAACCCTTCCATATTACACTCCAACTGTTTATTTCATCATCATCATCTCCCTCATTTCACAATGTCAAATAACCAACCACCATCAACTAACTTTCACCCCAAACCCAACCCTCAATCCAAACATCCAAACAACCCATTTGGGCCATCTTCCAAACCCTTGTTCAAAAACACCAAAATGGACCCATCTCGAGTTCTTGAACCAACCACCTTTGAATCCAACCAAGATCATAAGAGGAGATGTTTTGAGAACCTTGAGGTCCAAGTTATTGATGATACGGCTTTGATTGATGTTTCTTTGTTTAAGAAGAAGAAATCTTCTGATATGGGGTTTGCGTGTAATGCAAGAATCAACCAAGAAAGTGATGGCAAGGTTAAGAAGAATAAAGGGTTTAAGAAATCAAGTGCTAAATGTGAGAAGAAGGTTGTTAATGAGAAGAAAGCTGTTGGAGGTCGAGTTGCGAGTGAGAAGAAGGTTTCTGAGGTTAAAGAGGTTAAGGGTTTTAAAGGGTATCGGAAAACGAATGGGAAACTGAAGGCTGTTTATGTGAGGAAGGATGCTAATGTTGCGAATGTGGTTGAAGAACAGAAGAAGGTATCGGATGATGTTCTAACTGTGGATGAAAAGATGGTCGGTGAGGCGGTTCAAGAAACTGACTTGACTTTGAATGGGTCGAATGAGATGGAAAAAGAGGAATCGGGTGTTAGATCAGTGGAAACTGATGTGAGTTTGATTGTGTCGAATGGGGAGGATCAAGAAGAGTCGACTGTTGAATTTGTGGAAAGTGAGAGCGTTGATGAGAATGATGATGTACTAAACTTAAACCTCGAGATGGATGTTGTTACTGGAAAGATTGTGGAAGAAGATCAAGATGTGTGTGAAAGTGCGATTGTTGGATCAAAGAAAGTTGTGTATTCCAGGGAGGAATTAGAAGCGCTGAGGTTTGTGGATGAAGATGGGCAAACGAGTAAATGGATTGAGGTGTATTGTTCATTTGCGCCTTTGGTGGCAAGGGAGTACACTGGGCTTGTGGTTGATGCCAGTCGCCTAACACAAAGGTATAATCGTGTGGGAAGCTGTGGCTCTTTTCGTCATGCTAATGATAATGCTATTCTTGGTGTGCCTCCTGTATTACCTATGTGTTCAGTGTCAAGTTACAGAAAGATTGCACCATATGATCGCGTTGGTTTCAGGGCGAATTTCAACTGAAATTACTCTCGTGTGATAATGGCATGCTAGTTTATCTGTAAATGCTATTTTTGTGATTCGATATGTTTAAATGTCCTTCAAAGAGAGCGTAAATCATTGTAGAGAACAGGATTAGTCAGAAATTTGTGCAGCTTGTAGAGAGAACGTGTCTGAATAATACTCAGTTGTCAACTGTTGATCCAATATTCAAATTCGTTAGTCCAATTTTAAATCTGTTACTAAATGCTTCGGAACTGCACACTATGTACATGTATATTTATATAATGTTGCTCACTTATTTGATGAATTATGAACATACACGCAAACACACCACTGGTATGTGTAACGCAAGTCTGATAAACAACAGAAGCCTGATCTGATAAACTGTTTTAGGGAATTCATCTTTGCAGTAAGTAACTGGTAGTCTTTTGAATAGAGTTTCTGCTTCTAACAACTCAAACCATAATAGTATCTGTAACTCTTCGTAAATCAGTTTATGATAACTGTTAAGTAGTTTTTTTAATCGTCTGAGGAAAATGCTGTCTACGGTCCTTCATTTACACTCCATGGGCTACCATCTTTGTGATTTCAACATCAGCCCAATTCGGACTTGGCATATCATACACTGATACACATACTAATGCAGTGATCATGGGGATATATTTGTACCGGAGTACTGAAAAAGTAGGCTTACATACTAAGGATTCATGTGCATAATGCATAGAATAATCTATCTACAATGTTCCTTAAGAGACTGTCACTTCGGATTAAAGAGTCAACAGTTATAAACTTTTTTGAAAGATATAGATTGTTTGAAGGTAAAAATCTATTTTGTGTAGAAAGAAATGTTAAGATCGATAAAGGCAATAAAAATGTGAAGTTAACTAATTAAGTGGTACTAATACTATGGGTTATACAATAATAACGTGTGTAGCAACTTGATAGTCCACTGCAGGCTCTTAGCAGAACGATAGATTAGTGTACAAATAAAAAAGTTACGAACGGGGGAAATATTTAATGATGCAGTTTTTATAACTCATTTGAAGGATTCAGCCAGTCTCTTGTACGAAGAAGGTATGGCTTCGTTTTGAGTGATATATATAACTTAACTCCTTGACATCTTCAAACCAAACATGATAGAAATGTGGTCAATTTGTCAACTGATGTGAGTTTGAATTTGTCGGTTGGGGTGGATAAAGAAGAGGCGACGGTTGAATTGGTGGAAAGTAAGAGTGTTGATGAGAATGACGATATTTTAAAGTTAAACCTCGAGATGGATGTTAATATTGGAAAGATTGAAGTGGGAGAAGATCGAGATGTGAGAAAATGCGATTGTTGGATCAAAGAAAGTTGTGTATTCGAGGGAGGATTTATAGGCGCTGAGGTTTGTGGATGAAGATGGGCAAGCGAGTAAATGGATTGAGGTGTATTGTTCATTTGCGCCTTTGGTAGCAAGGGAGTACACTGGGCTTGTGGTTGATGCTAGTAGGCTAACACAAAGGTATAATCGTGTGGGAAGCTGTGGTTCTTTTCGTCATGCTAATGATAATGCTAATCTTGGTGTGCCTCCTGTTTTACCCATGTGTTCAGTGTCAAGTTACAGAAAGATTGCACCATATGATCGCGTTGGTTTCAGGGCGAATTTCAACTGAAATTACTCTCGTGTGATAATGGCATGCTAGTGTATCTGTAAATGCTATTTTTGTGATTCGATATGTTTAAATGTCCTTTAAATAGATCGTAAATCATTGTAGAGAACAGGATTAGTCAGAAATTTGTGCAGCTTGTAGAGAGAACGTGTCTGAATAATACTCAGTTGTCAACTGTTGATCCAATATTCAAATTCGTTAGTCCAATTTTAAATCTGTTACTAAATGCTTCTGAACTGCACACTATGTACATGTATATTTTTATAATGTTGCTCACTTATTTGATGAATTATGAACACACACGCAAACACACCACTGGTATGTGTAATACAAGTCTGGTAAACTGCAGAAAGCCTGATCTGATAAACCATTTCTCGGAATTCATCTTTGCACTAAGTACTCCGGTAGAATTTTGAATAGAATTTCTGCTTCTAGCAACTCAAAATATAATAGTATCTGTAACTCCTCCTAAATCAGTTTATGATAACTGTTAAGTAGTTTTTTTAATCGTCTGAAGAAAATACTATCTAATTTCCTTCATTTACACTCCATGGGCTGCCATCTTTGTGATTCCAACAGCAGCCCAATTCGGACTTACTTATCATACCATACTAATGCAATGATCATGGGGGATATATTTGTATTGCTCTACTGGAGTACTAAAAAGTATGCATACATACTAAAGATTCATGCCATGAATGCATAGAATAATCTATCTACAATGTTCCTTAAGAGACTGTCACTTCGGATTCAAGTATGAACTTTTTTGAGAAATATAGACTGTTTGAAGGTAAAATAGTTTTTTTGTGTAAAAAGATACTATGGGTGCGTTTAGTTGGGGGAAAATAACCTTGTTTTCCACAATATGTTTTGTGGAAAACAAAGTAAACATAGTCGCGTTCAAATTAACGTTTTCCTACAAAGTGTTTTGCAAAACACAAAATCTCCTATTTTCTAACTTAACAAGGAAAATTACAAAACAAATTTTAGCTGTTTTCCTTGTTTTCCTTTGTAACCCACAAGCCTCCATTCTCTTCTTCAAAATAGAAAATACAAGCATCAACTAAACGCGTTTTTTATATTTTCAAGTGTTTTGTGAAGATAAATTTCTCATTCAAATTTTTGCAAAACCAGAGATAGAAAACAAAAGAATTTTTTCTCCAACTAAACGCACCCTATGTGTTTGTTAGATGTAAAGATCCATTTAGGCAATCAAATTGTAAAATTAACAAAGTGGTACTCGTACTACGGGTTATACAATAGTAAGGTGTGCAGCAACTTGAAAATCTAGTGCAGGCTCTTATCAGAACAATAACATACAAATTTAAAGTTACGAATGAGGGAAATCTTTAGTAATGCAGTTTTTTGTAACTCATTTGAAGGATTCAGCCAGTTGTAGGAAGAAGAGTATATGGCGTTGTATGAGTGACATACACTCCTTGACATTTTCAAACCAAGCATGATAGATATGTGGTCCACTCGTCAACTGATATTTTGAAACCTTCAAATTTGACAAACCAAACACACCCATACTAATTTGCTCATCCTAACCCAAGTGGCAATTAGCTTCCAATAGCTGGCAGCTCGACAATGAGTTTGCCTATCTACCCCATGGGCCATGGCTGCTGGTGTCTTTTTATATAATTCTTCTTAAGAAAAGATTGCAAGTCAAACAAGTGTGCTAACTCACTTTTCAGTTGAGAGCATAATCCAACTCACAACACAAAACATTTAATTGATAAGACATTTCGTAGCTTAGAAAAATTTAGTGTTGTATGTTAGCATCTAGATTGTTAGAATTTTCGCTATCAATAATTGAAGATGTCCAATCCGTACTCTCTTTGATGCATTTGGTTGATACACAATTTTTTAGGCATTTTTTTGTATAAAATTGCAAGCATGTAAAATTTGTTTCTGCATAAGTTGAGGGTGAAAATTCAGAAGATATGCAATTTTAGCTAATGCAGTCATCTAGTTATTAATATGTCAAGGTTGAGTAGTTAAGCTTGCAGTTCATGTATATCGCGCAGAACTGATTAGTTCTTTATCTAATGCTTTGTTTTTTTTGTCTCATCTTGAATACAATACATGTGATAATTTTAATCATGCATGTTCTTTCTTCTTTCAGTAAGACGCACACAGTTCCTAGCAACTTTTTGTTCTACAGACTTCGAAACCATTTAGATTGTTTTTGAAGGACATTTAGACATAGAAATTACATATAAGATAGTTATCTTTGTTAGAAATAGAAAATATTACGGGATGAGAATAGTTATCATCATTTCCTTGGATTGAAGATCTCGTCTTCCTCAACAAGCAAAAGATCATTCACATTAATCGTATTTCCTTATTTAGTTCTTAAGCTCTTGTATAAATAGATAATAATCCATATTGTAATATATATAAAAAAAATCAATACAACTCTTTTAATCATCTTAACATGGTTTCAGAGCCTATGGTTCTGGTCTCATCATTTACCATTTAAACGCTTCCATAAACCATCAATCAAAACCTAAGTCACCATGGTAAATGGTGCCGACGGCCCAGGATCCGATCTCGCAATTCAAATTGCAAATCTCTTGCAACAAAACGCTAGTCAACAACCACAGAATCCAAAACTTTCCGACAACCTTCAAATTAACCTCAAACTAAATAGCCAAAATTACACCTTATGGACTCGAATGATTCGAGTGGCCATAGGCGGAAAATCAAAAAGCCTGTTAAATCACTTAACTGAAAAACCACCAGAAAACACAACATCAGAAAAATATGAGATATGGGAACAAGAAGACCTAATTGTGTTTTCTTGGCTCATTCAGAATATTGAACCTGTGTTAGCAGGAAACCTCACAGAGTTTTCCACTGCCAAAGAACTATGGGATGCTTTAGCAATCACTTACAGCAGTGGGAAAGATAAGCTACAAACTTTCAACCTCCACGTAAAAGCCAACGAACTTAAACAATCCGATAAGCCCCTGGAAGATTTCTGGATCTCCTTACGAGGAGTATGGGGTGAAATCGATCGAATTGACCCCAACCCGATGAAGTGTCCAGATGATATCAAAATATATGCCAAAATCAGATCGATAAAAACTGTTCCAGTTTTTGAATGGTTTGGATCGGAATTCAACCCGTCCAAACGAGAAATCCTCCGGATCGAACCACTTCCTACCGCCGGCCGCATATGCCATCGTCCGTAAGGAAGCCGCCACCGAGCATCCCGAGCAACCATCGATGAATCACAAGGCATCGCCTCCGATTTAATCGCCGGAGAAATGAACGGCGGCGGATTTGTATCTAAAAGTTTTCGCCGAAACGACAGCAAGAAAAAAGGGACCCAAGATGATAAATCTCATCTGAAGTGTGATGAGTGTGGCATGTCGAGACACACAAGGGAGCAATGCTTTAAAATTGTTGGTTACCCGGATTGGTGGACCGATGGCACCAAGAAGGGTATCAAATCTGTTAAAACAGAGAAGGATAAAAACACCACCCCTACCGCCAATACTAATAACAGTGGTGGCCGGCAATCAGATGGATTTGGTGGAGTAGCGGCGGCTGGGGTAGAGAAGGGAGAAAACCACTTTTCAGTGGTACCAGGTAAAAGGGAGAAAAGGAATTCACATACTTCTCAAAATTTATCTCACGCTACATATATTAATATGTCAAATGGGTTTAATTTAATTGGAGGATCCCACATGGCTCAAGACGATTATAAAAAATCCAATGGGCCATGGATATTCGATTGTGGAGCAACGGATACAAGGACTTACGAATTATCCGACTTCACAAAAATATCAAAACCCACGAAAACACACATCCAAGTGGCGAATAGGGAAAAAATTGATGTGAAAACAGGAGGAGCAATTGAACTTTCCCCAAACATTAAACTACCTAATTGTCTCTTTGTTCCTTCCTTGTCACACAAACTTTTATCAATAAGTCATGTGACAAAAGAACTTAATTGCGTAGTTCTCATGTATCCGACTTTTTGTCTTTTACAGGATATCAGGAGGGGACAGATTATAAGGCGTGGCACTGAGAGAGAGGGACCGTATTATGTTGATGAAGTAAATTCAAGTGGGAGTGTGATGCTAGCTCATGGAACAAGTGAAAGTGAAGCCTGGTTGTGGCATCGAAGACTGGGACATCCTTCAGTTAGTTATTTACATACTTTGTTTCCTGAAATTTTTCCATTAAATAAATCAGTTTCTTGTGAAACTTGCATATTAGCTAAAAGCCATAGACAAACCTATAAACCTAGAAATACTAGAATGCAAGTTCCTGTTTCATTAATTCATTCGGATGTGTGGGGTCCTGCCCCTGTTCTTGGGGGTCAGAATTTCCGGTATTATGTAATATTTGTTGATGATTGCACTCGGATGACTAGGATTTATTTTTAAAAAAATAAAGCTGAAGTATATGATAGGTTCACTGTCTTTTATGCCATGATTCAAACCCAATATCAACAGTCTATCAAAATTGTAAGGTCAGATAATGGTGGAGAGTATATAAACTCACAAACGAACCTATTTTTCCAATCCAAAGGGATTATCCATCAAACCACATGTCCGCATACCCCAGAGCAAAATGGTGTTGCTGAACGAAAAAATAGACTTTTATTAGAAATGACTAGAGCTCTAATAATTGAGTCATGTGTTCCAAAACGTTTTTGGCCCGAAGCTCTAGCCACTGCCACTTACCTCATTAACCGACTCCCGACAAAAATCCTCAAAATGAAAACACCACTTAAAACCCTCACGGAATATCATACACTTCCACCAGCGCTTACTCTTACACCTAAGGTGTTTGGATGTACTGTATTTATCCATGTTCCAAAATCATATCGTGATAAACTTGATCCGTGTGCTGAAAAGTGCGTCTTTGTGGGGTATGGAGTAACTCAAAAGGGGTACAGGTGTTACAATCCGAAAACTCGTCATATGTTCACCACAATGAACTGTGATTTTCTTGAAACCCAATATTTCTACTCCTCGCCACACAGTGGTCAGGGGGAGGAACAGTGTGAAACATTGAGTTGGCTAGGTTATACTTCCGAAGGAAGCTCTTTAAACCCCAAGTACTCAGGTGATACGAAGTCTCCGAAGAACAGCCTTAAGAATAGTCTCTTAAGAACAGTCTCTAGAAGAACAGTCTCCAGAACAGTCCTTTCCTCAAAACATCAGTGTCACCGATGATATGAGTCCTAACCTGGTATCCGAGGAAAGTGAAGAACAGAGTGATACGGAGGTTCCAGGAAAATATGTACTCCCAGCAAGATCAACCAGAGGAATTCCTGAGAAACGTTTTTCTCCAGAAAATGTTTCCGAAGATCTCATATCCTATTGCTAACATAGCAAGAGGAAATCTATCTGAAGAAGCAAAAGCATTCATAGCAAAGTTATATTCAGAAGAGGTTCCGTCAAATGTGGAGCAAGCTTTAAAATTAAAAAGGTGGAAGGATGCTATGAACGTTGAGATGGACGCACTAGTGAAAAATGAGACATGGGACAGATGTACTTTACCACAAGGAAAGAAACCAGACGATGCCTGGTGGATCTATACAATTAAATATAGACCAGATGGTACAGTTGAAAGATATAAAGCTCGATTGGTTGCCAAAGGGTACACTCAAACATATGGAATTGACTACTCTGAAACATTCTCTCCGGTTGCAAAACTAGATACAATAAAGGTCCTGCTCTCAGAGCAAAAGAAATCAAGGATGGCCCCTTCATCAGTTTGACGTAAAAATGCTTTTACACGGAGAGTTAAAAGAAGAAGTATATATGGAAGCCCTCCCCGGTTTCTCTGATGTCAAACATGGAGAAGTCTGTAAGTTGAAGAAATCTCTGTATGGACTGGGCAGCCCCCAGGGCATGGTTTGGCAGGTTCACACCGCAATGAAAAGTATGGGTACAAACAAAGTAATTATGATCATACTTTGTTTCTCTCAAAAGGAGGTCGTATAACATGTTTGATAATTTATGTTGATGACATGATTATCACCGGGAATGATGATAGTGAAATCAAGAAGCTAAAAGAAGATTTATGTACAGAATTTGAAATGAAGGACTTGGGAAGTCTGAGATATTTTCTTGGAATTGAGGTGTTGAGATCACAGCAAGGGATATTTATTTGTCAAAAGAAGTATATACTGGATTTTTTAGCGGAAACAAGGATGATTGATTGTAAGCCGGCAGATACGCCTATGGTTGTTAATTAGAAATTATTTATGAAACCAGGCGCTAAACTTGCTGATAAAAACAGGTACCAAAGAATGGTAGGAAAGCTTATTTATCTGGCTCATACGCGTCCAGATATAGCTTATGCTGTTAGAGTAGTAAGTCAATTCATGCACCAACCTCAAGTAGAGCACATGAAGGCAGTTCTAAGAATTATCAGATACCTCAAAGGAACTACTGGACATGGAGTTTTGTTTAAAGCAAATGGTCATCTTAATATTCAGATGTATACAGATGCTGATTGGGCTGAAGACAAAGGAAACAGAAGATCGACTTCAGGATATTTCTCTATGGTAGGAGGTAATCTTGTCACATGGAAGAGTAAAAAGCAAAAGGTTGTCTCTTTGTCAAGTGCAGAGGCTGAGTTTCGAGGTATAACAAAAGGCTTAGCAGAAGCATTATGGCTGAGGAAACTTGTGACGGAGTTAGGATTCACTTCCAAAGAAAGTATCCGTATTATGAGTGACAATAAAGCAACTATTCAAATCTCAAAAACCCAGTAGCAGCATGACATGACTAAACATGTGGAAGTTGACCGACATTTCATCAAAGAGAAACTTGAAGACGGGATTATTAAGTTACCATTTGTCAAATCTGAAGATCAACTTGCAGATATCCTAACTAAGGCAGTGGGGACAATCATATTCGATAGATGTCTATACAAGTTGAATTTCGGTGATCCCACTATTCAACTTGAGGGGGAGTGTTAGAAATAGAAAATATTACGGGATGAGAATAGTTATCATCATTTCCCTGGATTGAAGATCTCGTCTTCCTCAACAAGCAAAAGATCATTCGCATTAATCGTATTTCCTTATTTAGTTCTTAAGCTCTTGTATAAATAGATAATAATCCATATTGTAATATATATAAAAAAAATCAATACAACTCTTTTAATCATCTTAACAATCTTTATACTGCATCTACCAGTGGCGGATCCAAGATTTTCAAACATGTGTGGCACAAAAAAAAATCACCCCAAGTTTTACATATAGGGTAGATCTCGCCTGCGAATCTAAAAGTTATGTTTGGTTGTAGCATAATAATATGCCACTATTTTGTGCGCAACATGGCTCAGTTTATGAAAAGCGCTCATATATATAGATCAATGTACATAGATTAGCTTATTTTTGTTAGTTTTTCAGTCCTGTTAAATTGGATGAATATATTTGCATGTTTGGGTTTTGGTTATTCAAGATTACAAGTTTATCTATCCACTTTATAATGTTTTAGATTAATTTTGTTTTAAATTTACAAATGACCATGTAACATTTACATGAGTAAAATTTTACATTTAAGCACTCAACATGAGTGTATTATAACTACGTGAAACAATACAAAAAAACCTTTTAACTGTCATAAAACCAAAAACATTAACTAATTACTCTATAATCTATAACCTTTAATCACTTATATTATTTGCAAGAGAAAACTTAAAATAAAAAATGTATTTTGATTGATACCAACGTTGAACTAAGGAACTAAAGAAGTGTATGTTAAATATACTAAAAATAAAATGCAACACTGAATCTAGCCTTATTAATAAAAAAAACAAAAAAAATGAGTAGTGTTTAGTTTGTGGCAGTAAAAAAGATATTATAATAAATAGAAATTCAAACTAAATAATATAAAAATAAAACTTCCTAAAAGACAAAGAGAAAAGCCAAGTGAGTAAAGAAATGACAAGAGTCATAAAAGTTCATCTCCTTCCTCTTATTCAACATGCACTTGTATTCAACCTCAACTACACAGCTGCAACTTATATTTTACCATGTATTCTACACAGAACTTCATAACATATCTCTACATCACATGAGCAATCCATATGTGGCACGTGCCACAAGTGGCCAGGCTTTGGCTCCGCCCCTGGCATCTACGTGGTGTGCTCGTTTCTATTTTAGTACGGGGTTGATACTCATATCATTTTTTTATACATACCACACTGTACAACATTGTAATGCACATTGTACAAGATAGTAATGTATAATTGTGGTGTATGTATATAAAAAATGGTATGAGTATCAACACCCTTTTAGTATTTTATGTACGTTTATTATTAAGAGTTACAGTAATTACCAAAGTAGTACAAAAATCTACCATTGATCCACTATATGGTCATCTTTAACACTCTTTTCTCATTTTGGTCATGCTCAACTACTCAACTGCTCGACTCCATCTCTTTTATGACACATGTCTCTTGCAAGTACAAAAGTTAGGTGAAGATATTTTCTTGTTTTTTATTAGATTACAAAAATACCCTTATACTTAATTTTATATTTTTGGGGGAATTTCATATATACCCAAAGAAACTTCAAAAATTACATATTTCTCCAAAATACAAGTTTTCAATGCATGATTTACAATGCTATTAAAGCATTTCTTGGGGAAATATGTAATTTTTGAAGTTTCCTTGGGGATATATGTAAATGCCCCTATATTTTTTAATGTACTTGTGCTTTATGATTTGCTACAAGTACTTTGTGCATTTACATTTGTAATTTGTATATCATGCATCATAACTTGTACCTTACCTACCTCACCCCACCCACTTCATCAGTCCATCACCACCACATCACCACTGCTCAACTGCTCGACCACCAGTGATCAACTGATCAACCACCACTGCTTGACCACCACCCACTCCTCGACCACCATTACAACTTCTCAACAACCACTACTCGACCAAACACCTCCAAACCGACATCACAACCTGTTAGGATTTAGAAAATCCATGCAGAAGTGTCGGTCACCCCAACATATGTTTAGCATATTATAGCTCGTAGACATAACAATATATTAGTTAGATAATTAGTAGTATATGTAACACCGTGGAAGAAGGACGGGTCTTTACCCACTGTATGCCTGATCCACAGCCCGAAGGAGGGCGTAGTCATTTGTAAAAATAGCCCTCTCCCCATAAGGGAGATGGTTAGATGTTCACTTACTAATCTAACATTTCCTTTGGATTTTATCTCTCTAGAATATCTCACTCTCTCTCTCTAGAACTTCATTCATTCACCCCATATGCTTGTTTGATTATGTGTTTATGAAAACCAATATGTTACAAATGGTATCAAGAGCCATGGTTTGATCACTCATCTTTCATGTTCTTAGATTTCTAGTAGTTTTCATAAGGTTTTTGAGTTTGAATGAGTTTAGAGTAGTTAGCATCATTTGGATCATTTCTTGCGTTAAAGTTTGGATTTTGATAGTACTTTTGTGTTTTGAATCATTATAAATGTTTAGGTTTCGGTTTGGAAGGCTTGAATCATCGTGGTTGGGTTGTTTTTGGATTGAAAAGTGGTGTTTTTGAATATTTCATTGATGCGATTTGAGCCACGTTAAGCTATTCTTCTATGTGATTTGTCATGTTAATTATGCGATTTGTCTCATCTATGATCGTTTGTTGAAGCGATTTGTCATATTCAGAGTGCGATTTGTCATAATTCTTTGAAGCGATTTGCCAAGTATGCGATTTTTCTATTGAGACAAAACGACAAGAAATGACAAAGTAGTGGGTGTACTTGTGTAGTATGCGATTTGTCTAGGGTGCGATTTGTCTAAGGTGCGATTTTTCAAGGGTGCGATTTGTCTAGGGTGAGATTTGTCTAAGGTGCGATGTAACACCCCAACCCGACAAGGGTAAAGATATCACAATACGGTTTCATATCAGAACTTTGAATAATATACAATAGCGGAAGCCTTTACAAAATAATCAAAAGAAAACATAATAGCATTTAATCAAAATAAATCTAAGATCTCTATAGTCAAAACTTGCTCTCAGTTCTACTCTCAACCCAGATCAGCCATCCCACAAGCTCATCTTGAATGCTAAATACCTGCCGCAGGAAAAGAAAGTGCGGCTGAGCTTACAAAGCCCAGTGAACAGATATAACGAAACAAAAGCTAAAATAGAAATAATATACAATTAACGAAATCACAACGAAATGAGAAATAGCGAATCTTTGAGGATTCTGCGGAAGCTCAAATATACAGAAATCCAAAAAAAAAACACATAACATTTAACGATCACCTCAGAACACGTTTATGACACAAACGCAAACACATCAGAATAACCAAACACTTAACATATCAAGAATAATAGATTTCGTGTCAACCAAACGAAGAGTCTAATGACTAACGGAAACAATTACCAGAAAATAAACATGTCCTTCATACAAATCAATTAATCTACATTTAACACACTTAATTCAATATTGTAGCAATGAAATAGCAATCACATCATGGCATGTCACACATACAGATAGAAAATACAGTAGACAAACTATAACTAAATAGACAAAGACATAACATAACCATTAGCAATTATCAGAACAGATATCATCAGAATACATAATACATTCACTAACATATCATTTCAGAATACATAATATAAACACTCGAAAATACCGAATCATACAGAATACTTAACACAGAAGTAACAGATAAAGATTTAGTCAACTACCACGAGCCCGAACATATCATATCGAAATATCTTTCTTCTTCAAAAGGTAACCTCGAAAATAATTGGAGTAGCTAGCTCCAGAATTTTTGAAGACGCGTATTGCACACCTACATCATTCACCGTAAAACATATCGATAATGATCAGATCTAGGATGCATCCATACGCTCCTTCCTACATATACAAAATATGCTCCACCATCCAGAACGTGGCAGAACATCACTCTACTGCCCTAGAGTCATATCAGAGGTGCATCACTGATACGGACATGGAACCCCCATGACTAGTGAAATATTTGGCTCGAATGTCAACTAACTCAGGTCAAACAGATTTTCATATATGACACAGATCATAATTCATCATAAAGGTCACAGATAACATATCAGATAACTTCATATCATAAGGTTCATATTCAGATATTCAGAAGTCAGAAGTTCATATCACAGCGGCATATCATATAAGCAGAAGTTCATAATAAAAAGTTCATAATCAGCCATAGCAAGGTTCAACAATTGTGCATATCAAAATATTTCTAACATAAGTTCACATCAGATATTGCAGAGTTCACTAGAACATGTATTTTACACAAGTGACAGATCAAACAATCAGAAAGGGTTCATAGCAATGGCATCGGAAACCCTAATAAGTAAAATAGAAAAGCGAACGAAAAGAACATCATAAGGAACCTTTACTAAAAAGGTCAGAATATCTGTACCTTAAAGCAGATGAGAGAAAAGCAAACGAATGTAGGAACACGAAAATACAACGTCGCGTCTCCACCAACGAATCTACACGGATTATGATTTATTTAATACTTATTAGCATCATTAAAGTTATAACGGATTAATCACATTCACATTCTTATAGTTGTAAGTATATTCTTATTTTAGTGACGGACGGAATTACAACATTTTAGAATCTTAACCATTAATTAGCCAACTTATGGGTTACATAAGATAAATGATAAACTTAAGGGTTTAATATGACAAACATCTTATTCGAGGACTTATATAATCATCATTCAAAGTATAGGGTTTATAAATGTCAAGAACGGATTTTAGGACTCTCTTTCAAAATAGTTTACACAAGCCTTCATAACTTACATGATTAACCACGACTCACATGTAACATTTGTTCAAACGCAACCTAAATGAGACCATGCATACAATACTTTCAATTCATGACACTTAGTTTCTTACCTAAAATCTTAACTCACGCATGTTTACAACATACTTAATACTAGCTCGTTATACGCTTAATCATTCGTTATTAATGACCTCACACTTACTACTTTTACATGAGATAACGAATTACCCACTTAGCTTTCAAGCCCTATTCGACTCTCATTTATATTCTAGGGTTTTTCTCAATCTTTTAATTTCCACATTAATACACATTAAATTGACATGTTACGGATTTTAATGACTCATCGCTTTGACCTAGAACTTGTGAAAAACAAACGGAAGTTGAACAAAACTCATGCATGCCTTTACACTAATAACTCACACATTGTCGACCCACCTACCATTTGGTTAAAGAGACCAAAGCTTACCCGTTGCCCGACTCACAACCCATTCGACACACACACAAACATTTTCACATTTTACTTACACGACATGTTAACCTATTTTCCAACCATGCATGCATTCGACACCATCAAAACTGTTTCAAAAGACTCACGCTAGGAAAACCCATGCATGCAAATCGACACAAACAAAACTACAACATAAGGTTAACGTGATTCTTATATACATCGACCTATAGCCTTTAACAAGAACAACAAACACATGATTCATGCTTATTTACGTTAAATCGACGCGACACTTCTTGACCTAATACTCACACGTCGACTTATATACATTTAACCTTCATGTTTATGATTTTATGGGGCAATATACAAACACAACTTGACACATTCATAATCTAAGACTATACGTTAACTCCTACATTTAACACATGTTTATGATTTTATGTGGCGACAAGTACGTTACTTATTATGTGGCTATGATACATGATTGATTTATATATATATATTTAGGTTTCGAAAATCATAGATGATCATGAATACGCGACATATATAAACGATAAAGGTTGCATGCTTCACAATTATTTAAACGCATGACCATGATTCTTTCATATGGTTCGACTTGTTCAAGTGACTCTCGTTAACATGCTTTATGAATTCAAGTGGGTGCTAACGTGTTGCATGCACATGTAATTGGGACAAGGAAAATGATTATACCTTAGCAAGTGCTCTTGGATCAAACACACCGAAACTCAAAGAATGAGCAGCGGCCAACGGTTGGAGGAAAAGAAAAGAAGCAGGAAATTTCTTGTGCCGTGATCTTTAGTAAAGTTAGGGTTTCAATTGGTGTCTTATGTTTTGTATTTATAGGTGTGCCCGATCGGGTATGGTTTTTAAGTGTGGTGTGGGCTTCGGCCTGTCCCAACCGACCAAAAGTTCACGCCCAGCTTGGGCTTCGACTTGAGTCCAACGAACAAACAATCCGGCCCCAAGACTTGAGCTCTTCTGGGACTCTCGACTCAAGGACAAACGGCCCAGTGGTTTCATAAATAAGCGAAAGGCAAGGCCCAACGAATGGCCCAACCATTCCACGCGAGACGTTTAACTTTCGTTTTTAAATGTCGATCACATAACCTATTCGTTAAGTTTTAATTATTCGTAGGTTAGGTTTTAAATTTCGTTAACTGAATATAAATGTATTTTACGTATTTTATAATTTCGATCTCAAGGGTATTTTAGTCTTTATATACGTTTTGTATTTTTAGGGTTTTACAACTCTCCCCTTCTAAAAAGAAAATTTCGTCCTCGAAATTGAACAAGACGGAATAGGACAGAAAACAAATCGGATTTCAGAATTTTAGGGAATATATGGCGAACGCTAAACTTATCTCGGAACAAACGGATTCTTATCGAAATCCTCAAACTCATATTTTTCGGAAATCGAACCAATATTCAAGTACTTATAACAGATAATCATATACTTATTAACGTATTGGCAGAAAACAGATGAGATGCAGAAAATCAAACAACACACTCTAACTTATTCAGGTATCTAATGATGAAAACAACATATGCATAGACAGAACGAATCCTAACGGTCTTACTAATCGCAGAAGTACGTGGAGACATACAAACTTAGGGCAGACATAGCAATCTATAGGTTCACACGGATCATAACGATTTCGGATCCCAATCGTACAAAACTTATACGTAACAGATATCGACGAAAATCTCACAATTAGGTACGGAATTTCAACCAAACATGAAGAGTGCCAAATAACGGATACAAGTCATATTCTTTTCACGTATCAACCACAGGCATTTCCCCAGACGTCATATGATTTCAATAAGTTCAAATTATATGATCTCGGTATTATCACGTTGATCAGGCGTCATAATACTTGCATCACATAACAAGTTCTTATTGTCATCATATTCTGTCTCGGGTCATGGCAAACCACATAACCAAAATCACAACAAACATATCACATACAGATGACATACAGATAGCAAGTAACATACTATAACAGACCAGATTCACAAAAGTATACCATCATGATGGTCATACTTTATACCAAGCTGTGATAAGCAACATCATTAAGAAAACACATAGTAGACAAAACTTGTGAGGACTAACGGAAACTTAACGAATCTATCAGAAAGAAACAACACACAGGAACTATACTTTCAAAATTTGCTTTATTCTTACTAATCAAACAAATTGCAGAATTGCCATAAGATAAACTTCCAAAACAAGACCTAATAATCAAAGATTCAATCATCTAAATGAAAACAAAAGGACCTAAACTCAAAATCCAATGTCAGAAATTTCTCATAAAGAGGACAACTAATCAGGAGCGCGAATTTCTATTCTTGTATCGGATTAAACCTGCTAGTAGCTGTAGACTCTAAATCCGAGTCCACCTCGTATTCTTCCTCATGTTCTTCTTCTTCTTCCTCTTCTTCCTCACTTATCCATCCGTTCTTGTTTCCTTCGCGCTGCGGTAATAAGCGGCTAGCAAAGTCACTTAACCGATTCCTCTCTTCTTCTTCCGGCACACGATCTACAAAAGTATACAAATCGCGACTCCTAGTCCAACCTACTCCTCCATCTTCAAAGAACTCGGGACATCTATGATGATACCTAGTGGTGAAACCTTGGTTGTCAACGGCTTTAGTTTCGTACTCCTCTACTACTTTTCCGTCTACGTTCTTTAAGGTCAGCTTCTCCTCAATTGTGCATGGCCACATATAGGCCGGAACTCGTATCCTCCTATTGGTCCGCTTCATTCTACCAAACCTCCTGCAGCCTTTAGCAATAACAACGGTCCACTTCATCCTCTCCCTAGGTTGCCTAGCTGGTCCTTGTTTGCTCCTATCAGATGAACTAGAACGACGAGGGATAACCATCTAAAAGAATAATAAACTATTAGCAAAATCTAAGTACGTTAGTGGACGCAAAGAAAGTACGCAGAAGGGAAAAATCCTAAATCTACCCAATCCTCACAGGTCATAGCCTAAGCTCTAAGGGTCCTAAAACCTGTCTCTGATACCATAAATTGTAACACCCCAACCCGACAAGGGTAAAGATATCACAATACGGTTTCATATCAGAACTTTGAATAATATACAATAGCGGAAGCCTTTACAAAATAATCAAAAGAAAACATAATAGCATTTAATCAAAATAAATCTAAGATCTCTATAGTCAAAACTTGCTCTCAGTTCTACTCTCAACCCAGATCAGCCATCCCACAAGCTCATCTTGAATGCTAAATACCGCCAAGCAGAAAAAGAAAGTGCGCTGAGCTTACAAAGCCCAAGTGAACGATATAACGAAACAAAAGCTAAAATAGAAATAATATACAATTAACGAAATCACAACGAAATGAGAAATAGCGAATCTTTGAGGATTCTGCGGAAGCTCAAATATACGTAAATCCAAAAAACACATAACATTTAACGATCACCTTAGAACACGTTTATGACACAAACGCAAACACATCAGAATAACCAAACACTTAACATATCAAGAATAATAGATTTCGTGTCAACCAAACGAAGAGTCTAATGACTAACGGAAACAATTACCAGAAAATAAACATGGCCTTCATACAAATCAATTAATCTACATTTAACACACTTAATTCAATATTGTAGCAGATGAAATAGCAGTACACATCATGGCATCACACATACAGATAGAAAATACAGTAGACAAACTATAACTAAATAGACAAAGACATAACATAACCATTAGCAATTATCGAACGATATCATCGAATACATAATACATTCACTAACATATCATTTCAGAATACATAATATAAACACTCGAAAATACCGAATCATACAAAATACTTAACACGTAAGTAACAGATAAAGATTTAGTCAACTACCACGAGCCCGAACATATCATATCGAAATATCTTTCTTCTTAAAAAGGTAACCTCAGAAAATAATTGGAGTAGCTAGCTCCCAGAATTTTGTGAAGACGCAGATCACACACCGACATCATTCACCAGAAAAACATATCGATAACAGTCGGATCTATGATGCATCCATACGCCCCTTCCTACATATACAAAATATGCTCCACCATCCAGGAATGTGGCAGAACATCACTCTACTACCCTAGAGTCATATCAGAGGTGCATCACTGATACGGACATGGAACCCCCATGACTAGTGAAATATTTGGCTCGAATGTCAACTAACTGTGTCAAACAGATTTTCATACATGACACAGATCATAATTCATCATAAAGGTCACAGATAACATATCGGATAACTTCATATCATAAGGTTCATATTCAGATATTCAGAAGTCAGAAGTTCATATCACAGTGGCATATCATATAAGCAGAAGTTCATAATCAAAAGTTCATAATCAGCCATAGCAAGGTTCAACAATTGTGCATATCAAAATCTCTCTAACATAAGTTCACATCAGATATTGCAGAGTTCACTAGAACATGTATTTTACACAAGTGACAGATCAAACAATCAGAAAGGGTTCATAGCAATGGCATCGGAAACCCTAATAAGTAAAATAGAAAAGCGAACGAAAAGAACATCATAAGGAACCTTTACTAAAAGGTCGTAATATCTGTACCTTAAAAGCGATGAGAGAAAAGCAAACAAATGTAGGAACACGAAAATACAACGTCGCGTCTCCACCAACGAATCTACACGGATTATGATTTATTTAATACTTATTAGCATCATTAAAGTTATAACGGATTAATCACATTCACATTCTTATAGTTGTAAGTATATTCTTATTTTAGTGACGGACGGAATTACAACATTTTAGAATCTTAACCATTAATTAGCCAACTTATGGGTTACATAAGATAAATGATAAACTTAAGGGTTTAATATGACAAACATCTTATTCGAGGACTTATATAATCATCATTCAAAGTATAGGGTTTATAAATGTCAAGAACGGATTTTAGGATTGCATTTTTGGTCCCTAATTGGTGTGAAATGACCAAATTGCTCTTGTCTTCTCTGAATAAGACAAAGGGTATTTTAGTCATTTCATTTTATCCAGGGACTAAAATTGCAATCCAAACTTCAAATTTCAAAATGGAGACTATCATTGCACTTTTAAAGTTTTAGGGACCAAACCTGCAATTTGATCATACCACAAGGGCCAAAAATGCAATTAACTCGATATTTTATTATCTTGAATTATTGACTATACTCAGGAAGCTATTAATGGTTCAAACGTTGTACTATTCTTTGAATTAATGACCTGAAGGTTACAGCTAAAATTGGCATGGCAAGTTGGCAACCAACACGATAACATTTAATGAATCCCATGTGTCCTTTCAAACTTTATTTTTTATAAATAGTCCAAATAAATCATTATTTTTCGCTTTCATAAATGTTGATGTTGTTTTCGTTCTCCCTAGACATGATTGCCACATGTAACTATGTAAGACAATGAATGTCGATGAAGAATATGTATTTTTTAAGAGCAAATGTATCGATATTAATATTAAGGAAATAAAAGTGCAAATAGATATAGTGTATTAACCAAGAGATGTAGGTTGTCTCATTGAAAGCATATTCAACATGATATTTGTGAGACGGGTGATGCAGTTTGTAAAAAAAATTATTTTTACAAAGGATAGTAATAAAAATAAAACTATGTTATTAAAGCAGTAGCTTGCCACATCTAAAAATGATAGCAGCCCCTAATCACAAGCACGAAGTGGTAGTTCAATATTTTATAGCTAACTTGTAACTTAGACTTGCATGATATTTCAACATGCAAATATGACACTTACGACACTTATTACGTAAAATTTGCTTATTAATTAATAATATATGGTTTATTAGATTAAATTTGGATAAAAGCCATAAAATAACAACATACTTTCTTCAATTTGCCGTGTTGAAACACTTACTATTTTATTAACATATAAACCAAGGTACTTTCAAATTTTGTTCTGACTTCACCCATATGACTAAAATACCTTGTGTTCTTCACATAAAATTGCAACGTTAGTCCTGTATACTGACGGCCATTATTAAATAACTTAAAATTTGGTTTTCTTAAGTTTTCGTATGTTTTACACGTTTTTTAATGTTTCTGTCCGTTTTTGCTCGTTTTCGTCCATCTTTACACGTTTTTTGTCCGTTTCACACGTGGCCCGTTTTACACGTTGTACATATTTTGCGTTTTCGTCCGTTTATTACACGTTTTCATCCGTTTTTGCATGTTTTCGTCCGTTGTTGCAGGTGCAAAAATAAACGAAAACGTGCAAAAACGAACGAAAGCATGCAAAAACGAACGAAAACATGTAAAACATACGAAAACATGCAAAAACGGATTAAACGTGTAAAAACAAAATAAAACGTGTAACAACGGACGTAAACGTGCAAAATAGACTAAAACATTTAAAAACAGCCGATAACATGCAAAAACGTGTAAAACCGGACGGAAACGTGTAAAAACGGACGAAAACTTCTAAGAAAGGACGAAAATGGGTAAAACAATGGAAACTTTCAAAAACGGATGAAAACATGCAGAAACGAAAGAAAAAAGGCAAAATAAACGGACACAAACGTGTAAAACAGACGAAAACGTGCAAAAACGAACGAATGCGTGTAAAACCAGACGAAAGCATGCAAAACGGACGAAAACGTGCAAAAACGGACGAAAACGTGTAAAAACGAACGAAAATGTGTAAAAACGTGCAAAAACGAACGAAACATGCAAAAACGAACGAAACATGCAAAAACGGACGATAATGTGCAAAAACATACAAAAACGTGCAAAACGGACTTAAACGTGTAAAAACGAACGTAAACGTGTAAAAACGAACGTAAACGTGTAAAAACGGACGAAAACGTGTAAAAACGGATGAAAACGTGCAAAAACGGACAAAAACGAACGAAAAAGTAAGAAAACCTAATTTTAAGTTATTTGCTAACGACCGTTAGTATAAAGGACTAACGATGCAAGTTTATGTGAAGAACATAAGGGTATTTTAGTCTGTTTCGTTATTATTTTAGTCATATGGGTGAAGTCACAACAAAATTTAAAAGTACGTTGGTTTATATGTTAATAAAAAAGTAAGTGTTTTAACTCGGCAAATTAAAGAAAGTAGATTGTTATTTTATGGCTTTTACCCATTAAATTTTGTTGGAATTATCAACACCTAAATAATGCAAAATTATTGGAAAATGGTAGGATATATATGCCTAGCCTATATGTTTAAGAGAATTCGCTTTGCAATTAAAAAAAAAGCGGTGCAGCTTGTTGCTCGTTTGTTTCGCACGTTTATGTAAATCGAAATAATTTATAATTCTAATAATGTTCTTAATTAAATTAATGGTAGATCACATGTGACATGTTTATTTTTCGTTTCTTTTTTAATCTTTCGTCATATTTGCCTTGATTTTACAATGATTGAAAAAAATTAGTAATGCGAATCACTTCTCATTCTAAATTATGTAATTATCAAGCATTTTGTAGATATTTGATTAATATACTCGCTATAATTATACGTCGTTCCAATCTCCGGATTAATGAGCTAAACTTTTGTGTTTGATGTTGACAAGGCAACCAAACATGATTTTTTTTAATGAATCTTTCTAGACTTCGTCATAGAATAGTATTTTTCAACCTCATCGTTCTCCCTTTGTTCGACACGATTGCTACATGTAAGACGATGTTCAATAGTATGGTGTACAGTAAAACAAGGTTGTACTCGTGAATCGATAGTCGGTCGTTCGACCTCCTAGTAGTTTATAATCGGTTTAAGCGGTATTAATCGGTAATTAATCGAATTGGCATTTCTGGGAAGTTTTTAGTATGTCTGGTGAGTTTGGGTATTTCTGATGAGTCTTAGGTATTTACGACAAAATTTACCTTATACTAACAACTAGTAGCATATATAAACAACGACTATAAGCGATTAAAAAAAGTTTGTGCATGTTTCTGAAAAGATTTGCACATTTCCAGTAAGTTTGCCCACCGTTGATCGATTGGCACAAATAAAAAAAATTGCGGTCGATTAACGTCTAAACGGCAATTAATTATGATTTCTAACTTCGTTCTATTTTTTATAATCATGATTTCTAACTTCTTTAACCTATTAATTTACAAAGTTATGTTGCCGTACACTTGTCAAAATAAACAAATAGAGCAGACTCTACTAGGAGGAATACTTTAGGGTTGAGTTATTAGAACGGTGCCTAGTTTTTTAGTAAGACCCTCCCTAGTAACTAGGGGTCTTTTCTTGTCCCCCCACTCTCCCATTGGCTGTGGGTCCCCATGGCTGTACAATTTTGTTTTTTTGTTTTGTTTTGTTTTTAATTTAATCATGTGTAGTGTTTAGGTATATGTATAGTGTATTTATTTATGTAGTGTTTTTATACGTATAGTGTTTTTAATTGTGTAGTGTTTTTATATGGTATTTATTTTACGTTACATTTTATAAAAAAAGTTTATAAAAAAAAAGTTTATAAAAAAAGTTTATAAAAAAAGTTTATTAAAAATTTATAATAAAAGTTTATAAAAAATTTATAAAAAAAAGTTTATAAAAAATTTATAAAAAAAGTTTAAAAAAATTTATAAAAAAAGTTTATAAAAAACACTACACAAATTAAATATACCACACAAATAAATACACTATACATATAAAAACACTACACAAATTAAATATACCACACAAATAAATACACTATACATATAAAAACACTACACAAATTAAATATACCACACAAAATAAACTATACACAATTAATTTAAATAAAAAAAAAAGAAAAGGACAAGGTACCTGCGCTAGGGGCCCACTAGTGGCAGTCGGCAGTTTGACTCAAGAGAGAGGGAGGAAAAGGGGGTCCCCACCTAGGGGTAGCCCCCGTCCCAATAGTAGGACCCATACTTTATGTTTTAGGTATGTTACTAGTCTTAGAACCCGTGTATGAACATGTGTGTTCTAACATTTTTGTTTTAAAATTTAATATTGTGGTAACTTTTAAATTAATGGTTTTGCAATGTCTAATTCTTTTTAATTAAATTATGATATATTTTTTATACTTATATAGTTATAATACTTTTGCACGTGTAGATTTTTACATAATTTTTTCATTATGTATTAATTGATTAATATTTTGTATAACTTTTGTTGCACATATATTTTGACTTTGTTTAAGACATGGTGTTTAAATTGATTTTGTTTAATGTTAACTATTGATATGATGTTCTAGATATTATACGAGTTTAGGAGCACATAATGATATTTGAAAAATATATGTCGTTGCTATATGTACAATCATATCTATTTATTTTCATCTCACGATAAGCGTGAGCTCGTGCCTTCATTTGAAATTTATATTCATGTTAATGATAATTTTAGCCGTATTTAATTTTAAACACGTGTACACACGGGTTAAACTTATAAAAAGAAATAACATGCGTGTCATTATTGAATGTGTATAGTTAAAAATGAATGATTTTCAGATATTCTTAATTAATCTCATAAAGAGATTAACATGAGTCATTCGTATATAAAAAATGTCTAAATGTGCCGAAATCTTTTACTAATTAGTTCAAATTAGGTCATTTTTTAATTTTGGGCACTAATTACCACTTTTAATAGCAATCGGTGTGGTAACGAGTTTGCAAGGTCAAAGGTTAACATTTTAATGTTAAAGCAAGTTAACCATACCGTGTATGGTGTTAACGGGGTGTTAACACTCCCATGTTAATACCATAACGCACGTTAAAGCCTCATTTTTTTTTTGCCCCTAAATGAGGGTTTGTTTTTGTAAATTGTTGGTGAGTTAATGTTTAACCTTAGGAATGTTATGATAAGGGGTGTTTTTTTGTTGAGTTAAGGTGAAATGTTAAAGCTGATGTGACGCTGACGTGACATGGTGTTAAGGTTTAACCGAGGTCATGATACCTTCCGCTCTAATGTTAGGATATACTGAGGTTCAAAATGAAATAGGTGACCAAACATAAATCAAAGAAAGTATGAAGCAGTTTAAGATTTTGTACACTGTAACTATTTAAGTCTAGTTGGAATAAAAATGTATATCATTTTGAATATGTTATAAATCATTGACATTGCATTAGGTGACTAGTTTATAAACCTTTTAAAACTTTATCTATAATAAAAATAATATTATACTGTAAAATGGCTTTGTAAATTTAATGATATTGCATGAGATGTCAATTTTTAAACAATTTAACAAGTTTAACGAGAGCTTTGTAAAACTAACGAAAGAGTGTTAATGTCATCACAAGCGTACTTGGCAGTTGACACCATGCAAAGTCGTCGAGGCAGGTATCATATATAAAGGACAAGTTGTACGTACAGGCCTGCGGCCTGCCTCCAAATTTGTATTTTACACGATTTAGCACTGTATTTATTTCGTCTTTATCATTGCCGACATAAGAGCGTTGCTGTTAAATCTTTTATACTACATCCATCTCATAATAATTGTCTACTTTAACTTTTTTTAAGTCTCTTTTATTAAACTTTGACCATAATTATTTTCATTTGTATGATATAATATTTGATGAAAAATATATGAATAGATCGAGTTTTAAATGTATTTTCATTTGTTATAATTTTCATCAAGTATTATATAACACAAATAAAATTATTAATGGTCAAAGTTAAACAAGTAAGACTCAAAAAAGTCAAAATAGACAATTATTATGGGACGAATGGAGTAGTTGAAATGCATTAAGTCGTAGAATAGCAATGTAATTTTCAAAGTGTACCGTTTTAATACGTGTAATTTTTTAAATTTGTAGAATATCAACGTACTTTTATAAGTGTTCCAATTTGGTACGTGATGATGACGTGTCATACCTGAAAGTCTGACACGTGACATCATTTTATAACGTGACACGTCATCGTCACATACCAAATTGGAACACTTATAAAAGTACGTTGCTATTCTACAACTTTAAAAAAATACACATACTAAAACGACACATTTTGAAAAATACATTGCTATCTTACGACGTAATACTAGTCTAAATGAGAAAGTTGTCCAACTATTACTGATTGTCTCTTACTGTAAATTAAAGAGTTGTAGATTTAGCTAACATCTTAACTTAGGTGTCTGGTGTATTATTTTGGACCTTTTCTATTTGTGTCATTAGGCATCAACGTTTTGGTTGCCCCCTTCGAGATATTTCCCTTTTTTATTGAATCAGGTGGTGTTTGTTTTTCGTAAAGTGGTTTCACTGATCGTTAAACGCGGTCAGACATTTTGGTCGTTCAGACCGTTTGTTTGTTTTTTCCCGTTCAGACGCGTTCAGAGGCAGTTTGATCGTAATGGTCTAGAATTAAGAGGAGTGTCTGAATGCCTCTTGCTGACATAAAAAAAAAAAAATTAGTATAAAACAAGTAATGTGCGGTTCAAACATGAGTTTTTTTTCCGCCAGATAGACATTTACGCCTCAGATTAAGATTCAGATGTGCGGTTCAGGTTCAGATTGAGCCTCAAAAACAAACACCACCTCAGTTTCTCATAAGGTGGTGTTTGTTTTTTAAGAGGCTCTGAATCTGAATCTGAACCGCACATCTGAATATGAATCTGAGGCGTAAATGTCTGAATTTGACCGCATCTGAATGGGAAAAAAAAATCATGTTTGAACCGCACATTTGCTTGCTCGTAATTTTATTTTATTTATTTATTTATTATTTTTTTTGTCAGCAAGAGGCATTCAGACACCCATCTGAAGTCTAGATCATTAAGATCTTACTGCCTTTGAACGGGGAAAAAAAAAACAAACGGTCTGAACGACCAAAATGTCTGACCGCGTCTGAACGGTTCAGATTAAGAGGCCGTTAAGAGCCTGTTTATGAAAAACAAACACCATCTTAGTGATGATTTTTTTACTTTGTATTTTTAATGTTGTTTGTTTTTCTCTTTTTGGTTGGATCCGTTCCTTTTTTAATTATTTTATTTAATTGAGGAAGGATGACTTGTATTGTATTTTGGTTTTTTCTCTTCGGGGTTTCGTAATTTAAGTTGCCTTTCTAAAAAAAAAATGTTGTAGATTTTCTGTTTATTTATTTATTCATTTATTTATTGTTTTATGTTAGCTTAACTAAATCAATGCATGTTTAATGTGTTCCTCATCTATATGATCATAGGTTTCAAGGCAAAAGTTCCATATAGATTCACTTTTTACCATAGACCCGCTGAATTAATCCGGACCTTTCATCTACATATCATCCAATGGCTATGATTATTTGTAATTTAATAATTATAAAATTTAATTATACCTCTCAGGGGTGACTTGATCATTTACCACACCACACTCTTCACACTCTCAGTATCACTCTCACACACTCTTCACACTCTCATTAACACGCACACCTAATTTTCTCTCATTAACTTTCAATCACTCATACCAAACCCTAATTTTTCCCCAAATCGTATGAATAATGGATTTACGTCTTTGAAATAGCAGCGACTAAGGATAAATCGAAGATCGATTCATCATCTACTCAAACCGAGGATGCTGTTGCCGGTTGCTGGTAATTTTTTGATTTTTTTTATATTATTCATATGGTTGTTGAGTATTCTCGTAATATGTTACTAGTTTGTTATTTATATTTTTATATGAAATATTATGGTGATAAGGGGTTGTTGGTAAAAATTGCAATTGCTTTTATAAAAGTTTTATAGTTAGATATGTTGGTAAAAGAGAGTTTAAAATTTCGGCTAAAATAAGCATGAATTTAACAGCTTTTTAACTGCTGATAAGAATTTTGATTATTTATTCTCACTAAAGATAAACTGAAAAATAGCTGTTCCAATGCAAAAAACTTGTCCCACAAGGGTAGAGTCGAACTCCTTTTAAAGTGAAGTTGTGGCCTGGTAGCATCCTTTTTTCATGGTTATAGTTGAAAATTGGAAGGATATTTGAGTGGTCTATAGGATATCTGAGTGGTCTATAGGTTATGTGAAGTTGTGATTAGAATTTTGATTATTTTTTCATGAAAATGATGGTCAAATATGCAATCTTACTGTACCAATAGGTTATGTTTACGGTATAGCGGCGTTTCCCTTCCGTCTGACTAATGGGTCCAGGTTTTCAATATAACACGTTTATTGCCTTAACCTTTTGTGTGTCAAAAGGGAGACGTAAAAGGAAGCTAGGATATGAATGTACGTACCTCCAAAAAAGAAATTGTTGTAGTATAAAAATGAATTATTTCACTGCAATTCAACATTTGAAACCTTTTTTGTTATGTTACTCATACCAGAAATCATATATTGATTTCCAGTTTGTCAAAGACGATACATCTATGTAACATATTGGATTTCATATACACATCAAACCACAAACAAAGTAGGCGTACACAAGAGTTTTAGAGAGAGAAAGTTAGAGGTTTGGGAACTTTCAGTGAGAGAAAGAAAAATCTTATTATGAGCTCCAACTTTCTACCTTGGGAGGTAGAGAGTATTTATAGTACTACAATAAAACGCCACACAACGGGTACGTGGATCGTGCATACAGTGGGTAAAGACCGTCCGTCCTCCACGGTGTTACTAAACTAAATACTACTTAACATAAAATAACTACGACTACGAGCTTTCTAACGAATACATATACTTGAGGTGACCGACACTTTAACTACTTGATTTTCCAAATCCTAACAATCTCCCCTAAGGGAGGTCACCTCAAACATACATTAAATTTCATAGAAAACAAACAGATATTACATTGAGATTGTTCTTGGATTCTTGTTCTGAAGCTCGTAGTCTTTGATTCTTCATTTTTGCATGTTTTGGATAATCTGAGTGGAGGTCTTTAAGCTGATCCACGTGATATGAAGTTTTGAGCCTTTGAGATCATCGGCAACATTAAATCTCTGGCTCATCCATTGTGGTGTTGGTATTATGTGATGTTGTGACTTTTGGACCGACATGCTCACATTCGGATCATGATTTATTCTCATCGAGTAGCGGAAGCTTTCGTTGATTCATGATATTGGCGCAGCCAGTAAGCGTAAGCATGGAAGTGAAAATATCGATTCATTGATGCACTAATCATGATTTCTTTAGATATGAATGTGTTGTGTGAACATGCGGCTATGGATTGACCGCATTCGATCACCGCAAACGTCGGGTGTACTGCATAAAACAGTTAGCAATAAAACACACGAAAGTGTCTTTGATCACTTTCGATGAATTGAGGTACACGGCCCACGGTTCCTCGTTGATCGGCATACGCCTGTGATCGGTATAATTCGAAGAATTTCCTTGACAGGGTTTCGCAGCCTACTCTAGTGTTCTCAAACCGGAACGTCTCAAAGAAGACAACACGGAGTGAGTGAACCAAACGAGATTCACCGATTGATGAAAAGAGATTTGAAAAACAATCGTGTATTGCTCAATAGAAATTGTTTTTGCAATACAACGAAGGTTTTAATGAAAATCAATTATCAATCAAAACACCTTTTATTTTGAGAAATAAGTACACAGTCGACGTGCTAAAGAAAAGAGCACAACGACCGGTTTTTCAAAGGTATCCGTCAATCCATAACCTGAACCAGGATTGATTCAAAAGATTGAATCTCTCCATTGTTTCTGTCCAGTTGTCACATGGTTGATCTATTGGATAGATCTCACATGCCACCTACCAGGAGCTTGTTAGATGTTGGCTCCAAAAGGCTTTCCATCTTCATCGTGGATATGAAAGCATATCACTTAGATGTTCTGGCAATACCACAAGGATAATGCGTAGGACTCATAAGATATAATCCCTCTTTCCACATTGTGTGAAACAGAGAGTCTTCATTGAAAGTGTCCTAAAGAGATTTATAAGATGATCTCGTGGCTCTAGACTCAATTGTGCATATTTGGTTCCTATGCCGGAGACTAGGGAGAGGGTCTCCTTCTTCAATATCAACAATCTTTAAGAGAAAGTCGATAGATTATGTCGGTTCCCCGTGAGAATGAAACAAGCCCTTTTAAGAGGAACTTGAGTGGTTTGGAAAGTTGAAGTGCCATGCGTCACTGGGTCCATGACGTCTTGTCTTCAATACCGATGTTACCTTGGTAACCACCAGTAGTATATGAATTGAACCCGGTTTCTGCCCTAAGGTTGAATAAATGGAGGGCTATTTCTTTTCACCCTTTTTCACATTCAATTCTTTTTCATTCTTCAACCCCTTTAGTGCTTACCGAGACTTCATTACTAGAACCTTGTTGGGTTTATTCCAGTTCTAGCTCGGTCTCAGTCCGCACTCTTCCCATATCTCACTTTTCTCCTTTTTTCATCATACCTAAGGACTTCTACACTATCTAGTGGATTGTCCGTGGGTAGATCCCTCCGGTTCTGGCGGATCATGGGACCTCAACCTAACCTTATCATCCTTATATCACCATACATAAAGTAAAGTTGGTCGGCCTTTTTGGTATCGTTCATCTGCCATTGGAACCAATTGAAAACCATTTGAAAATCAATCAAGATACTTGTGATATAGAATCAAAGCATTTTGTATCTTAATTGTTTTGATATTTTAGAAATGCTCCCCCTCAACATATGAATAAAGATTTAGAAATTGTTTAGCACATGGAGGCAAGAGATATTTGAAATCGTTAGATTAAGAGTGAAAGGTCCAATCTTTTGATTAACATTTTCTAAAATGATCATCATCACTTCCTAATCAATTTGAGTAGATAAAACATTTTGAGGAAGGATGAGGTTTTCAAAGTTTGCTCCCCCTCAATATGTGCCTCGAATTTTGAAAGAGTTTTGCACATATTAGAGGGAACCTGCACTTAGAGACAATTCAGTCACGTTTCAATAATTTGAGGTTTAAAATAGATGCTCCCCCTCAACATGTACATGGAAAATTTGAAATCGTTTGTCACTTGCGGAGAGGCAAACATGCTAAACACTTATGAAACCATTTATCGAATTATCAGTTTAAATCCAATTTAAATCACAAATTCTCCTCCGATCACAATTATCAAATCATTTGAGATTTGTGATCTCTGTATATTTAAATTGATTTTGAAAGCTTTTAAGGAGAATTGTGACTTGATTTGTGAAAACGTTTTAACTGATAAGGATTGAATTTTGAGACTTTAAGCTCCATTGATTAAATATGCATAATTATCTTTTGAAAACATAATAATAACCAAGGTCTGGAACCAATTGTGTAACATTTTGTAAACCATTTAGAGTAGACCTTACTCATTTAAGTGCAAATTGTTTGAAAATAACACTTTTTGATTTAATTGAAAAATCATTCTCCCCCTCAATCAATGACGAAAGTCGTTGATTGATGAGTTGAGATTTTGACACTTGATAAGTTCTTTTGATTTTCAAAAATAGAGTCCGAAGTGTTTTCAAAACAATTGAGTTTTCATAAGATTGCAAATATTTTTCAGAGGAATCTTTAGAAGGAAAAATATTTGAAGTTAAACATTTGTCTTGTTGATGACAAACGTTTGTTTTTAGAATCAGAGCATTAGGATTGAAACATGTGATAAAGCATGGCTCTGTTTTTTCTTTGAAAAACGGGTTATTGCCTGAAATGACAATCAACCATTGTTTCTCTTTCTCCATTTTTTTTTTTTTTTAAGAACATTCGAACAACATCTAAAGTCCCGTATCATTCTTTGAATGACAGCATTAAGACCGTAGATATTATCGAATCGAGAAAATCATGACAAAATGACAATATTTTTGAGGATTTTTCGAATTTTTCACATTTTTATGGATTTTGAAAGTTTTATATTTTTCTATTTGATTTTTGAAGGTTTTGTAATTTTGTATTTTGCTTTTTGGATAAATATATACAAAGTATAGATGAAGGAAAGACCTTTACTCCTCGTCTTCCTCCTGAAGACATTTGAGTGTTTCTGGTTGAAGGCTTTTCAATCCAAGTCGTGGAAGAATAAACTTAAAACGTTCTCTCGGAAGAGCTTTGGTGAAGATGTCTGCTAACTGGTATTCTGACTTCACAAAATAGAGTTCCACCACACCGTTTTCCACTTGCTCCCTGATGAAATGATGTCGGATGTCGATGTGCTTTGCTCTTGAGTGTTGAACGTTGTTGCATGAGAGAGCAATAGCACTTTTATTATTACACTACAGAGGGATTTTGTTGAATTCAAAGCCATAGTCAGATAATTGTGATCTCATCCAAAGGATTTGAGCACAACAAGATGACATGGCTATGTATTCAGCCTCTGTAGAGGAAATAGAAGTACTCATTTGCTTCTTTGAAGACCAACTCACAAGCTTATCACCCAAAAACTGAGCACCTCCTGATGTACTTCGACGTGTATCTTGACATCCTGCATGATCAGCATCTGCATAGGCTGTTAGTGACATACCGGTGTCCTTCGGGTACCATAGTCCCATATTGATGGTTCCTTGGAGATACCGAAAGACCCATTTAACCGCTTCAAGGTGCTTTTTAGTAGGCTTAGCCTGATATCTAGCACACATGCACACAACGAACAAGATGTCTGGTCTGCTAGCTGTGAGGTACATTAGAGATCCAATCATGCTACGATATTTCGTTTGATCTACCATGATCCCTGAGTGGTCCTCATCCAGCTTGGTTCGTTCAATCATGGGAGTGTCAACGGTGTCACATGATACAAATCCAAATTTCTTTAAAATCTCATTTGCATATTTAGATTGATTTATGAAAATGCCTCCGGGACTTTGTGAAATTTGTAATCCCAAGAAAAATGACATTTGTCCCATCATAGACATTTGAAATTTGGAACCCATTTCATTAGAAAAACGATCACATTCATTGGGGTCAGGCGAGGCAAAGATAATATCATCAACATAAATTTGAACGTGAATTAAATGTTTGCCGACTTCCGGTGAACAATGTCGGATCAAGCTCGCTCCTTTGTGAATCCGAAGATAGAAGAAACTTTAACAGCGTATCATACCATGCTCTAGGAGCTTGCTTTAAACCATAAAGAGCCTTTTTCAAGCGATAGACATGAGTAGGATGCTCTGATTCACAAAAGCCTCTGGTGGGCGACGTAAACCACCTCTTTAAATCTCCATTAAGAAAGGCGGTTTTAACATCCATCTGATATACAACCATATTCTTGCTAGCAACATTAGCCAAGAAGATTCTGATTGCCTCAATACGAGCAACTGGAGAAAATGATTCTTCAAAGTCAATACCCTCCTCTTGATGGTATCCTTTTGCGACTAACCTAGCCTTATTTTTCAACACATCACCATGCTCATCAAGCTTCACCTTGAAGATCCACTTTAGAGCAATGATCATAGCACAATCTGGAGCAGGTACTAATTCCCATACATCAAGTCGATCAAACTCATGAATTTCTTCTTGCATGGCATTGAACTAGCAGTCTTCATTCATGGCGGTTTTAATGTCTTTTGGTTCGACCTTAGAGAGTACGGAGTTGAAGAGGCACCATAAGGCATCGGTTGCAACTTGTTTCCGTGTGCATACTGGGCGAGAGGGGTTTCCAATGAAGTTGTCCAATGGGTGATCATGTGTCCATTTTCTAAGGTGTTCATGTGGTTGTTGTTGTGGAACGAAGTAGCAGAGTCTATATCTCCGATGAAGAAGGTTCTGATGATGATTCAGGAGCAAAGATATTTTCAAATGGAGCATCTTCAAGAGTTGCAAAGGGATTAACTTCATCATTGATGCCAGTAACACTTCCATGATGTACATTTGATGATTGATGATTTGTTGATGAGACAGAGTGATCAGCAGCAGGCGCTTCTTGACTTAATGAAATTGAGACTGAAGGGTTCACTTCATTCACAGGGATAGGAGCAGCCTCTGTTGATGGAATTGATATTTCATCAGCATTCGGTTCATAGTGTTCATCAAACATTGGATCAAACAATTTCTTTAAATCATCTTCAGATGGAGGTACATATGGAGTTGCTTGAGATGAGTTTGGTACAAGAGATGAACCAATGGGACTGTTTTGAAGTGCGGGTCCAGAACTGGATCGTCCAGGAGCCATTTGACCGGTCAGCTCATCGAACGTAACATGAATTGTTTCCATGATGTTTCGGGTTCTCTTATTGTAGATTCGGTAACCCTTCTTGTTTGGTGCATAACCAGCAAAAACTCCAATATCCGCCTTTGCTCTTAGTTTACCTAAGTCTTGACCATCATTAGTTGGATAGCACAAAGCACCAAACACACGAAGGTAGGAGAGATTAGGTTTACGTTTATGAACAAGTTCATATGGAGTTTTTCCATGATAGGTGTGTATAAGGGAACGATTTTGGGTGTAGCAAGCAGTGGCAATGGCTTCAGCCCATAGAAACATTGGAACCTTCGAATAAATAAGCATCGTTCTTGCAGCTTCCACAAGAGTTCGATTTAGTCTTTCAACTACACCGTTCTGTTGAGGAGTTCGTGGAACACTTCTTTGATGGCTGATTCCAATACTTTCATAAAACTGAATTAAGTCTTTGTTGACAAACTCGGTGCCATTGTCTGTTCGAACAATTCGACCGGTATTGTTGAGTCGATCCTGAAGCTGTTTGATTAGTTTGATGATGACATCTGGAGTTTCATCCTTTGTCCTCAAAAACTTTACCCAAGTAAATCGAGAGTAGTCATCAACAACTACTTGAATGTATTTCTTCCCATTTATCGTTTGCACTCTCATTGGTCCGCACAGATCCATATGAAGGGTATGAAGAACTTCCATTACTGAATTTGTGGGTTTTGGTTTGTGGGCATATTTCGTGCTTTTTACCCAATTGGCAAGCTGAACAAAGATGATCTTTTTCATATTTTAATCTAGGCAAGCCTCTGACAAGATCCTTTCTAAAAAGGTTATTAATGGTGCCGAAGTTCAAGTGATTGAGACGACGATGCCATAACCATGACTTTGTTTGAAGCCTTTGACAGCCAGCAGATTGGAGAAGACTTCATCATGTCTTCGATAGAAATGGTGTATAGGTTAGAACCTCGAGTACCTCTTAATAATTCCACACCATCAAGTTGTCTAACGAAGCAAGTATGTTTTCTAAAGGCCACCTCTAGATCGGAATCACAGAATTGACCAACAGAGAACAAATTATGACCAAGACCTTCCACATAATATACCCTGGAGATTACACTTTTACCAACTACATAATCACCATAACCCATAATTGCTCCAAAATGGTCGTTCCCGAATCTAACAGTCCCGATGAATTTGCTCACGAAGTTCATGAGCCACGACCGGTCTCCAGTCATATGCTTGGAACAACCTGAGTCCAAGTACCACAGAACGATTTGAACGATCTGCAGTTGAACACAGACAAGAATGGATAAGTGGATAATTGGGATCCCCATGCAAGAATGGGTTCCACTTGGTTAGTAACAGTAATTGGAACACCCACATCGAAATAGAAAGATCCATATCGAAGTAGAAGCAATGGAATCATTAGGAATAGATGCAGTCTTTGGTGTGCGTATTTGACCTATTCAATGTATGTTCACTTCTTAAGGGAATAGTTCTACCAGTAGGCATCCATTTTCTAGTGGGCATAGTCTTAGCAGTTTGAGGGCAAAACCGATTATTCTTATGGCCAAAAGGTATCCAATAATAACCTATCTTTATAAATGTTCTTCTGTGGGTTTCCACTGTTTTCTAACAATCTTTCATCTTTGCCTTTTAGCCTTCTTTGCACGATTATTAGCATTAACAATTTTAACTGGGCATTTGACAGCATTAGACAAATCATTCACACCATAATCATGATTAGCAAATGAATTCATACGAGACATCATTACATGGTTTGCAAATAGTATCGAATTGAATTAATTACAGTACACCTATGGCTAATACTAGAATCAACACGATTCGTTTTATTCAACACAGACTTAAAGTTACTAGGTTGGTCTTCTACTCTCTTCCAATGCACATTTTTAGCTTGCGAGGTCCTATCTTGCTTGGAGGCTTTGACCTACTTGCTTTAATGTCACTAATTACTCCTGTAGAGGGAATTATGGGAACATTAGTTGGTTGATCTACTTTTTGCATTCCTGAACTAGACGTGCAAGGATCTGTATTACTAGAAGGCACATTGATGTTCACTTTCTTAAAACTGGGCCTAAAATGGTTTGAATGCTTGGCACTAGGCATAGAACAAGGCATCACCGCTTTGCCTTTTGCACCCAAGGATTTAGGACATGTTGCAATTACACATTCTAGCAGCTCTTGAGATTGTTTGGCCTGGAGGCAAGCAAACCTAATTTCTCTATCAAGAGGTTTGTTAATGAAATCCTCTTCGACAATCTCACAAAGACATTCTAGACTATCCTTAAGGTAAGCACAATAATCATGAAACGCAGGTTCATTATTCCTAAGATGAGGAGGAATGTATTTAATAGTAACAGTGTATTTGCAGTCAGAGGATGACTTTGAGACAACATTCGTATTAAAAACAAGTGGCAGTTTTCTATTTTCCTAACTTCTAAGATTCTCAATTTCCTTTTGTAAAGACATTATTTTTCCGTTGTTTTGGTCACGAGTGACTTTCATTGAATCATATAACTCTTTAAAGTGTCGTTTAACTTTTTCATTTTCTTCTAGTAAACTCTCGTTTTCCTTTTGTAAGGCATTAACTAAGTTTTGAAGATGAAAAGTTTGAGAGTACCGAGAATCTAAAGGAGGAGGCATTTGGGATCCAGTCACATTGTTCTTTTCACCCTTTAATTGAGAGATTTGGGCTTTCAACCTTTTGATCATGTTACAATGAGCTCGAATCTGTTCATCACGTTTGCTAATTTCAAAAACTGCATCAAATTCAGGAACATCCAAGGATGTCTTGATATTTGAGGTTTTAACATTTTCTTTTAGATGTTGATATTTTAGTTGTAAATCAAAATGTTCAACTTCTAGTTTAGAAAGATGCTTTACCAAATTATCGTGATCATCCTGATCAATTTTCTCATTAAGTTTCGAATTAATCTTTTCAAGCTCAATGACACGATCATGGGAGACTTTCATAGCAACAGATAATTCATGAAATTGAGAAGCATTAATGGAGCAATTCGTAGCAGTATAAAACACATCTTGAGCAATACATTCAAAAATAAGATTCTCATTCAAGGTATGCAAGTTCTTCCTCTCAATCTCATTATATTTTAATGCTCGCTCATAGTCACTAACCTCAACTATCATTGCATCAAATTCCTTTTCCATTCCTTTAATATCTAAATCTATCCCCTTTTTAAGACTCTTGAATTGATCTTTTAGTTGTTTAAAGAAAGGCATGACCTCAGTTAGATAGCATTCTTTTGTTTGCTCAAAACCCCTTTCCCTTCAGTTATCCCAGTGGGTGTGATACTTTTCTTACAAGTTTTCTCAAAATCGACAAATAGTTGAAGAATAACATATTGGCTGATTAAGGTCTTGCTTTTAGTGGCAATAGTTCTAGGAACTAAATGCATTGGTGTATTTGGAGGATACACAGTCGCTGCAGGCATTTTCCTAAGGGGAGGGTTTGTTTCAACAAGATTTTCAGCTTTTAGCTTATCTAAATCCTTTTTCCAGAAAACTTGTTCAGGTGTTAACAATGTTTGAGGCTTAAATTTGTTTAAGGAGATCCAGTTTTCCTTCTTGTAATCATGGGGTTTGATCGTGATGTTATTCTTTTTGCATTCAGGATCTTCTAGCTTCTTATTCATTCTCACCCTAGATGCATCATTTAATTTTCTATCTTCCTCAGTGCACTCAACGCAACTAGGTTTCTGTCTAGGTTTAAGAATCTCATTGCCATCATAAATTACATTTTGAGCCGCCTTAGCTAACTTACTGTACTCAGGGTTGGGTTTATCTATAATGGGAACACTATGCTTATCGCTTAAAACTCTATGCTTAGTGACCATGTGAGCAGTCTGAATGGTATTCCCTTGTACGTACAACTTGTTTTCAAGCTTGTTCTTCAAAGTTTTTAGATTAGAAAAATCATTCAAAAGTTTTGATTCCTTAGCATGAAATTCCTGCTTAAGCACTTTAACATTTTCTTGAAGTTCTTGTTTTTGCTTAGCAGTTTTTGAAAGCTTTTCTTGTAAGGAGTTTAACTCTTGTTTTAACACTTCTTCTCTAAAATTACTTTTTCTAATAATTGTACGCATTTGGTTATCCAACTCCTGCTCACGAGTAGTTAGCTCAAACTTAGCACGTTGTTCATAAATGGCAACTCGTTCTTTATAGGCATTAAGTTCAGAGATAACCGAATCATCAGGGGCACATGCAGTGTATTCATCAAAAACATAGTCATCGTTGACTGCAGAAGATGCATCACTTGGTACAACTTCACTTTCACTTTGTTTCACATATTGATCATATGGGACAACATTGATATTACCCATATTTTCAATATTTGACTCAATAGTTTCAGTTGATTGTACTTTGTCATGCATCTTTTGCACATCAGCATCATCGTATAGTTTTAATACCTCAGAAATGATTTTGTCTTTGGATGGACCAGCTTGTGGTGATGAAGAGACTTTAGGAGAGACCATTGGAGAAATGCTAGCCATGAAGATGGTTTGTGCAGTAGGTTCATCATCAACATCAGAGTCGTATGCATCACAATCAGCGACTTAAAGGCATTCTGATGATTGTGGCCTATCTCCTGAGTTGGCTGCTCATCCACATCTGCATCGTATGTCTTAGCATTCCCTTCAGCAAGAAACAACAACTCCTCTTCATCCAAGGTTGCACCGTTATCCTGAGCTTGAACAAGCAACATCTTCTCCCTGAAGTACTCTGCATTCTGAGGGTGTTTTGGCGATGTGCAGTTCCTTGCAATGTGTCCCTCACCTCCACAGTTGTAACACTTGATCGGCTTTGCTTGTCCCTGATTTCCATTCCTTCCCCTGTTCTGATTTGTCACATAGCCTCTACCAACTCCACCTCTTCCTTGTTCATACTGCCTTTCTTGAACTGGTTGTACTATAACCTTCCCATCTCTGACAGTGGCTTGATTGTGTGGATTAGATGCTGTTCTGAGGTTATTGTTGGTGTGTGGGAGAGAGTTCATGTTTTGACTAATCAGGAGAGCAAGTTGATTAATGAAGTTACCCACGTGTGCATCAGCATCAGCTTGTTTGAACATAGGATCAGGAATGAGTTTGTGAGTGCCATTACCCATGGGTATAACTTGAGATGCTTTGGTGGTAATTCCAATGTTTGAGTAGAAAGCAGTTGAATCATTTGATGAGCTTGTCTCTCCCTGGTTAGTTTTGAACTGATCAAGAATCCTCTTTTCAAACATAGCATGTCTCTCATTCTGAAGAAGGAAGGCATAGAGTTGCTCATAGTTTGTATTCTTCAATCCTTTGGTTAGCTTCACAGAGGTGACAAACTTATGCCATTCGGGATTCATGTTGTTCACAAACTTTGAGTTCAGCTGAATGTTTGGCATAGTCATTCTGATGTTCCTCATGTCATTAACAAGCTTGTGGAATCTCACGTAATACTCATAGACACTCTCATCTGGTTTCATCTTGAAGTGCTCAAATTCATCATAGAGTTGGGATTCTCTGTCTTCCATAGTTAATTCAGAACCAGAAAGAAGCATCTTGACATTATCCCACACTGCTTTTGCTTCGGTGTTGTGATTGATAAGCTTGTAGATATCCTTTGGAAGACCTTGAAGTACGATGTTAGAAGCCCTGATATCAGCATCGAATCTCTTTTTCTCCTTATCACTGAGCTCATCATACGTCTTTGGTCTGTCCAATCCAAAAATCATAGTTCCATCTGCAGCAGTATCAATTATGTCTCTTGTAGTCTCAACCTGATAAGGTCCTTCATCAATTGATTTGAGAATGTTGACCCCATTTTCCTTTCCAAGACAGTACAATCTGATTCTTTGAGCCCAAGAGTCGTAGTCAGCTGTCAAGCATAGGGTGGACGGGTGTCCGAGCCACCGCTTGAACATCCTCGTCAACAGTGGAGATGATTGTAGGTACGTTGGTAGACATGTTTAAAGATTACACGGAATTTTATAACTCTATGATTAAACCGGGAAATAGATTCTTTCACGGGATTTTACTAAATCAAGAGAAAACCGTATTACAAACAAAAGTTAACCAAGTCGCTAAGATTTCTTGAATCAAGTCGCTATAACCAAGTTGCTAAGATTCCTTGAATCAAGTCGCTAAAAACCAAGTTGCTAAGCCAAGTCGCTAAGTAACCAAATCGCTAAGAATTTTGACAGCAAGTCGCAATGCACCAAGTCGCTAAGAAATCAAGTCGCTAAATAGCAACTCGTTAAGGATCAAGTCGCTACCACCAAGTCGCTAAGAAACTTAAAGAACAAGTCGCTATCAAAATTGAAAGCAAGTCGCTACCTTCACCAAGTCGCTACCCGTAGTGGAGAATCCACCAACAATACTTTTTGTCGGCTTGTCTCTAAAGGCAAGTCGCTAGGATCAACTCGCCACCAAACAACACTACAACTCGCTAATTTTTTCTGAAGCAAATCGCTAGCAAGAAAGTTATACCGTGAGCCAAGTCGCTAACTTGAAAAACTTCCAAAACACACTTTTCAATCCAAAAACAACCCAACCACGATGATTCAAGCCTTCCAAATCACAACCTAAACACTTATGATGATCCTAAACAGAAAAGTACAATCAAAATCCAAACTTTAACACTAGAAATCAACCAAATGATGCAAAAACCACTAAACTTTCTCAAACTCAAAAACCACCTAAAAACCACTAGAAATCCAAAGATATGTAAGAGATGATCTAACCATGGCTCTTGATACCATTTGTAACATATTGGATTTCACATACACATCAAACCACAAACAAAGTAGGCGTACACAAGAGTTTTAGAGAGAGAAAGTTAGAGGTTTGGGAACTTTTAGTGAGAGAAAGAAAAATCTTATTATGAGCTCCAACTCTCTACCCTTGGAGGTAGAGAGTATTTATAGTACTACAACAAAACGCCACACAACGGGCTGTGGATCAGGCATACAGTGGGTAAATACCCGTCCGTCCTCCACGGTGTTACTAAACTAACTATTACTTAACATAAAATAACTACGACTACGAGCTTTCTAACAAATACATATATTTGAGGTGACCGACACTTTAACTACTGGATTTTCCAAATCCTAACAATCTAAGGACGAGGTCAAAGTAAAATGTTTGACAATAGCTCATATCAAAAGACTTTTAAGTTTTCCAAAGTTAAGAAGCAAGTATAAAGTCGTAAACTGTCATCATTGTAGTGACGAGTTGGGTTTTGTATATTCAAAGTAGTTATGATCAGATGCATTGTAGTGACGAGTTGGGTTGTAGTTAACTTGGGAGCTAGGTTTGACCTGTTAATATGCACCTCAGCAGCGGATAATGAACAATTAAATGACAATGCTGTAAACAGAATGATAATATTTTTATTTTAAGAGAAATCAGAGTACAACAGCACTCTTCCAACACTCTGCAACGAACAGTAAGCACACTAAACACACGAAAATGAGTAATTAATATTACAAAACTGAAATATATGTAATTTACTGTCATTTAGCACTTGACATTAAGCTGTTGCAGAACATTGTAGTGACGAGTTGGGTTTTGTATATTCTAAGTAGTTATGATCAGATGCGTTGGAGAGAGTGTTTGGATGTGCTAAATGTGTTGAGAGTCGTTATTGAAAGGTAGTTAGAATGTTTGTGCAATTGTGATTATGTGATTGATTAAGTATGGGTAAATTGTGCAATGATTGCTCATAATTGGTTTCACTTGTATAGCTAATATTAAGTTGATTAGTTAATCTGCATATAATGTCAATCATTAGAAACTTACTGTATCATTAAACGTTCATTATAATATGTACATCGACACGCCCCCATCAAATCAAAGTAATCTGAATTTGGCTGGAGTATAATGTAGTTGTGTAGGATCCAATTTCACACCAATTCAAGGTGTTGAATCGTAAATGTTAGGCTTAGAACAAAACTCTAAATTCATATGTCCTACCATCTCTCGTATCCTATTAGCACATGCTAAATGGTTAATTCTCGAGATCAGATGTGTAAAAGGCCAAATATCTAACCATTTGTTTTGCATTGCTGGTAGATAGTTTTCAGGGATTTTAACACTTTAGAGTCGTCTACATGTATCTATTTTTGTGCATACTTATTTGGGTGAAGAGTTGAAACAGAATTGATGACTTATCTATAGTGCTAGAATCATATATGTAATTACCTGAATCATATATGATTCTACTAGAATCATATATGATTGTAGTAGATTATTTGCGGGTTATTAACATTTAAAATTTTGATGCAGGTCAATCAAAATCTGGCAATCCGAAGATGACAAAGGGAGTAGTTATGAAGAATAGGATTCCTCCAAAATCAACGGTCGTTAAACCTACTGTCAAACCTCAAGCTACTGTCAAACCTCATGCTACTGTCAAACCTCAAGCTTTTGGTAAACCGAAACCTGCTACTGATAAAAAATTTAGCGTCTGAGGAGCAAGAGGATGAAGACAGTGGTTCTAGTAAAGATGATAGTGGGTCTGGTGGTTCTAGTGAAGATGATAGTGGGTCTGATAAAGATGGTAGTAAAGACGGTGGTTCTCGTGAAGGTAGTGATAGTGCGTCTGATAAAGATGGTAGTAAAGATAGTGGTTCTCGTGAAGGTAGTGATAGTGATAAGGACGAGGATGAGTATGATGGCAAGGGTGAGGATGAGGGTGAGGACGAGGAAGGGGATGCATCTAATGAAGAAGAGGGAAGTGAAGAGGACAGGGGTGAGGAAAGTGATGAGGATGAGCAGTTAATTAAGAATTTAAAATCAAATAGTGTTAAGGGAAAGAGTACAAAGGTTAAGAAAGAGATTTCTAAGTCTGATAGCGACTCAAAAGATCAAAGGGCTAAGAAACGTGTCAAGCAAATGAAGGATGTTTCAGAGACTAAGAAAAGGAAGCGTTTTTTTTAAGTCAGAAGAAGAAAATGTATCGAAGCCTAAGAAATCTTTTAAGAAGGTGCATTTGTTAAAGGCAGAAGAGAAGGTTAAAGTGAAGAAGGAGCGTGTATTGAAGTCAGATTCAAATAAGGAGAAGAAGAAGAAACCTCTTACTGCCGACCAGATTCAGAGGAACGAGGATTTGAGTAAATTTAATGTTCTATTTTCTAGGATAGTTCATTCTAGCTTGTTTTCTACAATCCGTGATGCGAGAGTTGACATGGGATCTTTCTTGTCGGATATTGGTTTTTCTTCATTGCACTTGGTTTCTATTGACACACTTCCATCTCGTTTGGCAAGGTTTGTGGTGTCAAAGTTTAATAACAAAATTTATTTGTTTGTGTTGGAGAAGGGGAAGATTCTTTTCACTAGTGAGAAAATCCACTAGATCTTAGGAATTCCTCTTAGTGGAATTTCTTTATTTGATTTACCCGAGAGATCTCTTGATGATCCTTTTGTGAAGTTGTGGTTGAAGCAATTTTATCCAATGAAGTTGAAGGATACCCGAGCTAGTCATATTGCTTCAAAGTTGGTCATCGCAGAGCGAGTTGACTTTATGTTTAAAGTCAACTTCCTTATGTTATTTGCCAATGTGATGGGTAAAGCTGATACAATGAAGGCAATTATTAATTTGACCATGGTTAGACGTATTACCGAAGATACTAACATTTCCCAAATTGATTGGTGTGGTTATATTTACGACTGTCTTAAATATAGTGAACTCCCAAAGACTTCTGGCGGTTACTATATTGGTCCATTGTGCTTCTTGATTGTTAGTTTATACTTTTTATGTTTACTGTTTTTGTGTATGCTTTTTTATGATCTCATTGTCAATTTTCTTACTTTTAACAGCTCCTGTATCTTGTTTCCACAAAATTTGAGCATTTTAATGTTATCCGTTACCGTCCTGCTATCCGAAACTGGAGCACAACTTCGATGAATCTACGGCAAAAGCTTGACATTGAAGAACAAGTCATAGGCAAATTGGATTTGCATGGAGATTGGAGTGAATCTGAAGTACATGAAACCGAAGGTTTTTATGATGGTGGGGTGAATGTGAGAAAGGCTCGTACTTCCTGTGTGCCTCCTACTGATAAACAAGTTTGACTCTTTTCCCTTCTTTTTTGAATTATTTGTTTGAACTACAATCACATATGATTCAAACAGAATCACATGTGATTCAGAGAGAATCATATGTGATTCTGATAGAATCATATGTGATTCAGAAAGAATCATATGTGATTATGATTGAATCATATGTGATTCAGAGAGAATCATATGTGATCCAGAGTAAAATCATATGTGATTCTGACATAATCATATGTGATTCTGACATAATCATATGTGATTCTGATTGAATCATATGTGATTCTGATAGAATCATATGTGATTCAGAGAGAATCATATGTGATTCAGAGAGAATCATATGTGATTCAGAGAGAATCATATGTGATTCAGAGAGAATCATATGTGATTCAGAGTAAAATCATATGTGATTCAAACAGAATCACATATAATTATGTTTGAATCATATGTGATTCTTACTTGAATCATATGAGATTATTTTTGAATCACATATAATTCTATCAGAATCACATATGATTCTATCAGAATCACATATGATTAAAGACTAATTGACACGTTATTCAATATTTTCACTTCAGTTTTATGTAACATGTCTTATATGATTTTGTTTTTATCTTCAGAGTTTTTGCAAGATGATTAAAAAAAAAGCTTTCAAACATATCTCGTGAGAAGGTTGAACTTGAAGATCTTCTGAAAAAGGCTAATACCGAGTTTCCGAATGACGAAGAAGTTCTTGAATTATACGAGAAATATGGAGGAGTATTTAAAGATGTTATATTATTTGAAGATGTTCATGTTGATGATTTTAATTCAGGAGATGGAGGAGGATCTGATGATGGTGGTAGCGTTGATGGTGGCAATAAAGTTGTTGAGGGAGATAATTAGGAAAGAGGTATTGTTGTTTGCGAAGCTATTGTTGAAGATGAACATGAAGTACCAATAATTACTAGAGAAACGTATACGCAGTGGCTTGAAAAAAATATTGATTGGGTCGGAGAGGTGATTGACTGTATTTGCGATGCCTATTATGATGTACTTTGTTTAACCCTTCTCTCTTAGCAATTTGATCTTACAAGTTTCAAGTAGAGTAACACAACAAAACAAAATTTTCATCTTTTAATCTTTTTATAATTTGTTCTTTTAATATTTTGTAACTAAAAATTTGTTTTTATTCAGGATGATATTAACTGGCCTCGGGTTGTTCAGCCGGTTACCATTGAGTGTCCTCACACTCCTGAACGAGTGGTTACTCGTTCATCTCCTAAGAAAAGAGTTCCCAAGCCATCTTATTACTTGTCATCACCATACATGAATAAGAAAGCGTTGCTTTCACCGGTCATCCCTTAACTCTTTTTTACTAAAAAATGTTACAGTAATGGTCCTTATAGTTTTCATTGACTTTCACTTTTAGTCCGTTTTTATACTTTTTCACCCGTTCTCTTACGTTTTTATCTATTTTCATATGTTTTTTTTACGTTTTCATCTATTTTAGCATGATTTCTTACATTTTTATCCTTTTTTTATACATCTTCGTCTGGTTTTATACGTTTTAGTTTGTTTTAAGACACTTCATCCGTTTTTTACGTTTTCTTCAGATTTTATATGTTTTCGTCCGATTTCATACGTTTTTATCCGTTTTCATCCGTTTTTATACATTTTCATCCGCATTCTTACGTTTTTGTCCGTTTTTATACACACTCATATGTTTTTATACGTTTTCGTCTATTTTTATACATTTTCATATGTTTTATCTGTTTTCCTCCATTTTTATACGTTTTTGTCCGTTTTAATACGTTTTCATCAGTTTTTATACGTTTTCATCTGTTTTCATTAGTTTTTATTCGTTTTCGTCTGTTTTATATGTTTTCTTATGTTTACATACATTTTTATCCGTTGTTACCCGTCTTTGTCTGTTTCATCCGCTTTTCTTACGTTTTTTATCCGTTTTGGTACATTATTATTCGTTTTTGTATGTTTTGTATGCTTTATATGTTTTTGTATGTTTTAGTACATTTCTATACTTGTTTGTATGCTTTTATGTGTTTTGTATGTTTTCATACGTACAAAAATGTACGAAAACGTACAAAGACGGACCAAACATATAAAAACGAAGAAAACATATAAAAAAAAGATGAAAACTTATGACACGTAAGAAAACGTATAAAAAGTTGTATGAAAATGTAAAAAAATGTAGAAAAAATGAACAAAAACATACAAAATTAAACATAAACGTATAAAAACAGATGAAAACGGAAAAAAACGTAAAAAATGGATGTAAACGTTTAAAAAATGGATAAAAACGTAAGAAAAAGGCTAAAATGTATAAAAACGGACGAAAACGTAAAAAAAAGATAAAAACGAAAGAGAACGGGCTAGAAATGGAGGAAAAAAATGTATGAAAACATAAGAAAACGAAATGAAAATGTATAAAATCGTATGAAAACATATAAAAATGGATGAAGATGTATAAAAACAGACGAAAACGTATAACAATGGACGAAAACGGATAAAAAAGTATGAAATCGGACAAAAACGAAAAAAAGGATGTTAATGTATAAAAACAAACGGAAACTTATAAAAATAGACGAAAACGTATAAAAGCCAACGAAAATGTATAAAATCGAATGAAAGCGTAAGGAAACAGATAAAAATGTATAAAAACTGATAAAAACGTATAATAACAGATGAAAACGTATAAAAACGTAGTATAAGGTGTGAAATCGGACGAAAACGTAAAAAAAAGAATGAAAGTGTATAAAACGAACGAAAACGTATAAAAAAGGATGAAAACGTATAAAACGGACGAAACATATAAAAAACGGATAAAAATGTAAGAAACCATGCTAAAACGTATAAAACGGACGAAAATAAAAAAACCAATGAAAACGGATAAAAACGTAAGAGAACGGGTGAAAAAGTGTAAAAATGGACTAAAAGTGAAAGTAAATGCAAACCATAAGGACCCTTACTGTAACTTTAAGTGAAAAAAAGTTAAGGGATGACCAGTGAAAGTCAACGCAAGCCACATGGACCATTTCTGTAATTTTTCAATGTTTATAACCTAGTAACCTACTAACTCCCGGTCATATTACATAGATTGTTCCAAATATGAAAGTATTTTGCGTAGAATGGTAATTTTCAAAGTTTGTTGCGTAGATCATTTGTTTTGAATAAATATGTTGCGTATCTTTAGTTTTCACAAAAAAAAAATGCTAGAACTACACAAACGTTAAATGTATATAAAAAAAATATTCACGCAATAACATGTCATCCAACTAGTGGCATTCACCCTTTTAAATTTAAATGCTCTCTCTAATATTATACATCAAGAAATAAGCATTTCATGTCATTACGTGAATATATTTTTTATAAATCTTTTGTAGTTTTAGCATTTCGCGAAAAAACTAATTGACATGTCTAGTTTTATGTCTAAATATCATGCTCAAACAAATAAGTTGTTTTACATTTTTTTTGTTTTCCTTTATCTTTTTGTATCCACATTTCAGGGTGTAAAAAACGAATCGAGTAGAACCGAGTACTGTCAAGCTCGAGCTCGGCTCGACTACTAAAATTTTAGCTCGAATCTCAAATACAGCTCGGCCAAGCTTTAGATTTCTAGTTCGAGCTCAGTTCGTCATCTAAAACTCAAGCTCAAAAATCGACTCGAGTTTGATTATTTTCATATTTCAAGCTCGAACTCAGTGAAGAATCGGTATATCATGCTCAGCACGACTCAATTATTATGAAAACTAAGTAATTACATGTATATAAAAAGTTAAAATGTAATTTACTCAAACTCGGTAAGGCTTGCGAGTCTCAGGAGCCGAGTAATTTTAACTCGAGTTGGACTCAAAAGTATACTCAAGTAGCTCGAGCTCGACTACTTTAAGCCAAGTCGATTTCGAGTAGTATACGAGTCAAACTCGAGTAACTCGCAGGCTGTCTCGTCTCGTTTACACTAGTTCCAGTATACCACATCTTATTGTTAGGCATACAAATCACTTTTCATATCAAAATTTATCGTTTTAAAACATCGCTTTAGATTAGGGCAGAGCACAGTCCGAAAACCAGACAAGATCGACAAAAACCGGACCGGGCTGCAAATGGATTTGGCCCAAAACACCAGACCGAAATGTTCGGTACGGGTCTGATTTGGTTCGCCAGTCTGATGTGGTCCAACAAAGCATAATGACCGGTTTTGCATAAAGACAAACCGGACCACACCAACATATGTTCGGTCCGTTTCGACCCGATTTATTAGTTTTCATCGGTCAATTATGCTCAAACCTGCTTTAGATATTTTATTATCTTGAATTATTGACTATACTCAGGAAGCTATTAATGGTTCAAACGTTGTACTATTCTTTGAATTAATGACCCGAAGGTTACAGCTGAAGTTGGCATGGCAAGTTGGCAACCAACACGATAACATTTAATGAATCCCATGTATCCTTCCAAACTTTATTTTTTTATAATAAGTATGTATAGTCCAAATAAATCATTATTTTTCGCTTTCATAAATGTTGATGTTGTTTTCGTTCCCCTAGACATGATTGCCACATGTAACAATGTAAGAGAATGAATGTCGATGAAGAATATGTATTTTTTAAGAGCAAATGTATCGATATTAATATTAAGGAAATAAAAGTGCAAATAGATATAGTGTATTAAATCATAAGATGAGACATAAACTTGCATCAATCTGGCCATTAACCAAGAGATGCAGGTTGTCTCATTGAAAGCATATTCAACAAGAATATGTATTTTTTAAGAGCAAATGTATCGATATTCATATTAAGGAAATAAAAGTGCAAATAGATATAGTGTATTAAATCATAAGATGAGACATAAACTTGCATCAATCTGGCCATTAACCAAGAATATGTATTTTTTAAGAGCAAATGTATCGATATTCATATTAAGGAAATAAAAGTGCAAATAGATATAGTGTATTAAATCATAAGATGAGACATAAACTTGCATCAATCCGGCCATTAACCAAGAGATGTAGGTTGTCTCATTGAAAGCATATTCAACATGATATTTATGTTACTCATACCAGAAATCATATATTGATTTCGTGTTGGTCAAAGATGATACATCTAAGGACGAGGTTAAAGTAAAATGTTTGACAATAGCTCATATCGAAAGACTTTTAAGTTTTCCAAAGTTAAGAAGCAAGTATAAAGTCGTAAACTGTCATCATTGTAGTGACGAGTTGGGTTTTGTATATTCAAAGTAGTTATGATCAGATGCGTTGTAGTGACGAGTTGGGTTGTAGTTAACTTGGGAGCTAGGTTTGACCTGTTAATATGCACCTCAGCAGCGGATAATGAACAACTAAATGACAATGCTGTAAACAGAATGATAATATTTTTATTTTAAGAGAAATCAGAGTACAACAGCACTCTTCCAACACTCTACAACGAACAGTAAGCACACTGAACACACAAAAATGAGTAATTAATATTACAAAACTGAAATATATGTAATTTACTGTCATTTAGCACTTGACATTACGCTGTTGCAGAACATTGTAGTGACGAGTTGGGTTTTGTATATTCAAAGTAGTTATGATTAGATGCGTTAGAGAGAGAGTTTGGATGTGTTAAATGTGTTGAGAGTAGTTATTGAAAGATGGTTAGAATGTCTGTGCAATTTTGATTATGTGATTGATTAAGTATGGGTAAATTGTGCAATGATTGCTCATAATTGGTTTCACTTTTATAGCTAATATTAAGTTGATTAGTTCACCTTCATATAATATCAATCATTAGAAACTTACTGTATTATTAAACGTTCATTATAATATGTACATCGACACGCCCCCATCAAATAAAAGTAATCTGTATTTGGCTGGAGTATAATGTAGTTGTGTAGGATCCAATTTGACACCAATTCAAGGTGTTGAATCGTAAATGTTAGGCTTAGAACAAAGCTCTAAATTCATATGTCCTACCATCTCTCATATCATATTAGCACATGCTAAATGGTTAATTCTCGAGATCAGATGTGTAAAAGGCCAAATATCTGACCATTGTTTTTGCATTGCTGGTAGATAGTTTTCAGGGATCTTAAAAATTTAGAGTCATCTACATATATCTATTTTTGTGCATACTTATTTGGGTGAAGAGTTGAAACAGAATTGATGGCTTATCTATAGTGCTAGAATCATATATATATATAATTATCTGAATCATATATGATTCTACTAGAATCATATATGATTCTAGTAGAATCATATATGATTGTAGTAGATTATTTGCGGGTTATTAACATTTAAAATTTTGATGCTGGTCAATCAAAATCTTGAAATCCGAAGATGACAAAGGGAGTAGTTATGAAGAATAGGATTCCTCCAAAATCAACGGTCGTTAAACCTACTGTCAAACCTCAAGCTACTTTCAAACCTATAGTCAAACCTCATGCTACTGTCAAACCTACTGTCAAACCTCAAGCTTTTGGTAAACCCAAATCTGCTATTGATAAAAATTTAGCGTCTGAGGAGAAAGAGGATGAAGACGGTGGTTCTAGTGAAGATGATTGTAGGTCTGGTGGTTCTAGTGAAGATGATAGTGGGTCTGATTATGATGGTAGTAAAGACGGTGGTTCTCGTGAAGGCAGTAATAGTGGGTCTGATAAAGATGGTAGTAAAGATAGTGGTTCTCGTGAAGGTAGTGATAGTGATGAGGACGAGGATGAGTATGATGGCAAGGGTGAGGACGAGGGTGGGTCTAATGAAGAAGAGGGAAGTGAAGAGGACAGGGGTGAGGAAAGTGAAGAGGATGAGCAGTTAATTAAGAATTTAAAATCAAAGAGTGTTAAGGGAAAGAGTACAAAGGTTAAGAAAGAGATTTCTAAGTCTTATAGCGACTCAAAAGATCAAAGGGCTAAGAAATGTGTCAAGCAAATGAAGGATGTTTCAGAGACTAAGAAAAGGAAACGTTTTTTTAAGTCAGAAGAAGAAAATGTCTCGAAGCCTAAGAAATCTTTGAAGAAGGCTGTAGTTTTATTGAAGCCTAAGAAGGAGCATTTGTTAAAGGCAGAAGAGAAGGTTAAAGTGAAGAAGGAGCGTGTATTGAAGTCAGATTCAAATAAGGAGAAGAAGAAGAAACCTCTTACTGCCGACCAGATTCAGAGGAACGATGATTTGAGTAAATTTAATGTTCTCTTTTCTAGGACAGTTCCTTCAAGCTTGTTTTCTACAATCCATGATGTGAGAGTCGACATGTGATCTTTCTTGTCGGATATTGGTTTTTCTTCATTGCACTTGGTTTCAATTGACACACTTCCATCTCGTTTGCCAAGGTTTGTGGTGTCAAAGTTTAATAACAAAACTTACGAGTTTGTGTTGGAGAAGGGGAAGATTCTTGTCACTCGTGAGAAAATCCACGAGATCTTAGGAATTCCTCTTGGTGGAATTTCTTTATTTGATTTACTCGAGAGATCTCTTGATGATCCTTTTGTGAAGTTGTGGTTGAAGAAATTTTATCCAATGAAGTTGAAGGATATCCGAGCTAGTCATATTGCTTCAAAGTTGGTCATCGCAGAGCGAGTTGACTTTATGTTTAAAGTCAACTTCCCTATGTTATTTTCCAATGTGATGGGTAAAGCTGATACAATGAAGGCAATTGTTAATTTGAGCGTGGTTAGACGTATTACCAAAGATACTGACATTGCCCAAATTGATTGGTGTGGTTATATTTACGACTGTCTTAAATATAGTGAACTCCCAAAGACTTATGGCGGCTACTATATTGGTCCATTGTGCTTCTTGATTGCAAGTTTATACTTTTTATGTTTACTGTTTTTGTGTATGCTTTTTTATGATCTCAATGTGAATTTTCTTACTTTTAACAGCTCCTGTATCTTGATTCCACAAAATTTGAGCATTTTAATGTTATCCATTACCGTCCTGCTATCCGAAACTGGAGCACAACTTCGATGAATCTACGGCAAAAGCTTGAAATTGAAGAACAAGTCATAGGGAAATTGGATTTGCATGGAGATTGGAGTGAATCTGAAGTACATGAAACCGAAGGTTTTTATGGTGGTTGGGTGAATGTGAGCAAGGCTCGTACTTCCTGTGTGCCTCCTACTGATAAACAAGTTTGACTCTTTTCCCGTCTTTTTTGAATTATTTGTTTGAACTACAATCACATATGATTCAAACAGAATCACATGTGATTCAGAGAGAATAATATGTGATTATGATAGAATCATATGTGATTCAGAAAGAATCATATGTGATTCTGATTGAATCATATGTGATTCAGAGAGAATCATATGTGATTAAGAGAGAATCATATGTGATTCAGAGAGAATCATATGTGATTCAGAGTAAAATTATATGTGATTCTGACAGAATCATATGTCATTCTGACAGAATCATATGTGATTCTGACAGAATCATATGTGATTCTGATTCAATCATATGTGATTATGATAGAATCATATGTGATCCAGAGAGAATCATATGTGATTTAGAGAGAATCATATGTGATTCAGAGTAAAATCATATGTGATTCTAACAGAATCACATATAATTATGGTTGAATCATATGTGATTCTTAATTGAATCATATGAGATTCTGTTTGAATCACATATAATTCTATCAGAATCACATATGATTCTATCAGAATCACATATGATTAAAGACTAATTGACATGTTATTCAATATTTTCACTTCAGTTTTATGTAACATGTCTTATATGATTTGGTTTTTATCTTCATAGTTTTTGCAAGATGATTAAAAACTAGCTTTCAAACATATCTCGTGAGAAGGTTGAATTTGAAGATCTTCTGAAAAAGGCTAATACCGAGTTTCCGAATGACGAAGAAGTTCTTGAATTATACGAGAAATATGGAGGAGTATTTAAAGATATTATATTATTTGAAGATGTTCATGTTGATGATTTTAATTCAGGAGATGGAGGAGGATCTGATGATGGTGAGAACGTTAATGGTGGCAATAAAGATGTTGAGGGAGATAATTTGGAAAGCGAGACTGTTGCTTGCGAAGCTGTTGTTGAAGATGAACAGGAAGTACCAATAATTACTGAAGAAACGTATACGCAATGGCTTGAAACAAATATTGATTGGGTCGGAGAGGTGATTGACTGTATTTGCGATGCATATTATGATGTACTTTGTTTAACCCTTCTCTCTTAGCAGTTTGATCTTACAAGTTTCAAGTCGAGTAACACAACAAAACAAAAATTCCATCTTTTAATCTTTTTATAATTTGTTCTTTTAATCTTTTGTAACTAAAAATTTGTTTTTGTTCAGGATGATATTAACTGGCCTCGGGTTGTTCAGCCGGTTAACATTGAGTGTCCTCACACTCCTGAACGAGTGGTTACTTGTTCATCTCCTAAGAAAAGAGTTCCTAAGCCATATTATTACCTGTCATCACCATACATGAATAAGAAGGCGACAGTTATCGCTCTTCTTAAGAGGGTTGAGTTTGAGTTGGGGAATAACTTGTTTTCTATGCCGGGCGATAAGTTGTAAGTTTACTATATTTTTATTTGTTTTGGTCTTTATTTTTATTTATGTAATAACATTTCTAATTCACTTTCTTTTTTTTGTTTTTTAATTTAGTGAAATGGTTTTTCAAACTCGTTCTGGTAACCATGAGGTATCGTCTATACGTTTGAACATGGAAACGTAGGCACCAAGTTTGTGGATAGATGCAAATGTTGTTGACTCTTGGGGAGCAGTGCTGAATTATGAAGAATCGCTTAAAAAGGATCCGTCACCAAAAAGGCATTTTTTCCCACGAATTGTATTGTAAGTTATTTTATTTTATTTTATTTTAATTCAACTTTTTCAATCAGTTTTTACTCATATGTTATTTAAGTGAATCATATTTGATGAGAATCATATGTTATTCTGATGAGAATCATATATGATTCTGAATAATTATATATGATTCTGAATAATCATATATGATTCTGAATAATCATATATGATTCTGGATAATCATATATGATTCTGAATAATCATATATGATTATGAGTGAATCATATAAGATTCCGTATAATCATATATGATTCTGAGTGAATCAAATATGATCTTGAGTAATCATATATGATTCTCATCAGAATAATCATATATGATGCACACATATTCATATCTGATCCTGAGTAATCATACATGATTCACACTGATTCATATATGATTTTGAGTGAATCATATATGATTATGATATTTTACACATAAACATGATTTAGTTCAAGGATTAAAATAGCATACGATTTTTTGTTTAATACGCAAGCTATGGTTAAAAAACTTATTGATGAAGATGAGCCGTGGAATATGTTTTCAGCGAAGATTTTGGCTCATTTTAAAAATGACGATGACAATGCCTCTAGGTCTCTTGCAGATATTGAATTGGTAATTTCTCATTCCATTAGAAATTTAATTTTGTGGAAGTCTGAATTTGAGTTTTAACTTTCCTTTATTTTGTTGAAATAGGCGTTTTTCCCGATTCGTGTCTCCAATCATTTTTATGTTGTTGTTTTCAATATTAAGAAGAGTGTAACATCGATGATCATCCTTGATAATTCTGATTCCAGAACCTACAATTCCTACAAGGGCGCTTGTGAACTTCTGGCAAGTTCTTTTAAAAATCATATGTGATTTTTATACAAGTTATATGTGATTTATGTACATTTTTTAACCTTGGTTTTATTTTTTGTAGAAGAAGTTTTTTTCCAGGTTTCTGCAAGAACATAATCATCAAAGATATGCTATTGTTTCTAAAGTTAGAGGACGAGTTCCAAGGTTGAAATGGAAGACTAAGAGCAATCATGTAGACTGTGGAGTTTTCGCGATGATTCATATAGAATCTTATGTTGGTGATTCTTCTGGAAAATGGGATGTTGGTCTGTGTCCAGAATCAGAGCAGCAGGTTGCATTGTTGAGGTGAATGAGGTTTAAGATTGCTACCAAGATTCTGTTGCACGATTTGAATGAGCATTCGCAAAAGATGTATGATTTAGCTTATAGGTTCCAGTCTGAGATCCCTGAAGAGAATAGGATTTCAATTATTGTGAATGCAGTCAAGAATAGGGCTGAGCGTGAAAAGGATCCTAAGAAGGATGTTGATCGTGAAAAGGATGTTAAGAAGGATGAGGTTGTTCATGCTCTTAATTGATGGTAGTCATATTAGTTTATGTAGTGATGGTAGTTTAAAACTGATGGTAGTATCTGATGGGTAGTCTTTTGGTAGTACTGATGGTAATTTAAAACTGATGGGTAGTCTTTTGGTAGTACTGATGGTAGTTTAAAACTGATGGGTACTCTTTTTGGTAGTACTGATGATGGTAGTATCTGATTGGTAGTTTAAATGTTTTTCTTACCTGCTATTTTGCTATATTTATTAAAGTTTTTATATCTAAATCACATATGATTTTTTCAAAAATCATATGTGATTATGTAAGAGTCATATATGATTTTGTACAAATCATATATGATCTGTCTTGAATCATATATGATTTTTTGAAATCATATATGATTGTCAAAAGATCATATATGATTCAAGGCAGATCACATATGATTTTGAAAAATCATATATGATCTGTCTTGAAATAAGCAACAGATTATACTGAAATAAGCAACAGATTATACTGAAATAAAAAACAGATTATATGATTATATGATTATATGATTTGCGCAATGTAACTTTTCAATTAAACAAAAGGTAACTTTTCGGAATCACATATTATCCTCATAACACTTTTCCGACAATGCAAAAAAAATAAATAATAACCAAATATAAAGAAAGTATGACATTCAAGAAGCGTTAGTCGCTTGTTCACCCGCATTAGTTTTGATGTTTGTCGTTGCTTGTTCACCCGCATCAGTTCTAGCCTGTTTTTCAGCAGCAATTCTCGGAAGTTTTCCAATATACTTTGGGTTCAGTGGACATGTCATCTTGCTGTGATTATTAGTCTTCTCACCATAGAATCCACGTTTCCTTTTCCTCTTAGATGTTCCTTCAAGTGCCATTTCTTTTCCACTCTTTCTACGATCTTCTTTCGACCAACCTTTGTTTGAAGCATTGGATGGATTTTTCACCACATGTTTTTTAGGTTTTTCAACTGCATATATATCATTAATTACATCTCTTGTTTTGCGTGACGGAGGGTTAGGCATTTCATCCTCAATTTTCTTCTTGATTGATTTCAATTGTTCCACAAACTTTCCTAAACTGGCTTCATCTTTACTCAACAAAAATAAACACTCGTTTACCACAAAAGTAGCCTCATTTGTTAATTTTTTAATTGTTTCATTCTTTTCTCCATACCTGTTTGTATTTCTTCTCAAACCAGGTGGTATTATATCTCTAGCGCCAAAATGTACTTTCGGGGATCCTTTGAACATCACGGTTCTTCAAACCCGAATGCGTCGACATAAAAACCAGATCGATTAAGAAAATGCCACAAGTACATTCCACTGACCCGTCCTGTGGAAAACTAGAAGGGGGGGTTGAATAGTTTTGCCGATTTTAAGTTGATTTCAAAACTTTAGATTCGATATTATGTGAAATCGTATGGATGTTGAGAACGTATAGATCTAATGATAATGCAAGCAAATAAATAAAGTAAAGGGATAGAAAAGACACAACCAATTTATAGTGGTTCGGCTACAAGGTCACCTTCTTTGCCCTACTCCACTCCCCGAGTCACCTACTCGAGAGTTCAAGCACTATGTCAACAAACTCCTTCACTTGGCGGAGAAGCCTTCACAGCGTTGCTTACACTTTTTCCGGTACAAAGCTAGATACCGAGTCCGTAGCACGGTGGATCAAACCAACACAACTATTACACAACAAATATGTGAAATATCAAATACAAGATCTTTGCTACGAGAATCTTGCGTGAGTGACAAATCAATAAAGGACCCCTTGCTTGGATGACTTGTAGAATGCTCGTGATCTCGCCTTAGAAGAGGACCTATATGAGGATCACAAATAGAAAGAAAGAAGAACAACTCTCTAGATCAAGTGATCTATATGTTAGAAGAGAATGAGAGTGTATGAGAGATTTAGTAAGAAGAGGGGTGAGTTAGAATGAAGAAATGGCTCTCTATTTATAGGCAAATTTCTCCTCTCCCGGATCCCACCCACTTGGGATCCGTCTAGTGTAATCCTAGGGATCCGTGGTACGCTCCTCTTTGCCCATGGGTTTTTGGTTATGGGTCATGGGTTATGGGTTGGTCCATGGGTTTTCTTTAGATTCAATGTATCTAAGTATATATTGTATCTAGCCAACTTGGGTATGGGTTATGATCCATGGGTTATGGTCCATGGTTTATGGTTTTTACCCATCCTAATAAACTATTACAACAAATGCTTAATTATTACATTTTTGTATTTAAATGGCTATATGTAAATGCTTTACAAAAATAACATGTATCCTTATAATTATACTTAAGATAACATTACATTTGTTATCAACAAAACACAAAGAGATGGCAAAATATTAATAAACGTTTTTACGGTTTATTTGTATTAACAATCTCCCCTTTTGTGTTGATGACAAAACATAATGTTATGATGAGTAAAACTTAAGAATAGATGCAAGTTTTGAAAGCCCCTAAGTTTTACTTCTTCTCCCCTTTTTGTCGAAACAAAAAGTTAACCCATGGAAGAAATAAACAAACTTCTAACTCCCCCTTGACGGTAGCTCCCCCTTGTTTAGGGCGTCAAGAGAAGAAAAATAAAAATCCTACAAAAAGAAAGGTTAGTAACATGCTTATATAATCTTGTGGTTGCCGAGAATCAAGATTGGGAGCCAAGGTATGTAAACAAGGCCTTGTAATAAAACAACAAATTGTAGTGGTATGTATGCCACCTACAAGCATGTAAAAATAAGAAAAAGACTTGTTCTTGAAAAATGACTTCAAAATACTAAAAGTAGAAAATAGTAGTAGTGATTCCTTCCATGCTTGCATAAGGTTATGGATGGAGGTTTTGATGAGTAATGGTATTGATGCGATCAAGGATGAGGTTGAGTATGAAACGCATTTCTTCCCTAACTTCTATTGCAATTTCCCTAGTGGATTGGCAATGTTCACAATGTAAATGATGTAGGTAATGAGTCGGAAGTTTTCGGGTTGTTTTGATTTGAGTTATGCAGAAGTTGTGGTGGAAAAATAGGAAAATATGGATCAATATCCGGAATGTTTGTAAATGGTGGTGGAAAAGAACCTAGATGTTCTTGTAATGTGATGGGAGCTAATGGTGGTGATGTTTCAAGATCTTGAAATATAGTATTTGGAGATGTGGGGGTGTTGAAAAGACTAATTCTTTTTCTTTAGGTTGGTTAGATCTTGTTGGAGTCTTAGGGAGTTCCAAAAGAGTTATTTTAGGTGGTGATGAAGTTGGTGTACTTGTTGGTGATGAGGGAGGTGCTATAATGGAAGCATCTTGTGGTGAGTTATTTGAGGATGAACTATTTGAGTTTGGTTTTGCTAAACAACAAGATCGGATACTAATCCGTGCGGATATCCTAGCATTTGATTGTGGTATTTTGGATGGTGGAAGTACAAAGGTTTGGATATCATGGTTGTTTGTACTAGATGATTCTCCTAAAGGGTTTTTGGATGACATGATGAAGTGTGTTTGTGAGAAGGAGATGGAGTATGCAAGCATTTTGGGAGTTATATATATATAAAAATAAAGCATTGTAATGAATGCTTGACCAAAAATATGGATTAAAATCTAATGATTAGATATGAATTTAAGGCATGTGATCGTGAGAACACAAGCATTAAAGAGCATACTCCCAAAAATGAAACAAATGTGGATTTTTCATCCAAAGTGAAAAATAGAAGTTGAAAAACGACTGTTTCACGGATCCCACGGATCCTTCCCTTGAGGGATCCGTCCGCATAAAAGGCCGGGATCCGTGGGTCAGTGATTCAGCAAAGACAAAATTTTCCTTTTAAAAACATTTTTGCCTAGTGTGTGCCTATATGCAAACTATTTGGAGTTTCGGTTATCTCGACTCCTAAAAGAAATAGAAAATAAACTAGAAGTATAAAACCATCCTATTGAGATAACCCGAAAACACATATTTAGTACATGAGTACGTAATTTTGTGTTATCAATGCTCCTAATTCATTGTTGCTTAAATGAATGTACCCGAAAACACATATTAGTTATGTGTCCCTTTAGCATTCAAAAGACATGAGATGCAATGAAAACGGGTTTTTACTTTGTATTAATAATGAAAAATCGATTTGTCCTAGACGTGAGAAATTGCTTTTGTGAAATTGATACGGAAGGTATCATCCTTTTAGAAAACATTTTGAAAGTAGGTTTTCTTTGAAAATGTGTATATAAAAAAAAAGAAAGCTATAAGTGGAAAACTCATCTTGGGTTTTGAAAATTCCCGTATTGTTTGTGAGTTGTGCGTGAAATAGAAATCCTAGACTTCGAAAAAGAAGGCTAGTGCTTACATACCTTGTAGAGTCAAATAAGTTACGACGTTTGTTCCATTAGACCAAGACCAAGGCGAAGTAGGTTGAATTGTTCCCTTTAGCGGTTTGGTGAGGACGTCGGCTATGTTGTCTTCGGATGCTACCTTCTCAATAGAGATGTTCCCTTTTGAACATTGTCTCTTAGGAAGTGATGACGAATCTCTATATGCTTTGTGTGAGAATGCAATACAGGATTCTTGCTTAAGTCGATGGCACCTTTGTTGTCACATAGGATGGCTATGTCACTTAGATGGATGTCGTAGTCTACTAACGCTTGTTTCATCCATAGTGCTTGTTGGCATGCTTTGCCCGCAGAGGCGTGCTAAACTGGTTGTTGATATTGCAAGTGCCGTTTGTTTCTTGGAAAACCATGATGTTAAACAACATCCCAAAAAAGTACATACCCCACTTGTACTTTTTCTATCAACGTAATCACACGCATGGTCGAATCTGCATATACAATTGTTTCTACCGTGCCCTTAGGATACCATAATCCTAATTGTGTTGTACCCTTAATATATCTAAATATCCTTTTACGGATTCTAGGTGTGATATTTTAGGGTCTTCTTGAAACCTAGCACATAAGCAAACACTAAACATGATATCCGGCCTACTTGCCATGAGTGTAGAAGGCTACCTATCATGCCACGATATTTAGTATTATCTATGGATTCTCCGTCTTCATCTTTTGTGAGTTTGGTGTCGGATGACATTGGAGTCCTAATTGGTTTTGACTCTTCTAGACCGAATTTCTTTAACATCTCCTTGATGTATTTAGATTGATGGAAGAAGATACCATCTTCTACTTGTTTTATTTGTAGACCAAGAAAGAAACTAAGTTCTCCCATCATACTCATCTCGAACTCGTCATGCATGATTTAGAGAAATCATCACACATGTCTTGACAAGTGGATCCGAATATAATATCATCTACATATATTTTTACTATGATTATATGTGACTCTTTTCTTAGTAAAAAGTGTGTTGTCAACTAACCCCATGGTGTAGTTGTGTTTAACTAGAAATGACTTGAGTCTATCATACCAAGCTTTTGGAGCTTGTTTAAGACCGTAAAGGGCTTTTTTAATTTATACACATGTTTGGGTTTTTCAAAATCAATGAAGCCCGGAGGTTGAGCTACATATACTTCTTCATTTATGACACCATTTAAGCTTTTTGACATCCATTTGTTAAAGCTTTAGATCATTAGCACAAGCATAAGCAAGAAGTATTCTTATAGACTCTAATCTAGCCACGGGGCATAGGTCTCATCAAAGTCTATTCCCTCTTGTTGGTTATACCCTTGAGCAACGAGTCTAGCCTTGTTCCTAGACACTACCCCGTTTGCATCTAATTTGTTTTTACAAACCCATTTGGTGCCTATTATGGTTTGATTACTAGGTGGAGGGACAAGTGTCCAAACATCATTAGAAACAAATTGATTTAGTTCTTCTTGCATAGCCATTACCCAACCTTCATCTTTTATGGCTTCTTGTGTATTCTTAGGTTCTAAGGTTGAAACAAAACAAGCTACTTTGGTTTTGAACTTGAGACCTTAATGTTCGTTCGTTTAGTTTTCCTATGACTTTATCTACGGGGTGATCTTTGGACTCTTTAATGTTTATTATTTCATCACTTAGAGGTTCTTCTTCTTCACTTATCTTTTTCTTTATTACTATGGCTTCACTTTCTATAATCTTGTCATCGACAAGAGGTGGAGAGGGTTTGGGTGGACTTTCATCAAATTTTATATTTAATGACTCTTCTACCTTCATTGTTTCTTTGTTTAATATGACGTAAGCTTTGCTATTTGGCGAGTAACCTAAAAGATACCTTCGGTTGATTTAGGATCAAATTTTGTAAGGTAATCTTTAGTGTTAAGAAAACATTTACTACCAAAGACTCTAAAGTGATTTAACGTAGGCTTTTGCCCTCAAGTAACTCATATGGAGATTTTCCTAAGATTGGTCTAATCAAGACTCGATTGAGTATATACGTTGAAGTATCAACGCCATTACACCAAAATTTTTGAGGTATGGATTGTTCATTAAGCATGGTTCTACTCATTTCTTGTAGAGTTCTATTCTTTCTTTCTACTACCCCATTCGATTGTGGAGTGGGTGGAGCCGAGAAGTTGTGAGTAATACCATTAGCGTCACAAAAGCTCCGAATTGCACTTCATTATCGAATTCCCTACCATGATCCGTCCTAATAGACACTATGGGACTTCCTAGTTGTCTTTGGATCTTTTTGCTTAATATTTCAAAATAGTTAAAGGTTTCCATTTTGTTCTTTAAAAATTTTGTCCATGTATACCTAGAGTAGTCATCCACTATTACCAAAGTGTAGTAGTTGCCTCCATAACTTTGGATAGCGGATGGACCAAATAAATCCATATGTAGTAATTCTAGACACCTAGTTGTGGACACCATGTTTTTAGCTTTATGACTAGAATGAGCTTGTTTTCCTACATTACAAGCATCACAAAGATGATGTTCATATTTTAACTTAGGTAGATCTCTTACTAGATCTTTGGATGATAGCGATTGAAGAAGTCGCATGTTGGCGGGACCCAATCTTCGATGCCATAAGGTCGAAGTATCATCCATAGAGGTAAGACATAGTTTGTCTTTAGGTTCATTACCGATTTTAATGACATAGACTCCATGTTTCCTAATTCCTCTTCCTATGGTCATGCCATTTTAAGTATCTTACTGGTCGTTTCGTAAAAAGTACCTTGCACTTTTTATCACATATTTGTCCTATACTTAAGAGATTAAAGTTTAGGTTTCTACGTGACACACATCGTTAATGGTTAGAGATTTGTTAGAAATCGCACCTTTACCGATGATTCTACTTTTGCTATTTCAAACACCACATTACCTCCATTTATGGATTCATATGTGGAGAATAGATCCCTATTGCTCAATATGTGCCTCGCGGCACCCGCTATCCTGACCCATTCATCGGGGTCTAGGTCGCACCTTTAAGCACACCTCGCCATTTGCCATGAGACAAATTTCTTCGCCCTCCTCATCGCCATTCCCCATGTGCCGCCACTAACTTTTGATCATCCCGTTTGGGACACTTACAACAGTGGTTCGTCCCCACACTTAAAGCAAGTACGATCATCCTTCGCTTCGCCCCTTGTTTTCCTAAAGCCTTTCTTATCGTCATATCGTAAGTTGTTGGACGATCTTCCCTTTCTTCTAAAGAACTTTTAAAGTCCCTACAGCCATAAATAAGCGATTCTTCGCCATCATTACCGCCAAGATGAGTTCTCCTCATCGCCAAGCCTTTTTGGCTTTAAGGGCAAGAGATTTGTGTTCTCTTCGCTTTGAGGCTTCGGAGTCTTTAGCAAGGACAAGCTCGTAGACATTTAGGTTGCCTATGAGTTCATCGAGGGTGAGGATTGTCAAATCTTTTGACTCTTCGATTGCCGTCACCTTGGATCTCCACTTCGATGGAAGTGCCCTTAGATATCTCCTAACATGGTTACGCTAGAAAAGATTCATCAAGTGCTTGTAAAGATGTAATAATAGTATTAAAGTTAGCAAATGAATGATCTATAGTTTCCTCATCCGATATTGAAAATTGTTCATATTGTTGAACAAATAAATCAATTTTATTATTTTTAACTTGTTGGTTGCCTTGATGAGTTACAACTAAAGAATTCCAAATTTCTTTAGAGGTTTTAAGCATAGAAATTCTTTTCAATTCCTTTTTAGTAAAGCATTATATAAATCCATTTTTGCTTCACTATTTTTAGAAAGCTTTTTCTTCATTTCATCGTTTAGTTTATCATGAGGTATGTGAACTAAATTTCCTTTATCATCATTTGAGGTAGCTTCAAAATCACCTTCAACAATAATGTACCAAAGATCAATATCTTTAGACTTCACATATGTTTGGAATCTATTTTTCCAATATATAAAACCATTAGTTTCAAGTAGTGGTGGTCGTTGCATAGATTGCCCTTCCTTATAATTTTCAGAACCCAGAGTGATCGAAAAGTTTTTAAAATACAATTTTATTTTAAAACTTTTATAAACTTAGCTCTTGATGCCAATTGTGGAAAACTAGAGGGGGGGTTGAATAGTTTTGCCGATTTTAAGTTGATTTCAAAAACTTTAGATTCGATATTATGTGAAATCGTATGGATGTTGAGAACGTATAGATCTAATGATAATGCAAGCAAATAAATAAAGTAAAGGGATAGAAAAGACACAACCGATTTATAGTGGTTCGGCTACAAGGTCACCTTCCTTGCCCTACTGCACTACCCGAGTCACCTACTCGAGAGTTCAAGCACTATGTCAACAAACTCCTTCACTTGGCGGAGAAGCCTTCACAACGTTGCTTACACTTTTCTGGTACAAAGCTAGATACCGAGTCCGAAAGTACGGACCAAACCAACACAACTACACAACAAATATGTGAAATATCAAATACAAGATTCTTGCTACGAAATCTTGCGAGTGACAAATCAATCCCCCTTGCTTGGATGACTTGTAGAATGCTCGTGATCTCGCCTTAGAGAAGGACCTATATGAGGATCACAAATAGAAAGAAAGAAGAACAACTCTCTAGATCAAGTGATCTATATGTTAGAAGAGAATGAGAGTGTATGAGAGATTTAGTAAGAGGGGTGAGTTAGAATGAAGAAATGGCTCTCTATTTTATAGGGCAATTTCTCCTCTCGTTCCACGGATCCCACCCGCTTGGGATCCGTCTAGTGTAATCCTAGGGATCCGGTACGCCCTCTTTGCCCATGGTTGTTTTGGTTATGGGTCATGGGTTATGGGTTGGTCCATGGGTTTTCTTTAGATTCAATGTATCTAAGTATACATTGTATCTAGTCAACTTAGGTATGGGTTATGATCCATGGGTTATGGTCCATGGGTTATGGTTTTTACCCATCCTAATAAACTATTACAACAAATGCTTAATTATTACATTTTTGTATTTAAATGGCTATATGTAAATGCTTTACAAAAATAACATGTATCCTTATAATTATACTTAAGATAACATTACATTTGTTATAAACAAAACACAAAGAGATCGCAAAATATTAATAAACGTTTTTACGGTTTATTTGTATTAACACCGTCTTCAAGAGAACGCAGAACCTAATTGCAGAACAGGAAGGAAAGAAAATTAGAACATTTTTTAGTATTGAAACCATATATGATTCTGTGAGCATCATATATGATTCTACGTAAAATCATATATGATTCTACGTAAAATCATATATTATTCATAAATAATCATATATGATTCTGACAGAATCATACATGATTCTTGGTAAAATCACATATGATTCTGGTTGAATCATATATGTTTCGGATTGAATCATATATGATTTCATGTCAAATGGTAACAGCTAAAGAATATTTAACAATTGGAAGTAAATTTACCTTGTATTCTGCTACCTTTTCAGATTCTTATTTTTTCTTAGAAAGTGTCCTATAAGCAAATGTGATTCCTATCTTTAACCCTAACTATCTCACAACCCTCTTTCTGTTTTAAACCTTCTATTGTGCAAGACCAACAAGCTTATTTTTTATTTCCGCTTGAACAAAGGAAATATTGATCTTGTGTATACTTTATATGCATGGCGTTCCATCTTTAACTCTGTAGAAAGTTTTGAGCCGAAGTCAAATGTGTTGAAGTCCAATTGTTCTTGCCTATACTTTTGCCTCTCCACTCGAAGCACATCATGAAATTAACCAATGTTGACCCATGATTTGTGAAATGTCTAAAGAATGCATTTTCACTCTCGGACCTTAGCTCTATTGGGTTGGTGTTGGGTTAGCCCTTCGCCCGTAGTTTCCTTCGTCTACTTCTTGTAGTTCTCATCAATCCAAACAGTGGAGAGTCAATAAAATAAGCTGGTAGCCACATTTCTCTAAGTCTAAACATCTTTTTCATCCATTTATGGTCTTGCAATCCAAAATCTTCAATCAATTTTTCCATTTTTCTTCAAATTCCAATGGTTCCATGAACATGTTCCAATAATAATCTTTTTGAAGCTTTTGAAATCAAGTTTCATTATAGATTTTTTTACAAATATGTAAGAAAATTTCATGTTACATAGAATCATATGTGATTTACATAGAATCATATGTGATTCTAAGTGGCAGATTATATTTCTCAATTTTAAAATAGTATACGAATTAAAATACCTTCGATGGAATTTTTTGTGTGATATGCCACACACATAGTCTATGTTTGGATTCAAGAAAACTCGCTCAATCGCTAACTTCATGGCTCCATCTTGATCCGTTACAATCATTTTTCGGTGTTTTTGATGTGCAAAGTATGAATGATTTTAGTAGCCATGTGTAAGCTTCTTCATCTTCTCTTAGAAGCATTCCGCACCCATGTCACGATTTTTGTGATTATCTATCCCGGTGAATGGAACAAACACCATATCGTATCTGAATATCACAATTTTCACACCATATCATATGTGAGAATCATATATGATTATGTGAGATTCATATATGATTATGTGAGAATCATATATGACTCTGTGAGAATCATTTGGGATTCTATGAGAATCATATGTGATTCTGATAAAATCATATATGATTCTGATAGAATCATATATGATTCTGATAGAATCATATGTGAGATTCAGATTGAATTACAAGTGCTTCATGTAAATAACATGTGAATCAGATTGAAAAGAGACTTACTTGTTAGTTCTGAATGTTGCATCAAATGATACAATATCTCCGAATTCCTTATAGTTGCTGTAACACCCCCAATTTCGTGATACGCAGCGGAATTCACGCTGGGTGTTACTTCATGGCACAACAGCTTATAAATATAGAAAACGAAGCCCAATTGAGTCATTTTAAGATTTATCATTCGATATATAAAATATCGAGTTTACAAAATGATTTCCCAGTGGTTTTACAGTTTATTAAATAAGTTTTCGAATGATAATATAGCCTTCAGTATCCGTGTCTTCCGTCCATCCTCGTGAAATTATGAACCCGAGATAAACATGCTAAAAGTGTCAACACAAAGGTTGGTGAGTTCATAGAGTTTATGATTAAAACAGTTGAGTTCAATAGTTTCGAGTTTGAGCGATAATCGTAATAGATACAGATAATCGATAAAATAAGTAGTGGGCTACGTTGTTATACATCGACAGTTTGTTTGTTTAGTAATCAGTTGAACACAAGTTTCAAGGTTGGGCCATGTTGTTGCACCCATAAATTCAGAGTTACAAAGATTTGTATCATTGCAACACAATATATATATGCCTTAAGTCTCATGAACCAAACCTTAACACGAAGTATAATAATGACGTAGTTACAAAACATCATAATAATGATGTAAGCAACAATGCCCTCTGGTAGAAGTTTGCCATTCTCCTAGTATTCTCAAATAAAGTGCATTTGGTTACCTATCCTACAACACCAATGGGCCAATCGCCAATGATCTATTCACTATATTCGCTACCACTGTAAAGTGATTAATGGTTCATGATATGAGGGACTTTCAGGGCATGTAAGTAACTTAAGCAATAGTAATCAGGTGTAGGTGTAGAAAGAAAAATACTTGTGTTCGGGTTTGTAGCATGTATCTCCCCACGAGTTTGAAAAACAAGTAAAATGTGGGACTATGAACTCATAGTCATAGTAATATGTAAAAGTATAGAGTACTTGTAAAAGTGAAAGCAATTAGTTGAGCATGTATCTCCCCCAAAAATAGTATAAAACAATTGAAAATAGGGCTATGAAACTCACAGTAATATGTAAAAGTTGTAGAGTACTTATGTATGTAAAAGAAAGTAATTGAGCATGTATCTCCCCCAAAACATTCAAAATAAGGAAAATAGGAGCTATGACTCACCTTGGATGGAAATCTGATTGATGTCAAAAGTTAATTCAAAGTGAAATGGTAAATGGCTCCAACACGTGACCTGAATCGATATGTCAAGTTTAAGTATTCGTATTCATCTATATGTGATTATAATGCTTTATCGATGGTTAGGTAACATGAAGTCTCTTCAAAAATTAACAATACTTATCATTCTTATTTTATGGCTCGAATGATTGTTAATAAATTTTTATCGAAACCCAAGTTGTTAAATATTTTATGTTTCCAAAATGTTATAATTTACAATTTTAAATATTTACGGTTTTTACCCTTGCACTTTCAAAATGACCCTTTAAACCCTCGACTTTGGGTTATTGACAAAATCAGACCTTGTATAATTAACTTCACAGAAATTACATTTTTAGTCCAAGAAAAACTTTATCTTACAAAAATTACAATTTTTATGCTTATAATTTTATAAGAAAAATTCACTTGTTTTTTTGCCTAAATTGACAAAAGTGCGGGTAAATATAAGCGAGGCCTTAAAAGGTTTTTACTACGTTCTTGATCCCTTTAAGAGTTTTTCCGGTGGTCTTTCTAATGGTTCAAACTATAGGTTAAGCTCACGGTTTGGTCGCAATGATTCTCTAAACTAGGGGTTAGGTGCCTTTTGTTGGTTTTGGGCTTACAATGGGCTAAACAAGGGCGTGATTTACACGAGGCAAGCTAGTGTTTCTACAACGCGTTTGACCCTTTAAACACTTTGATGTAACCTCTTCTAAATGGTATAGGTCTTATGTCCTAGTTCTCTTTAATTAGAAAGATACAAGTCCACGAACATGGCCACTTGGTCATGACGCGTTTTAAGGAAATTTCATTTTTGACTCGTTAACTTTTACTTGTCACCTAGGACATTGTAATATGTTTATTAACTCGTTTTAAGTTATTTCCCATCATCCTATAACTCCCACGACTCAATTTTTGAAAAGTGTACACAAGGCTTATTTATGAACTGCGAGTCACCCTCTTTGTGGTTAATTATAAAATAGACTATAAGTGCTTTTAAAGACGTTATTGGAGCATTAAAATCTTTGCAACAAGGCCATTTAAAATGGTGTAAACCTCGTACTTTGAAACCCTTTAATTAACAAAATATTAATTTCGGAAAAGGGCTACTTAGGCTATTCTTGCCAAATTGCAATTTCGTTTTAAACCATAAAAATCTATATCCTTTGCATGCAACCTTGTGAAATGTTGTTTTACCCATTTCTAATGCTTCTAATATAGTTCCTAATCAAATTTATCAAAAATCCCCTGTTTTCCCACATACCCGTTGTAAGAAGCTTTTGGTGTTTAGGACTTTTGGCCAAAATGAAGGGCGTTTCTTTAAGCACAACGACTAGGCTTTTAACCCGGGTTATGGAGGCGTTTTGTAGTATCCTAGGTGGTGTTTACAATGGTACTTTGGTTGACCCTAATACCTTTGACATGATGTAAATAAATGGTGCGCAAGTAGGGGGTGTTGGGCTGTTTTTGTAAGATATATATAACAGTTGTTGGAATTTTTATTAAATTATGACTTCGTTATGCTTTCTAGACCCGTGTCCCCTGGGTTTTTGAAGAAACGTCGTTCCGACAACTTGTTTTAACTTTTTCATGAAACGCACAGAAATGCCCTCGTTCAGGCAGCCTAAACATTCTCAACGTAAAGCCACAAATTTTCAGAACTTCCTTAGACCATAACTTTTGATTCGGTACTCGCTTTAAGTGATTCAAATTGCTACGCTTTTCCTTTATAAAATCCTTTAACAAAGATGCAATTGATATTAAAAGTTAAAACGAAATAGGATGAGTTTAAAAGACTTACATGCTTGGGATTTTGACAAGAACCAGAAATGAGAATAGATTGGCTTCTAAATGGAACAAGACTCTTTCCCTCCTCCTAGGCTCTAATGTACCCTTCCTTTACTTCACCTTGGTACTTAAGATCAGATTATAATGGTGTATTTGTGTAGTGTGTGTTTTGATTAGTGATGAGAGAAAAAAAATGAAAGTGTGATTGATTTATATGGATAAGAATTTGGGTTTGTATGAAATGTATGGCTACAACAAGGGATACTTGTCCAAGAGGAAATGGATCATGGTGTTCTCAATATGTCCATGCACCATGTTGTTGGCTCAAGTGGTTCAAAAGACACCATGTATCACCAATTTAACCAAGGGTAAGAGGAGGGTGATGTGTTACTCTAATATGCAAGTAAATGCATGTGGTTAGGGTAATTACAAGTAGTGTGTAAGTAACTAAAGGGTAAGTATCTAGTTCATTTTTAACCATGGTAACAAGGGGGGCGTTAGGCTTGAAGGGTAGTACCTAGGGCTTTTTATGTTGTACCTATTGTGTAGTCATGTAAATACTTAGTTTTATTTTAGGTAAAATCTAGTTTAGGTTAATTTACATGTAATAAATAAAAGTAAAGGCTTAAGTTTGGTGCATTATTGTTTGTACATTAACATTGTTTTGTTGTACTTACTAAAAAGAAAATATATTTTTAAGGCTTGTGCATTTTAGGGTTGTACCTTGTGCTTAAAAATAGGTACATTGAGGTTTATAATATAATTTATGTAAGTATTAAGCTTGTATGCATTAAAGACTTGTACATATGTTGAAAGACTTTGTACATTAATATTTTGAAAATATATCATGTACAAAATCATAGAGTTGTATATTAGGCTTGTAACGGAAATTAAAGTATAGCTAGGTTCCGTATTTCTAATGACTTGTATTCTAGGTATAAAATATTGTACTTTAGTAATTATGATTTAGTTGTGTAAAATCATAGTTAAAATAAATTAGGCTTCGGAAAATAAATAATAAATGGCTAACGTTTAGTTCGAAAGTTTAATAATTGTACGTTAATGAAATAACGTAAAGTGATAAATTAACGTTGAGAACCTTTATAGATTTACATATAAAGATGTTTATGTTTATTAAAGATGTGAGGTTTCATCACATTGGCTAGTTGTTGTGATCAAATAAAAGGATATCGTTTCTTAAAAAAAAATGGACGTAGAAACTGGATAAGTATTCTTTCGTTAGAATATTATATTAGTTTAATATGAGGTGAAATTTACCGGTGGTTACAGTTGCATTTGGAAACTTCATTAGCCCAAAACATGGCAACCAATTCACCGTTTTCAACCTTATAATGAAATGTAAAGTTTGGAACATATTTCTTTCGGTTTTCCATTTTGTTTATCAGCATTTGCGCGTAGCTTTCACCTATGCATACGTTTATATCCCTTTGATGATTCTTGAAATCACTGCTTGTGCCATGAACATATTGAGAACCAACTTTCATGCTACATAACAAATTGTGTGCCTTTGTTGCACCAAGTCTGAAGTTTGAAGCTTTCACAACGAACATTTTTTCCGCTTGAGTCATCTTCCTTTGTTTCTTTTGTGGAAAACTAGAAGGGGGGGTTGAATAGTTTTGCCAATTAAAACTTCCTTTTAATCTATTTAGATTGACTTATGACAATCTATTTGGATGTGTGTGTTGGATGTTGATAAACAAACATATAAAGGTAAGTAATGAAAAGATAAGAGTAAGAAGCACAAAACTACAACACCAGTATTTTAGTGGTTTCGGCTACAAGGACACCTTCTTCCTTGCCCCTACTCCACCTCCGAGTCACCTACTGAGAGTTCAGAATCACTACACCAATATCCTTATGGCGGAGAAGCCTTCACAACGTCGCCTACTCTTTTTCCTGTACTAGGCTAACCACCGGGTTCTTTCACTCCAAGGTGAACCACCCCTACACAACGTCGCCTACCCTTTTATAAGGTACTAGGCTAAGTACCTAGTTCTTTCACTCCAAGGTGAACTACACCTTCACAACGCCGCCTACCCTTTATTAGGTACTAGGCTAAGCACCTAGTTCCATTGCAATGGAGGAACTACTACCACACTACACCAACGACTAATCCCAAAGGAGATATACTCCTTTTACACATCATCATGATATCAATATCCTTGGATCTAATACTAGTCTATCATGTACATCGAAACACACCATATCGAATGTACATCTAAGACACCTTTCACTAATGCCTTTGACTAGATCTACAAGACACCTTTCACTAATGCCTTTGACTAGATCTACAAGACACCTTTCACTAATGTCTTGTGTCTTCACTTCTAAGCACCTTTCACTAATGCTTCTTTGTCTTGACTTCTAAGCACTTACCACAAGTGCTTGTCCTATAGACGATAGATATCCTTCACTAATATCTCCGTCTTGACACTTGAGACATCTTTCACTAATGTTGTGATATCACCTTAAGATATTATCTCATGTATGTGTTCTATTAGTATAATATTAAAACATGTATGCATAATTGAAGATAGATATTTTGTTCTAAAATGTTGTGTCATACCTTGTATGTGTCGAATATTACTTGTAAGAAAAAAAAAATGAAACATTTACTTATATAACATAATGTATTTTGTATAAGAAAAGGAGTAATTGTTTAAGTATAGTTGGTAAATTGTATACATATTTAAGCATTTAGGGTAGCGTTAGCTAAAAATAAATTTTAACGGATCAAAATAAAATATATTGAAGCCATAAAAATTATAAAAATGCATTTCTCGCAAGAATTGAGTGAAGTAATAATTATCGTGTAGTATTTACGAAAACCGTCGTAATTATATAAATATAACAATTTATATACAAAATAAGCTTAAAACACCGGGTAAACTAATAATAATATTTTTATAATCTTAATATGAGTATAAAAATATATCAGAATAATTTTTGGAAGTGTCGGATCAAATGTTCAAAATAATTGATTACGCGATAGCGTTTATTTGATAGAAAATAAACGTTTAAATGAAAAATGCAAATCCATGCATTAACTAATATGACGATGATGTTGCTAATGATATGTAGACTAAATCTAGTCTATATGAAATGTCCTTGATGATATTCCATGAATATGCACTAACCTCCATGTTACGCAGAGTTTGATACTCGTGAAACCTAGTTTACGTGAAATGATGAATAGTGACTCATGAATAGTGATTTTCTCCTAATGAATATAGTGTCGTGAATAGTAAAATTGTGAAATAACCTTTCAAAATATCAAATCGACTTCGAAAACGATGAATAGTAAACCGATGAATAGTAAATTCCCGAGATGAATAGTGAAATTTTCAAAGTTTGTAAAATGACCTGAAATTACGAGTTGTCACACTAGTGTAATCTTTAGTAGTGTTAACCACAAGCGTATCAGTGGTAATCAAGTTAGCTTTATTCCCAAAAATCTCCCTAAACTTATGATTTCTCTCAAGAAATCAATAAGTTTCTTCAATCTGCGATTCTTCCTCAGAAGGATTGGGGAATTCTTTTCAAACGACTTCTTTCTTCTAATCTTTAACAGGCTCTTG
>OU343221.1:79077171-79117079 GCA_910596185.1 Chrysanthemum makinoi | reverse complement strand
ATTGTTTCGAAAAACATGTAAAAAGAAAAAAAATGTAAAAGGCAAGTGGCGGGAATGATTCTCCGTCTTAACTCTACTTTCACGAAGGTCCATCCCTTTGTGAAAACGTCAAGTACATAAAAAATAAGAAGCTAATGTATTACAATTATGTTTGCAAATGGTTTGGAGTCATGTGACAAAATGCTCCCCCGCGAAGATTGCAACTTTGCAGTAGGGTGTCATGAAGAGTAATGAATAAGGATTAAGTTGCAAATAGATTTGCAATGTATGGACTGACACAAAGCTCCTAGCTTTTATGGTGTCAAAAATCTTCATGTGTATTTTGAAAATCTACAAAATAAAGGTTAGAAAACAAGAGTATAGTGCATAATTTCATGCAAATAAAAGAATGTTAGTAGGAATTTGCTTTACATTTACCGCGGATCCAGCGGTTCCCTCCTTGGAGAGGGAGTCTAGGTTTTCAAGGGATATGTATGTTTGGTGAAATGATTTTCGCCATTGTGATATTCCAAACAATGTTAAATATGAGAGTGAGATATGTGTAAATAATACACTCGAAGCAATATGGCACATAAGATATCATTCAATAAAACAAAGAGATAATCAAACAAATCTCAAAAACTAAGAGAATGATCCGACCGTACATTTTCTACAAATACTAACGAGTGACCTAAACTTAAGAGTAACCACGTTCTTAAGGATAAAATGGAATTCTAGGCGTTCTAAGTTGAGCTTAAGACTAGGACACGCTTTAGGCTCATGGTTGTTTAGGTTTGTTGACTCTTGAAAGCGTTAGAGTTGATAAAACATGAAACGTTGCTCTTCACGTAGTTCATGTATCAACCTTTCAACATGTTGACAATGATAGCAATCATTTTCATGGTTTTGAACTTCTTGAAATGGAGGATCAAGTGAAGTGGGTTGAGGATCCTCAAATAAAGGAGGAATTGGTGGAGGCTCATTAAGTGGAGGCTCAACAATGTTTGAAGGTGGAGGTAGAGAAGTATCAACTTCCATGTGGTTGAGTGGTTGACTTTGATGTCTTCTCATAATCCAAAATGGACTATTGGGGTAAATGGAGAAATTGACATTGGTGCTAGTGTTGATTCAACATTTTGGTTTTGTTGTACAACCTTTTCTAGTGAATTTGTTGGTAATGGTGGAAGATGAGTTGGACAAGGGGTAATTCCTCTAAGTTGTGAGAATGTGGAGATGATTGTGAGGTGTTAAATGATGCGGCTCTAGGCACCAATGATGTTGGTTGGGTTAAAAAGGGTGTGTTTGGTTTAGTAGAATTTGGTGATGATATTCTTGTGGGAACAATCCTCTTGGGAATTAGTTTGATTGGTTTCTTTGGTGTAGGGGAAATCCTAGCATTTGTGGACTTAACCGGAGATGATTCGGTTGAGGAAACTTCGTGTATGACCCTAGCAAGTTTCTTGGGTGGTTCTTGGGTGGTTCTTGGGTGGATGAGTTAGCACTAGGAGCTTTTCTCATGATGAGATGACTAAGGAAGATGTTGGTAATTGCTGAGAATTGTGTTGTGTTTGATGACTAAGGTGTTCTAGCAATATGACTTATAAAGGGAAGAATTTGGCAAGTGTATTTAAGACTTAAGCCACTAAGATTCTTAGAAATGTGATGATTAACAAGCACAAGATTGAAGTTCAGTTTCATGATCTAGGAACTTAATAAATATGAGGTGGAGTGTTCAAGTAAGCAAGATGAGCTTGAAATGATTGTTTAGGCTAGAGTTGACATAATCTGTCACCCGGATCCCACGGTTCCCTCCTCCGAGGGATCCGCAGAGCTAATCTAGGGATCCAGGCTCTAACTATGAAAGGATAAAAATGATGTTTCTAAGGTTAAAGACCTATACCATCTTGAGTGTTTAGTCCTTCTAAGTATCTTAAATGAGGTGTACTTGAATGATCAAAGTAATGAATGATATAGCAAATGATTGCTTTTATGGAAGGAAAGAAAATGGGACTAAATGTCTACCAATGGATGTTCAAGGATCACACTAAGAGTTTTGGTGGTGTCAAGTCATAATAAATGATCCTAGAGCCCATATGTTAGCTTGAGATGGAGTTTGAAAAATCCTCAAAATTCAAAAGAATTGAAAAACTAATTTTTGACCCGTTTTAGGATAAAAATGACTAGAAACAATTTCCTAAAATTGTTCAATATGTCCACCTACGTATTTTGAAAAATGAAAAACAATTTGTGAGTGTGGAAAACTAAAAGGGGGGGGGGGTTGAATAGTTTTGCCGATTTAAAATTAGTTTCAAAAACTTTAGATTTGTTAATATGTGAGATCTTATGGATGTAGAGAAAGTATAGATCTAATGATAAAGCAAGTAAATAAAGTAAAGTTAAGGGATAGAAATGACTGCTATTTATAGTGGTTCGCTACAAGGACACCTTCCTTGCCTACTCACTCCCAGAGTCACCTACTAGGAGTTCAAGCACTATGTCAACAAACTCCTTCACTTGGTGGGAGAAGCCTTCTAGCGTTGCTTACACCTTTTAGGTACAAGCTAAATCAGGGTAGTAACCGCGATTGGACCAAACCAACACGACTATTACACAGCAAACATGTGGAATATCAAATACAAGATCTTAAACTAAATCTTGTGGATGAACAAATCAATCAAGGACCCACTTGCTGGATGACTTGTAGAATGCTAAGTAATCTAGCCTTAGAGAAGGACCTATATGAGAATCACTAAAAGAAAGAAGAAAAGTACTCTCACAGATCAAGTGATCTTTTGTTAGAAGAGAATGAGAGTATATGAGAGAATTAGTAAGAAGATGGGTGAGTCAGAATGAAGAAATGGCTCTCTATTTATAGCCAATTTTGTCATCGTTCACGGATCCCACGGATCCCTCCCAGGGATCCGTCTGAGTAATCCTAAGGATCCGTGGGACGCTTCTCTTTGCCCATGGGTTTTTGGTTATAGGTCATGGGTTGGGTTGGTTGATGGGTTTTCCTTTAGATTCAATGTATCTAATGAATACATTGTATCTAGTCAAATGGGTATGGTTCAATGGGTTATGGATATGATCCATGGGTTGTGGTTTTTACCCATCCTAATAAACTATTACAACAAATGATTAATTACAACATTTTTGTATTTAAGTGGCTATATGTAAATGCTTTACAAAAATAACATGTATCCTTATAATTGTACTTAAGATAACATTATATTTGTTATCAACAAAACACAAAGAGATCGCAAAATATTAATAAACGTTTTTACGGTTTATTTGTATTAACAGTGAGTATTGAAGCAGAAATATGGTGAGTTTTGATGTGTTGATAAATCAAAAGGAATCTTGAACTAAGTCCTAGGTGACCCATGGGTGAGTGTCAAGCTATCACATGTTAGAAGAAGACTTAGTTGGCTCTAAGGTCTTATGTTAGGCTTATGTGAGGTGATCTACTGAGTTGTATTGATGTATGGGATGTTTGTATTGCGTCTGTCACGGATCACACGGTTCCCTCAAGAGAGGGATCCGTCTAGGCTGATCCTAGGGATCCGGCATGCAGTCAGAACCATCACAGAATCATGTGCAGATTTTGCACACTAATCAACCATTAAACTAAACATAAATATAAGCATGTCATCACATAAAACATCTCATAGAAAATGATAGAAATAGCAATATCGAGTTAACATAAACAAGAGTGCTAAAACATAATCATCCATACACAAAGCAAGTTTTTAAAAAAAACATAATCCTATAGTCTCTTTCGTCTATTCTTTCTTTTCCTCTTTCCGACTTATTGAGGTGATAAGCTAAATTTTGAATCATACCCCTTAATTGTTTGAATTCGCGGTCATTTGGAATGGTTGGAAGTTGTTCATAGTAATCAAAGGGTTCTAATTCAATGTTAGCTATGGGTTCGACATCTTCTTCTTCTCCATCTTCTTCTTTCTCCTTGAGGGAGTCAGAAGAGCTTTAGGTTTTCTTCCATTGACCATGAACCGTTTAGAGGGTTGTTTGGTAAGAGGTACCTGGTGCATGATCGGCAAAGAAATGATCATCATTGATAGGAGATGGTTGCAGCGCACTAACATACCTACAAAGTCGTGTTAGGATCATACCATATGGGAGTACCATGTTGGAAGCTTTGAATACCCCGACCATTCTCCTCATGTAATAGGCAAGATTAAATGGCTTTTGGTGGATAAGACAATAGATCATTTGCACAAGACATGCATTTGGATGATCCTTGTTACCAACTAGGCTAATGACGTTTTCCTAAGAATTTCTTCCCATTTTCTAAACATGGGATGCATTTTGAAAAGTTCCATTTGAAAAGGATCATTGAATGAGCTTTTGTTTGGTTTATACTGAGTTAGTGGGGTCCTAACCTTGAAGATAGTATCTCGAATAGTTCGGGATCATCAAGAGGAGTATTGTAGATAGGTTTAGAATCAAGTGCAAGGTTTTGAGGGTCAATTGCCCAATCTTGAGAATACATACAAATTCCTTGACAAGGAATGCGAAGAATTTGAGCAAATGTGTTGAGAGGTAGAATGAAGTTTCGTTTATTGATGATAAGCGATTGAAATGCTATCATCGGCGTTTGAATGATCTAATGCTTTTATAGAATTCAAAATGAAAACCGGGAAAATTTGTTCATCAATGTCAAGACAATCAAAGTTGATTGAGAAAACTTGGCAGTGTGGTATCTTCAAAGGAAACAATCCTTGACTACACGACCTTCGTGAATAAGTCATTTTTCAAGTCTTTTGAAGACTTTGCTATCGGTTTTTGATAGCCCTTCTTCCCGATAGTAATGGGTGAGATAATGGACGGTATCATGGTGGTCTTGTTGAGTGGCTTTACGCATGGTTGGTCCTAGAAATTAAAAATATTCTAATTAGGTAAAATTAGTTGAGATGGGTTTATGGTTTTGATTTGTATTAACAATGTTGTGAACAAAGTGTATTCCTAATTGTGTTAAAAGCCCCTTTTAATGATTAATTTTAAAAACCCTAATTGAATTAATTGATTAGAAATTGTGTAACCATAAACCCTAGGATGAGGATGATGGAAATTAGAACAAGTTAGTGTAATTACTTACAATGGTGTTCAAGATAGGAATACTTGAGGGTATGGAGTCCTATGAGGATGAAATACGTCCTTGAGTCGTTTTTGTGTTATGTGGGGAGAGAAAATGATGATGATGTTTTTCAAATGCGTGGCGTGTTACATTCTCACGGTTCCCCGGATCCTTGTATTTGGGATCCGGCTAGTACAACTAGAGGGATCCGGCTGCTGTAGACAGAAAAAGGGTTGTTTGGCTTTAATTTTGTAGTAGGCTATAAACTAGCTTACGGAACAAAATTAGTATAAAGGTTTCAAATAAAAAAATTTTTTGGTCGACGTGATTTGATAAGTTAATTATCAAGGATCCATTTGTGATGACGGCGTTAGTTTGACGAAATCAAGAGGAATACTATTCTCGATGATGAGTAAGTCAGGAAAGTGACGAAAGAGAGACTTTTTCAAGCGACTAGCAGTTTATTAAACAAACAAGAACTATAATATCAACATAATCATGTAAGCTAGCTAATGAAAAGGTAAACATACCTTTATGCTTCTTGGTTTGGCTTATGAAGACATAATACCAAAAATACTTCATGAGCTCTTAAAGTAATCCTTTGTACTTAGAGTAAGTAGGTTGTGATTACTCTTTGGATCCTTTCTCGAAGGTGGACTTCATTATTCTTTGAATAGAAATGAAGGTTTTGAAGAGATCCTAGCATGAAGATTTCTTGAAACAAATATGTTAGAATGATCTATCAATGTCCAACATGAAAGAGAAAAAGAAAATGTTTTGAAATATTTCCTTCTTTGTAGTTTTCAAACATACACGGATCGTGTCAAGTTTTTAAAGTACAACATACTCTAGAAACTTGGTAACGAAGCTCTGATGCCAATTGTGGAAAACTAGAAGGGGGGGTTGAATAGTTTTGCCAATTTAAAACTTCATTTTAAATATTTAGATCGACCTATGTCAATCTATTTAGATGTGTATGTTGGACGTTGATAGACAGATATATAAAAGTGTAATGAAAGAAAGTAAGAAGCACATGCCACGGCAAGAGTATTTATAGTGGTTCCGCTACAAGGACACCTTCCTTGCCCTACTCCACTCCTCGAGTCACCTACTAGAGTTAAGTAAACACTACGACACCAATCTCCTTATGGCGGAGAAGCCTTCACAGCGTCGCCTACTTTCTTTTTAGGTACTAGGCTAACCACCGGGTTCTTTCACTCCAAGGTGAACCACACCTATCACAACGTCGCCTACCCTTTATTAGGTACTAGGCTAAGTACCTAGTTCCATTACTTATGGAGGAACTATAACCAACACAACACAACACCTAATCCCAAGGAGATCCATTCCTTATTACAACACCATCAAGGATATCACCATCCTTGAAAATAAACTAATACTATATGTATAACGATGCACCTCATCGATTATACGACCTAGGCATTCTTCCCTAATGCCACTTGATTTGATTCTTAGGCATCCTTCACTAATGCCCTTGACACAACGCTTGGCACCTTTCACTAATGCCTTCGTCTTGACACCTTTAGCATTCTTCACTAATGCTTTTGACATGGACGTTAAGCACCATTCACTAATGCTTTCGCTCTTGACTCTTCCGCATCCTTCACTAATGCCTTCAACACAACATATCTACGGAGGAAGAAAGAACTATCAACAAGAGAACCTCAGTTGTCTTAATGATGACGAAGCATGGCAACTCATGGACTTGAGCTTGCTCGACTTCAAAGATGATGATCTTGCCTTTAAGAGGAACCAAGAATCACAAAAAAAAAAATACATAGAAAGATACCTTGGGATCGGTGGTTAGAGGTACAATACTTGGGGAAAGTATGTGTAAGAGTGTCAAGCCAAAGGAAAAATGGCACTATTTATAGAGGAGAAATCTTCTTGTTCCAGGATCCCTTCCAAGGGATCCGGTAGTAAAGTAGGGATCCGTGGGGCTCCTCTTGACCATGGGTATTTTGGTTATAGGTCATGGGTCATGGGTTGATCCATGGGTCTTTCACTATATACAATGTATCTTATGAGTGCAATGACCTAGCACATGGGGGTATGGGTCAATACTATGGGTTATGGATATTATCCATATATGACATAAGCGTGATGTCAGCGGGTTATGGGTCAAGCTCCATGGATATGGGTCATGGTCTTTGGGTTGTACCCAACTACATTCAATATATTTGGTCAATGGGTTATGATAAAGTTTACCCATTTAAATTCCAATATACTACATACTAGTTATGCGTATATTTTACCCAAATATGTAAACACTAGTTGTTGTACATATGTAATATTGAATCATAAAATCACTTATACTTGTTTTAGTGTTTTATGTGAAAACGTAAGTATGTTAGAAACTATTAGTTCAAACCATTTACGTATTTTATATGTTTCATTAAAATGATTTTACGTTTGTTATCGACAAAACATTAGAAGATCGTAAAATATAAATAAACGTTTTTACGGCTTATTTGTATTAACACATGAGATGTCAATTTTTAAACAATTTAACAAGTTTAACGAGAGCTTTGTAAAACTAACGAAAGAGTGTTAATGTCATCACAAGCGTACTTGGCAGTCGACACCATGCAAAGTCGTCGAGGCAGGTATCATATATAAAGGACAACTTGTACGTACAGGCCTGCGGCCTGCCTCCAAACTTTTATTTTACACGATTTAGCACTGTATTTATTTCGTCTTTATCATTGCCGACATAAGAGCATTGTTGTTAAATCTTTTATACTACATCCGTTCCATAATAATTGTCTACTTTAATTTCTTTTAAGTTTTTTTTTTATTAAACTTTGATCATAAGTATTTTCATTTGTATAATATAATATTTGATGAAAAATATATGAATAGAACGAGTTTTAAATGTATTTTCATTTGTTATAATTTTCATCAAATATTATATAACACAAATAAAAATATTAATTTTCAAAGTTAAATAAGTAAGACTCAAAAAAGTCAAAGTAGACAATTATTATGGGACGAATGGAGTAATTGAAATGCATTAAGTCGTAGAATAGCAATGTAATTTTCAAAGTGTACCGTTTTAAGACGTGTAGTTTTTTAAATTTGTAGAATAGCGGCGTCTTTTATAAGTGTTCCATTTGGTGCGTGATGATGGCGTGTAAATACCCAAAAGTGACCGTGGCATCATTTTATAGCGTGACGTCGTGCGTCGCGTATCAAATTAGAACACTTATGAAAGTACATAACTATTCTACAACTTTAAAAAAATACACATACTAAAACGATACATTTTAAAAAATACATTGCTGTTTTACGACGTAATACTAGTCTAAATGAGAAAGTTGTCCAAATATTACTCATTGTGTCTTATTGTAAATTAAAGAGTTGTAGATTTAGCTACATCTGAACTTAGGTGTCTAGTGTCATATTTGGACCTTTTCTATTTGTGTCATTAGGCATCAACGTTTTGGTTGCCCCCTTCGAGATATTTCCCTTTTTTATTGAATCAGGTGGTGTTTGTTTTTTAATAAAAGAACAACTAGCTTCTTAATCGGGCACCGTTCAAATCGGTCAGACATTTTGGTTCATTCGGTTGTTTGTTTTTCCGTTGAGACGTTGAGAGCAGTAAGATCTTAATGCAGAATTGAGAGGGGTGTCGAATCTTCTTTATTGCTATTGTGATATAAAAAATTAAAAAAAATTAGTACAAACAAGCAAATGTGCAGTTCAAACATTTGTTTTTTCCCATTCAATCGCGGTCGATTGAGACATTTACGTCTGATCAGTCCAGATGTGCGGTTGGTCAATTGAGCCACTTAAAAAACAAATACTACCTCAGTTTCTCATTTAGTGATGGTTTTTTTACTTTGTATTTTCAATGTTGTATGTTTTTCTCGTTTTGGTTGGTTCTTTTCCATTTTTAATTATTTTATTTAATTGAGGAATGATGACTTGTATTATATTTTGATTTTTACTCTTCGGGGTTTCGTAATTTAAGTTGCCTTTCTAAAAAATAAAAACATAAAATAAAGTTGTAGCTTTTCTGTTTATTTATTTATTCATTTATTTATTGTTTTAAGTTAGCTTAACTATATCAATGCATGTTTAATGTGTTCCTCATCTATAAGATCATAGGTTTCAACCATAGACCCGCTGAATTAATCCAGACCTTTCATCTACATATCATCCAATGGCTATGATTATTTATAATTTAATAATTATAAATTTGTAATTTAATAATTATAAAATTTAATTATACCTCTCAGGGGTGACTTGGTCATTTACCACATCACACGCTTCACACTCTCAGTATCACTCTCACACACTCTTCACACTCTCATTAACATACACCTAATTTTCTCTCATTAACTTTCAATCACTCACACCAAACCCTAATATTTTCCCCAAATCATATGAATAATGGATTTACGTGCTGAAATAGCAACGACTAAGGATAAATCGAAGATCGATTCATCATCTGCTCAAACCGAGGATGCTGTTGCTGGTAATTTTTTGATTTCTTTTATATTGTTCATATGGTTGTTGAGTATTCTCGTAATATCTTACTAGTTTGTTACTTATATTTTTATATGAAATATTATGGTGATAAGGGGTTGTTGGTAAAAATTCACTTAATTGCTTTTATAAAAGTTTTATAGTTAGATATGTTGGTAAAAGAGAGATTAAAATTTCGGCTAAAATAAGCATGAATTTACTGACTTTTAGCTGCGATAAAATTTTGATTATTTATTCTCACTAAAGATAAAGCGAAAAATAGTTGTTCGGTGTAAAAACTTGTCCCACAAGGGTAGAGTCGAACTCCTTTTAAAGTGAAGTTGTGGCCTGGTAGCATCCTTTTTTCATGGTTATAGTTGAAAATTGGAAGGATATTTGTGTGTCAAAAGGGAGACGTAAAAGGAAGCTAGGATATGAATGTACGTACCTCCAAAAAAGAAATTGTTGTAGTATAAAAATGATTTATTTCACTGCAATTCAACATTTGAAACCTTTTTTGTTATGTTACTCATACCAGAAATCATATATTGATTTCCTGTTGGTCAAAGACGATACATCTAAGGACGAGGTCAAAGTAAAATGTTTGACAATAGCTCATATCGAAAGACTTTTAAGTTTTCCAAAGTTAAGAAGCAAGTATAAAGTCGTAAACTGTCATCATTGTAGTGACGAGTTGGGTTTTGTATATTCAAAGTAGTTATGATCATATGTGTTGTAGTGACGAGTTGGGTTGTAGTTAACTTGGGAGCTAGGTTTGACCTGTTAATATGCACCTCAGCAGCGGATAATGAACAACTAAATGACAACTATAAACAGAATGATAATATTTTTATTTTAAAGAATCAGTACAAGCACTCTTCCAACACTCTTACAATGAGCATTAAGCTACTTGAACACACGAAAATGAGTAATTAATATTACAAAATTGAAATTTATGTAATTTATTGTCATTTAGCACTTGAGATTATTGTAGTGACGAGTTGGGTTTTGTATATTAAAAGTAGTTATGATTAGATGCGTTGGAGAGAGTGTTTGGATGTGTTAAATGTGTTGAGAGTCGTTATTGAAAGGTGGTTAGAATGTTTGTGCAATTGTGATTATGTGATTGATTAAGTATGGGTAAATTGTGCAATGATTGCTCATAATTGGTTTCACTTTTATAGCTAATATTAAGTTGATTAGTTCACCTGCATATATTATCAATCATTAGAAACTTATTGTATTATTAAACGTTCATTATAATATGTACATCGACACGCCCCCATCAAATCAAAGTAATCATATTTGGTGGAGGTATAATGTAGTTGTGTAGGATCCAATTTCACACCAATTCAAGGTGTTGAATCGTAAATGTTAGGCTTAGAACAAAGCTCTAAATTCATATGTCCTACCATCTCTCGTATCCTATTAGCACATGCTAAATGGTTAATTCACGAGATCAGATGTGTAAAAGGCCAAATATCTGGCCATTTTTTTTGCATTGCTGGTAGATAGTTTTCAGGGATCCTAACAATTTAGAGTCATATACATGTATCTATTTTTGTGCATACTTTTTTGAGTGAAGAGTTGAAACAGAATTGATGGCTTATCTATAGTGCTAGAATCATATATATAATTATCTGAATCATATATGATTCTAGTAGAATCATACTAGAATCATATATGATTCTAGTAGAATCATATATGATTGTAGTAGATTATTTGCGGGTTATTAACATTTAAAATTTTGATCCAGATCAATCAAAATCTGGCAATCCGAAGATGACAAAGGGAGTAGTTATGAAGAATAGGATTCCTCCAAAATCAACAATCATTAAACCTTCGTCAACCAAACTCTTGAAACCTCATGCTCTTGTCAAACCTCAAGCTTTTGGTAGCGAAACACCTGCTTGATAAAAATTTAGCGTCTGAAGAGCAAGAGGATGAAGACAGTGGTTCTAGTGAAGATGATAGTAGGTCTGGTGGTTCTAGTGAAGATGATAGTGGGTTACGATAATGATTGTAGTAAAGATGGTGGTTCTCGTGAAGGTAGTGATATGCGATAAAGATGGTAGTAAAGATAGTGGTTCTCGTGAAGGTAGTGATAGTGATGAGGACGAGGATGAGTATGATGGCAAGGGTGAGGATGAGGGTGGGGACGAGGAAGGGGATGTGTCTAATGAAGAAGAGGGAGAAGAGGACGAGGGGTGAGGAAAATGAAGAGGATGAGCAGTTAATTAAGAATTTAAAATCAAAGAGTGTTAAGGGAAAGAGTACAAAGGTTAAGAAAGAGATTTCTAAGTCTGATAGTGCCTCAAAAGATCAAAGGGCTAAGAAACGTGTCAAGCAAATGAAGGATGTTTCAGAGACTAAGAAAAGGCGTTTTTTAAAGTCGGGAGAGAAAATGTCCGAAGCCTACGAAATCTTTGAAGAAGGCTGTAGTTTTATTGAAGCCTAAGAAGGAGCATTTGTTAAAGGCAGAAGAGAAGGTTAAAGTGAAGAAGGAGCGTGTATTGAAGTCAGATTCAAATAAGGAGAAGAAGAAGAAACCTCTTTACTGCGAGCCGGATTGAGGAACGAGGATTTAAGTAAATTTAATGTTCTCTTTTCTAGGACAGTTCCTTCTAGCTTGTTTTCTACAATCCATGATACGAGAGTTGACATGGGATCTTTCTTGTCAGATATTGGTTTTTCTTCATTGCACTTGGTTTCTATTGACACACTTCCATCTCGTTTAGCAAGGTTTGTGGTGTCAAAGTTTAATAACAAAACTTACGAGTTTGTGTTGGAGAAGGGGAAGATTCTTGTCACTCGTGAGAAAATCCACGAGATCTTAGGAATTCCTCTTGGTGGAATTTCTTTATTTTATTTACCCGAGAGATCTCTTGATGATCCTTTTGTGAAGTTGTGGTTGAATCAATTTCATCCAATGAAGTTGAAGGATATCCGAGCTAGTCATATTGCTTCAAAGTTGGTCATCGCAGAGCGAGTTGACTTTATGTTTAAAGTCAACTTCCTTATGTTATTTGCCAATGTGATGGGTAAAGCTGATACAATGAAGGCAATTGTTAATTTGACCGTGGTTGGACGTATTACCGAAGATACTAACATTGCCCAAATTGATTGGTGTGGTTATATTTACGACTGTCTTAAATATAGTGAACTCCCAAAGACTTCTGGCGGCTACTATATTCCTCCATTGTGCTTCTTGATTGTAAGTTTATACTTTTATGTTTTCGCTTTTGTGTATGCTTTTTTATGATCTCATTGTGAATTTTCTTACTTTTAACAGCTCCTGTATCTTGATTCCACTAAATTTGAGCGTTTTAATGTTATCCATTACCGTCCTGCTATCCGAAACTGGAGCACAACTTTGATGAATCTACGGCAAAAGCTTGAAATTGAAGAACAAGTCATAGGCAAATTGGATTTGCATGGAGATTGGAGTGAATCTGAAGTACATGAAACCGAAGGTTTTAATGATGGTGGGGTGAATGTGAGCAAGGCTCGTACTTCCTGTGTGCCTCCTACTGATAAACAAGTTTGACTCTTTCCCCGTCTTTTTTGAATTATTTGTTTGAACTACAATCACATATGATTCAAACAGAATCACATGTGATTCAGAGAGAATCATATGTGATTCAGAGAGAATCATATGTGATTCAGAGAGAATCATATGTGATTTAGAGAGAATCATATGTGATTCAAAGTAAAATCATATGTGATTCTGACAGAATCATATGTGATTCTGACAGAATAATATGTGATTCAGATAGAATCATATGTGATTCAGATAGAATCATATGTGATTCAGAGAGAATCATATGTGATTCAGAGAGAATCATATGTGATTCAGAGTAAAATCATATGTGATTCTGACAGAATCATATGTGATTCAAATAGAATCACATATAATTATGTTTGAATCATATGTGATTCTTACTTGAATCATATGAGATTCTGTTTGAATCACATATAATTATATTAGAATCACATATGATTCTATCAGAATCACATATGATTAAAGACTAATTGACATGTTATTCAATATTTTCACTTCAGTTTTATGTAACATGTCTTATATGATTTTGTTTTTATCTTCATAGTTTTGCAAGATGATTAAAAACAAGCTTTCAAACATATCTCATTAGAAGGTTGAACTTGAAGATCTTTTGAAAAAGGCTAATACTGAGTTTTCGAATCACGAAGAAGTTCTTGAATTATACGAGAAATATGGAGGAGTATTTAAAGATGTTATATTATTTGAAGATGTTCACGTTGATGATTTTAATTCAAGAGATGGAGGAGGATCTTATGATGGTGAGAACGTTGATGGTGGAAATAAAGATGTTGAGGGAGATAATTTGGAAAGCGAGACTGTTGCTTGCGAAGCTGTTGTTGAAGATGAACAGGAAGTACCAATAATTACTGACGAAAGCATTACACGAGATGGCTTGAAACAAATATTGATTGGGTCGGAGAGGTGATTGACTGTATTTGCGATGCATATTATGATGTACTTTGTTTAACCCTTCTCTCTTAGCAGTTTGATCTTAGAAGTTTCAAGTCGAGTAACACAACAAAACAAAAATTTCATCTTTTAATCTTTTTATAATTTGTTCTTTTAATCTTTTGTAACTAAAAATTTGTTTTTATTCAGAATGATATTAACTGGCCTCGGGTTGTTCAGCAAATTAACATTGAGTGTCCTCACACTCCTGAACGTGTGGTTACTCGTTCATCTCCTAAGAAAAGAGTTCCTAAGCCATCTTATTACCTGTCATCACCATACATGAATAAGAAGGCGACAATTATCGCTCTTCTTAAGAGGGTTGAGTTTGAGTTGGGGAATAGCTTGTTTTCAATGCAGGGCGATAAGTTGTAAGTTTACTATATTTTTATTTGTTTTGGTCTTTATTTTTATTTTTGTAGTAACATTTCTAATTCACTTTCTTTTTTTGTTTTTTAATTTAGTGAAACGGTTTTTCAAACTCGTTCTGGTAACCATGAGGTATCGTCTATACGTTTGAACATGGAGACGTTGGCACCAAGTTTGTGGATAGATGCAAATGTTGTTGACTCTTGGGGAGCAGTGCTGAATTATGAAGAATTGCTTAAAAAGGATCCGTCACCAAAAAGGAATTTTTTTCCCACGAATTGTATTGTAAGTTATTTTATTTTATTTTATTTTAATTCAACTTTTTCAATCAGTTTTTACTCATATGTTATCTAAGTGAATCATATTTGATGAGAATCATATGTTATTCTGATGAGAATCATATATGATTCTGAATAATTATATATGCATCTGAATAATCATTTATGATTCTGGATAATCATATATGATTCTGAATAATCGTATATGATTCTGAGTGAATCATATAAGATTCTGTATAATCATATATGATTCTGAGTGAATCACATATGATCTTGAGTAATCATATATGATTCTCATCAGAATAATCATATATGATTCACATAGATTCATATATGATCCTGAGTAATCATACATGATTCACACAGATTCATATATGATTTTGAGTGAATCATATATGATTATGATATTTTACACATAAACATGATTTAGTTCAAGGATTAAAATAGCATACGATTTTTGTTTAATCTGAGACGAAGCTATGGTTAAAAACTTATTGATGAAGATGGCGTGGAATATGTTTTTGTGGAGATTTTGGCTCATTTTAAAAATGACGATGACGATGACGATGCCTCTAGGTCTCTTGCAGATATTGAATTGGTAATTTCTCATTCCATTAGAAATTTAATTTTGTGGAAGTCTGAATTTGAGTTTTAACTTTCCTTTATTTTGTTGTAATAGGCGTTTTTCCGGATTCGTGTCTCCAATCATTTTTATGTTGTTGTTTTCAACATTAAGAACAGTGTAACATCGATGATCATCCTTGATAATTCGATTGGAACCTACAATTCCTACAAGGGCGCTTGTGAACTTCTGGCAAGTTCTTTTAAAAATCATATGTGATTTTTATACAAGTTATATGTGATTTATGTACATTTTTTAACCTTGGTTTTATTTTTTGTAGAAGAAGTTTTTTTCCAGGTTTCTGCAAGAACATAATCATCAAAGATATGCTGCTGTTTCTAAAGTTAGAGGACGAGTTCCAAGGTTGAAATGGAAGACTAAGAGCAATCATTTAGACTGTGGAGTTTTCACGATGATTCATATGGAGTCTTATGTAGGTGATTCTTCTGGAAAATGGGATGTTGGTCTGTGTGCAGAATCAGAGCAGCTGGTTGCATTGTTGAGGCGGATGAGGTTTAAGATTGCTACCAAGATTCTGTTGCACGATTTGAATGAGCATTCGCAAAAGATGCATGATTTGGCTTATAGGTTCCAGTCTGAGATTCCTGAAGAGAATAGGATTTCAATTATTGTGAATGCAATCAAGAACAAGGCTGAGCGTGAAAAGGATGTTAAGAAGGATGTATCGTGAAAAGGATGTTAAGAAGGATGAGGTTGTTCATGCTCTTAAGTGATGGTAGTCATATTAGTTTATGTAGTGATGGTAGTTTAAAATTGATGGTAGTATCTGATGGGTAGTCTTTTGGTAGTACTGATGGTAGTTTAAAACTAACGGGTACTCTTTTTGGTAGTACTGATGATGGTAGTATCTGATTGGTAGTTTAAATGTTTTTCTTACCTGCTATTTTGCTATATTTATTAAAGTTTTTATATCTAAATCACATATGATTTTTTCAAAAATCATATGTGATTCTGTAAGAGTCATATATGATTTTGTGCAAATCATATATGATCTTTCTTGAATCATATATGATTTTTTGAAATCATATATGATTGTAAAAAGATCATATATGATTCAAGGCAGATCACATATGATTTTAAAAAAATCATATGATCCGTCTGAAATAAGCAAATTATCTTTGAAATAAGCAACAGATTATACTGAAATAAAAAACAGATTATATGATTATACGATTTGCGCAATGTAACTTTTCAATTAAACAAAAGGTAACTTTTCGGAATCACATATTAACCTCATAACACTTTTCCGACAGTGCAAAAAAAAAATAATAACCAAATATAAAGAAATTATGACATTCAAGAAGCGTTAGTCGCTTGTTCACCCGCATCAGTTTCGATGCTTGTCGTTGCTTGTTCACCCCATCAGTTCTAGCCTGTTTTTCAGCAGCAATTATCGCAAGTTTTCCAATATACTTTGGGTTCAGTGGACATGTCATCTTGCTATGATTATTAGTCTTCTCACCACAAAATCCACATTTCCTTTTCCTCTTAGATGTTCCTTCAAGTGCCATTTCTTTTCCACTCTTTCTACGATCTTCTTTCGACCAACCTTTGTTTGAAGCATTGGATGGATTTTTGACCACATGTTTTTTAGGTTTTTCAAATGCATATATATCCTTAATTACATCTCTTGTTTTGCGTGACGGAGGGTTAGGCATTTCATCCTCAATTTTCTTCTTGATTGATTTCAATTGTTCCACAAACTTTCCTAAACTGGCTTCATCTTTACTTAACAAAATTAAACACTCGTCTACCACAAAAGTAGCCTCATTTGTTAATTTTTCAATTGGTTCATTCTTTTCTCCATACCTGTTTGTATTTCTTCTCAAACCAGGTGGTATTATATGCCTTCTCCAACGCCTCAAAATGTACTTTTCAGGGATCCTTTGAACATCACGGTTCTTCAAAACACAGAATGCGTGTCGACATAAAAACCCGAATCGAAGAAAATGCCTACAAGTACATTCCACTGACCCTTCTTCAAGAGAACGCAAAACCTAATTGCAGAACAGGAAGGAAAGAAAATTAGAACTTTTTTAGTACTGAAACCATATATGATTCTGTGAGCATCATATATGATTCTATGTAAAATCATATATGATTCTATGTAAAATCATATATTATTCTTAAATAATCATATATGATTCTGACAAAATCATATATGATTCTTGGTAAAATCACATATGATTCTGGTTGAATCATATATGATTCGGATTGACTCATATATGATTTCATGTCAGATGGTGTTGGGAATTCTACTAAGTAAGAATTATGCTGAAGTTACTGCCGATGGATTCTGCTGAAGTGCAAGGATTCTGCTGAAGAAGTAATTCTGCTGAAGTAATTGGTTTCTGCGGAGATAGATATTCCACGTATTCTATAGTTAGTTAGGATATGCATGAGCTTTATTAGGAAGTGATAATGTATATCTTATTTAGTTTTATGTTTATACGTTTCTTGGGAAACGGTTTAGGGTTCCTTGTCTATAAAAGGAACACAATAGTATGAATTATGTACGTGTTGAAAAACAAGTTTTAGTGTTATTAAAAGATCCATAAAGGATCAACGAGTTCTTAGTTATTTGTGTTTATACTTGTGTTTGATTTCTGCAAAAGAATACAAGTAATAGAGACTTTCTATTAGTGTGTTTGTGTTTACATAAGCATTACTAACGATCTACGAGTGCTCAAAGATCTATCAAGGTCTTAGGTTCAACAAGTGGTATCAGAGCCTCGGGAGAGTATCTTCGATACTAAGAACATTCTTTTCTTTACACCCATACAACCAAAACAACCTTCACCATGCCTGGATCAGATGATGAAATTGAAGTCACCAACAACCAAAACAACACATCTCTGTAACAACTCAGTCTCTCAAACAGCAATGCAAAGTTCCAATACCTAAAGAAGGAGGAGTATGATTTGTGGGCTATGAAGATGCAGAATTGGATCTCCAACATTGATTGGAATCTCTGGGAAATTGTGAAGAAGGGGAACAGCTTGAAGAGGCATGTCACAGATCCTGATGGTACTGTTACCATCGTTCCTCCCAAATCTGCTGATGTGATATTGGCTGTGCAGAGAGAGAATAAAGTGAGAACCATTCTCCTTCAGGCTATACCAGAGGATCACTTGGGTGACTTTCACTACATGCAGGATGCTAAGGACATATGGTTGGCAATCAAGGCTAGGTTTGGTGGGAATGACGAGTCAAGGAGAATGAGGAAATCAATGCTGAAACAACAGTTTCAAAATTCCAAATCTCTGAAGAGGAAGGTATCCACAAGGGGTATGACAGGTTTCATAAGATATTGAGTCAATTGAATCAGCTGAACGCAAAGCCAAATAATGATGACTGCAATTCAAAGTTCTTGCGATCTTTACCTTCATCTTGGTTGCGAGTAAGCATTGCCCTCAAAGCTAAAGGTGGGCTAGATATGCTCACTTTTGATGAACTATACAACAGACTTAAATCTCTTGAGCCTGATGTCAGAAGTCTCTTTCGTTCATCCACTCCTAGTCACACAGCATTTGTTGGGGCCTCCTCAAATAAGATTACCATGTCGACTGGAAGGTGCATGAGCATGAGAATGATGAAGGTCCTGGTTCTGAGAATATTGGATTGCTGGCAAGCTGTACTTCAGAGGATAGGCATGATCAAGTTGCCTTGATGGGCATCTCTCAGGTACATAATTGTGTTTTTGGTTGTAGTGAAAGATATAATGAACTTAAAGAAGCCTATGATGAATTGAAACCTAAATATAATGAATGTTATGTCGAAGTTGAGGCTTATAAAAAGGCTTTAAAAACATTAGAAAGACAAAAAGTTTGGTTTCAAAAGAATCAACTGGCCTATGATGAAAAGATAAGGGTGTTAGAAAGTGATCTAGAACGTACTAAAATTGATTTAAAAGCATGCGAGAAAGAAAAGTGATGTAGTTTCTGAAAACCAAGTGGTAAAAGAGAAACTAGATGAGGAAATAGCTAGGCATAAAGAATAGTTATTGAATGAAAACAAGTTAGCTAGTCATATCTATGCTAGTCAAAATCCTAATACTGCAATAGGTTTAGGCTTTAAGAAGTATGTAGGGATAGAAGCTAGGGATGACACACGTAAATCTACACCAGCAGGATTAGCTAATTTTGTAAAAGAGGGTAAATTACATGCTATATGTGGACCTATTAGAGGTGAACATATGCCCATTGACCTGTCCATCACAGTTGATTTTGATGGATCACACCATCTTTATGGCAAAAAGTCAAAAGACTTGCCAGACCTTGATTCTTCATCTAATGACTTTGTCTATTGTTCTGACAGTGACAAGTCCTCTGACCAAGGGTCTACTACATATACCAGTTGTGATTCAAGTGATAAGTCAGACCTTCCCAAGACCTCACCCAAGCCTACACCCAAGACTACCTACAAGCTTGTTAGAGTTGCTGCTGAGGAATCAACTTCCAAGACAGTTTCCTCTGAAGACTTGTCTTTTAATTCTTTGCAAAATAATGTCTTTCATTCTGTTAAAAACAATTCTGTTAATGGTTGTGGTTTGAATACTTCTGCATGTAATAGAACATCTTTCATTTTGAATAAATCTTCTAAAAAGAAGACATGTTTTCTTTGTGGAAGTAAATTTCATTTGATTAAGGATTGTAATTTTCATGAACAAAGAATGGGTGTATGTGCTAGTCAACAGAAACCTAGACCAATGTGGAAAAATGTTAATGATATACCATCTTTTGTTCCACAAGCAACTCATAAACCTTCTCCATTTTCTTGGAGAAGATTTGTTGCTAGACCATATGTGAGACCAACTAGTTCATATTTTCAAAATGATTATTGGCCTGGATGTGTTGACTCAATGTATGATGGGAAGGGATATAGGGATACTGCTGTGAAGCCCTCAACAGGTTGTTATTGGACTAAAAAATGACCTAATTTTCTATGGAGGACCAAGAACAATGGTGGATCTTCTACATCTACATGGCCTAAATCTTATGATCCACAAGGCAGGCTCAAGTCAGTGATGACTTGAGCCTCCATAGTGTACTAATATTTTGTATATTTTTGTTGTTGTTGTAGGATCATCCTCTTAAGCATAAGGAAGTTGGCATTGTTGATAGTGGTTGTTCCAGAAGCATGTCAGGAAACAAAGATATGATGCATAATTTCGTACCCATAAAAGGAGGAGGCAATGTGACTTTTGGTGGAAGTGATGGTAGAATCACTGGGAAATGCACCATCAAAACACCTCTACTGGATTTTGAGAATGTGTATTATGTAAAGGAACTGCAACACTTCAACTTGTTCTCAGTCTCACAAATTTGTGACACCAAGAACAAAGTACTCTTCTTTGAGGATGAATGTCTTGTGCTGTCTAAAGACTTCAAACTACCAGAAGATACATCAATTCTGTTGAGAGTTCCTAGAAATCACAATCTATACACATTAAACTTGAATGATGTTCAACCATAAGGTGACCTAACTTGTTTGGTGGCTAAAGCATCCCTGGATGAGTCTACAAAATGGCATAGAAGGATGGCTCATGTGAGCTTCAAGACCATAAACAAGCTTTCTAAACTGGGTCTTGTTGAAGGACTTCCTTCCAAAGTCTTCACCAATGAACACAACTGTGTTGCATGCAACAAAGGAAAGCAACACAGAGCCTCATACAAAGCCATTATAGTTGTGAGCACTATTTCAGAACCTCTTCAGTTGCTGCTTATGGATCTCTTTGGTCCAACCCAAGTCAGAAGTATTGATCACAAGTATTTTTGTCTGGTAATCACTGATGACTATAGTAGGTTTTGTTGGGTATTCTTTCTAAGGACTAAAGATGAAACATCTCAAGTGTTGAAAGAGTTCATTACCCTTGTTGAAAACCAGTTGAACAAAAGGGTTAAAGGAATTCGGTGTGATAATGGGACATAGTTCAAGAATGCTGTATTAATAGAACTCAGAAGTCTAAAGGGATAAAAATGAACTATAGCACTCCAAGAACCCCACAACAAAATGGGGTTGCTGAAAGAAAGAATAGGACCTTAATAGAGGCAGCAAGATCCATGCTTGCGGACTCTAAATTACCCACTATGTTTTGGACTGAAGCAGTTAGCACAGCTTGTTATGTACTGAACATGGTATCCATTACTAGACCTCATTTCAAGACACCTTATGAACTTCTCACAGGGAAAGTTTCTGCTATTCATTACCTCAAACCTTTTGGATGTCAAGTGACCATTCTGAATACTAGTGATCCACTGGGTAAATTTGATGAGAAAGCTGGTGAGGGGTATATTGTGGGTTATTCAGCTCATAGTAAGGCTTATAGGGTATACAATTTAACTGCTAAGAAGATTGAGGAGACTTTGAATATGAGATTTCTAGAAGATAAACCTAATGTTCAAGGACAAGGTCATGTTTGGTATTTTGAACTGGATTACTTAACTGATTACTTGGGTTATTCTAGACATGTGGCTAACCAAAATGCAGGTTCACAAGAGTCTCCCACTGACAATGCAGGTACCATGGATGCTGACTCAGATAGTGAGTTTAAGGATGATGAACAACCTATTATTGTACCTTCCTTCTCCCCTAACCATTTTGCAGGTGATAATTCTAAAGTTACTTCTGATGAGAGTGAAGATGAGTCACACTATGTAGAGGACCTTGCTAGGCTTCAGAAACAAGAACATGCAGCTAATCTTGAAGCTGCGAGACTTGGTGAGGTTGCAAGAGAAGCAGTCAGTGGAAACCATGATTCTTCTGATAGTGATCCTGTTTCTCCCAACATCACCAAATCTGCTGATGGCCCTGTTGTTTCTACTCCCATTTCTTCTCGTGTGTCCACAGACTTTGGAGAACCATATACGCGATTTCCAAGTCCTTCAGATCTTGGTAACCATCAACCCAAAGCTGGAATCTTCACCTCACCTTCCTATGACAGTGATTTTGAACCAACTATGACTAATCTTGATACATCTATTGAAGTCAACCCCCTTTGCTACAAAAGGATCAACATTGCTTATCCTCAATCCAATGTTATTGGTGATCCTCTAGCACTAGTTAGAACTAGAAGGACTGTGACAAGTTCTAAATATGGTCAAGTTGCTTTTCTTTCCTATGTCTCAAACCAGCAAAGGGACAATTACACAGACTTTAAGCATTCTCTGTTTGCTTTTTTTCTTTCTCAAGTGGAACCAACCAGTGTTACTCAAGCTCTTAAAGATTCAAGTTGGCTTGAAGCAATGAAAGAAGAGATGCAACAATTCAAGAATCAGCAGGTTTGGATCTTGGTACCACTACCTGATGGGAAGTATGCTATTGGGACAAAATGGATTTTGAAGAATAAAAGAGATGCAAGGGGTGTTGTGGTTAAAAACAAAGCAAGATTAGTGGCTCAGGGGTTCAGGCAAGAGGAAGGAATTGATTATGATGAAGTGTTTGCACCTGTTGCTAGAGTTGAGGCCATTCGCATCTTCTTGGCCTATGCATCTTACATGGGGTTCATGGTATATCAAATGGATGTCAAAGGTGCTTTTCTGTATGGTGAAATAGAAGAGGAGGTATATGTCACTCAACCCAAAGGTTTTGAAGACCCAGATCATCCAAAACATGTTTACAAGGTAGTTAAAGCTCTCTATGGACTACATCAGGCACCAAGAGCATGGTATGCTAGGCTTTCAGCATTTCTGCTGAAGCATGGTTATAAAAGGGGTGCCATTGACAAAACACTTTTCCTCAAGAAGAATTCCACAGACATAATTCTTGTGCAAGTTTATGTGGATGACATTATATTTGGATCCACTAAAGAAGCTTGGTGCATGGAGTTTGAGGAGCTGATGAAAGGAGAGTTTCAGATGAGTGCTATGGGGGAGCTTACTTTCTTTTTGGGTCTCCAAGTTAAGCGAAACCCGATGGTATTTTTATCAGTCAGGATAAATATGTGAGAGACATTTTGAAGAAGTTTGATATGGAGAATGTGAGGCGCCACTACACCTTATGAAGCTCCAAAACCAAAGAACAATATTGAACCAGATCCAGTTGTGAATGTTCACTTATACAGATCTATGATTGGTTCATTGATGTATTTAACAGCTTCTAGGCCGACATTACATTTGCTTTGTGAGTGTTTGTTCTAGACATCAAGTTACTCCACTTGCTTCCCATCGAATCAGATCAAAAGATCTTTAAGTATCTAAAAGGCCAACCCCATTTAGGTCTTTGGTACCCAAAGGAGTCTCCTTTTAAGTTGGAAGCATATAGTGATAGTGATTATCTGGTGCAAATCGGATAGGAGATCCACAACGGAGGTTGCCAATTCCTTGGAAGAAGATTGATTTCTTGCGGTGCAAGAAACAAACTATTGTTGCTACCTCATCTCTTGAAGCGAGTAGTATGTTGCTGCGCCAATTGTTGTGGTCGGTACTATGGATACAAAATCAATTGTTGGATTATGGGTTTAACTTCATGAACACAACAATTTTTATTGATAATCAAAGTACCATATGCATAGTTAAAAATCCAGTTTTTCATAGTAGAACTAAGCATATTGAAATCAGGAACCACTTTATAAGAGATGCAGATGAAAAACATTTGATAAAAGTGGTTAAAATTCACACTGGTGATAATGTGGCAGATTTATTGACTAAAGCTTTTAATGGACCTAGGTTTCAACACCTAGTTGTCCATATTGGGATGCTTAACCCTTAACTGCAAAGTTTGAGGGGAGGCATAGGCCTCAGGGGAGGATTCTTGTTGTAAACTTTGTAGATTATTGTTTATATTTTTGTTTGCTAACACTAACCAGCTAGTGTTCTTTAAGTTTTGTTTGTCTTGGTTTGGTTTGTGTGTTTCTCTGTGTCTGTTTTGCAGAATGCATCTATAAGTTGAAGTTCACCAAGTTTGGTTAATTGGAATATGGTCAAGTAAGCTTAAAGCTTGTTTCTACTGAAGAGAAGTACTGAAGTGATCTAATTATTTCTCTTGAAGAAATCTTGAAGTTTAATTGTTCATTCATTCAAGAAATAGTTTACAGCTTACAGCTTACAATCAACTTCAAATGAAAATACAAGACCATTTCTATACAATATCTACCAAACATATACTAGTTCCTATCATCTATTACAAAAGCTGGTGGATATGCATGACCAGTACGACGAAGAAGCTGAAGAAAAAAATGGAAAGGATGGATTGATGAAAACGACGATGAAGCTGGTGGACATGGTAGACGGATTTGTGATATGAGAAATCTTCGGTTGTTCCATCTACTCGTTCCACCATAAAGCATCACTCCATCTTCCTTTTGCCATTTCCCTTACCAATATGAGATGAAGCACCAAAACATGGAGCAGGAAGAGCTAACACCACCTCTCGTGTTGTGGGAAGTGGTGGATTTCTGGCACGTGGCCTTGGTTGAGGTTGAGGTTGTAAAGGTTGGGGGTGTGATGTCCTCTCCTTGTTGAAGATTGGCTCTAGACGCTCTGTGGAGTCATCAGAACCCCTAGATGAATCACTTGGATTCACTACACTATCATCTTTAGAAGAAGGAAGAAAATGGGATTTTGAGGGTCGAGGTTCATCTTGATGGGGGTAGCGAAACAATGGGTGTGAATCTTCACTGGATGATGATGATGAGGAGGAGGAAGTGAGATTGATTACTTCTGGTTTGGTAGACATTGTGATTGTTGATGATTGAGGAATTTTTGGAGAAATTAGGGTTTGTGAAGTTAATTGGGGTAATTGATGTGTGTTAAATGTGCATTGGGACTCTCTTATAGGTGTATTCAAGGCTTAATGAAATTTAATGCGAGTTGGGTGGCACAGTAAAACTCAAAGATATTTACTGAAGATACATAACTGTTAATACAAATAAGCCGTAAAAACGTTTATTTATATTTTACGATCTTCTAATGTTTTGTCGATAACAAATGTAAAATCATTTTAACGAAACAAATAGAGTACGTAAATAGTTTGAGTTAATAGTTTTCTAACACACCTACGCTTTCACATAAAACACTAAAACAAGTATAAGTGATTTTATGATTTAGATACATATGTACAACAACTAGTGTTTACATATTGGGTTAAACATATACTTAAACTAAGTATACTAAAATGGGTAAAAACTAAGTGTATGCTAAAATGGGTAAATACAAGTATATACTAAATGGGTAAATACTAGCAAATGGTTTTGACCCATAACCCATGGTTTTATATATACCACTTAACCAAGTTCATTGTATCCTTAAGATACATTGTATCTAGAAAGAAAACCATGGATCAACCCATAACCCATGACCCATGACCCATAACCAAAAATACCCATGGGCAAAGAGGAGCGGACCACGGATCCCTAGCTTTGTGCTAGCCGGATCCCTTGTGGTAGGGATCCGTGGGATCCAGGGAACAGAAGAGAATTTCCTCTATAAATAGAGAGCCATTTCTTCCTCTCTACATATGACTTTTATACACATACTTCCCCAAAGTATTCTAACCCTCTAACCTCAGATCTAAGTGATCTATGTATTTTGTCTTTTGTTTTTGTGTGATCTACTAGGTTCCTCTTAAAGGAGAGATCACCACTTCTTGAAGACGTGCAAGCTCAAGTCCATGAGTTGCCATGCTTCGTCATCATCAAGACTACTAAGGTTCTCTTGTTGATAGTTCTTCCTTTCTCCATAGATGTTGGGTTGAAGGCATTAGTAAAGAATGCCGAAAGTGTCAAGATGAAAGCATTAGTGAAAGGTGCTCATCATCCGTATCAAAGCATTAGTGAAGGATGCTAAAGGTGTCAAGACGAAGGCATTAGTGAAGGTGCCAAGCGTTATGTCAAAGGCATTAGTGAAGGATGCCAAAGAATCAAATCAAGTAGCATTTGGGAAGAATGCCTAGGTCGTATAATCGATGAGGTGCATCGTTATACATATATGTATTTGTTTATCTACAAGGATGGTGATATCCTTGATGGTGTTGTAACAAGGAGTAGATCTCCTTGAGATTAGGTGTTGTGTCGTGAAGGGTAGTAGTTCCTCCATAGTAATGGAACTAGGTGCTTAGCCTAGTACCTAATAAAGGGTAGGCGACGTTGTGATAGGATTAGTTCTCCTAAGGTGTGAAAGAACTCGGTGGTTAGCCTAGCACCGTATAAAGGGTAGGCGACGTTGTGTTAGGTGTGGTTCGCCTTGGTGTGAAAGAACTCGGTATTTAGCTTTGTACCGGAAAAAGGTTAAGCGACGTTGTGAAGGCTTCTCCGCTACAAGGAGTTGGTGTAGTGCTTACGAACTCTCGAGTAGGTGACTCGGGGAGTGGAGTAGGGCAACGAAGGTGTCCTTGTAGCCGAACCACTATAAATAACTTGTGTTGTGGTGATGTGCTTCTTACTCTTTATATTTCATTACACGTTTATATATCTATCTATCAACGTCCAACATAAACAATCAAAGAGATTGACATAAGTCGATCCAAATATTTAAAAGGAAGTTTTAAATTCGTAAAACTATTCAACCCCCCCCCCCCTTCTAGTTTTCCACAATAACCACTTGAGTTGTTTCTGCTGATTGACCATACTTTCTGCTGAAGTGTTAATTTAAATTTGGTTGGAGTTGCTTTACACGTCAGATATGGTCAACAACTTGTTCCGATATTTTTAACCATAAATTGGGTAACTTCTACTAATATCTTCTTCGCATATCCTCGCCTAAAATTAACTGATTCCCTTTTCACTCGATTTAAAACACACTTCCAGTTGCGTGCATCATTACCCATTCTCACAATTTCTCACATGGCACTTCAATTTAAGAAAGATCATAACAAAGTTGCTTTTTTGGGAAAAGCTAAGGGTCATGAACTATATGAACCAATGGTGGATTTCTTGACACGGTCCAAGATTCATTATGCTTTAACACATTCTCCTAATGTGATATATGAATCGTTGGTTACACAATTTTGGGCATCTGCTACGAAATGGAGTGACACAGAGATTGTTGCTATGATTGATGGAACAGAGTATGTTGTGACGGAGGATTTGATAAGGAGACAGCTTTGTTTGGACGATGAAGATGGGGTTTATCACTCTAATTCCGTGGAGATACTTGCTGGGCTAAGAGCTATTGGATATCAAAGTACGAATACAGATATGTGGCAGAAGAATAAGCTCTGTCCCATGTGGAGGTTTTTGGTACACACATTGCTTCAGTGCATAAGCAATAAATCAGGAGGATGGGATCAATTTTCTACTCAATTGGGATGTGGTATTGTATGTCTTTCTCAAGGGTTAACTTATAACTTTTCTAGGTTTATTTTTGATAATATGGTTGAAAATATTCAAAGGAAAAAGCATAAGTTTTTAATGTACCCTAGGTTTTTGCAAATGATTTTAGACATAACAACCCAAGTCCAAGTCTTTTGTCCCATAGGAGCTCTAACTGCTAAATTGTTTGCTTCAATGAAAACTCATTATGAGGGGGAACATCATCCTTTGCTAGCAGCTATGTTGCCTCAAGGCAATGAGGTTGCTGATGAGGGTAATGTTGTTGGTGCTCCACCCTCTACCAATGTTGTTGCTGGTGGTAATCCATTAGTTGCCATTGGTGAGGGCCCTTCCACAACTGCTGAAGCATCACATGTTACTCCTGACCAACCTCCACCTAGACCTAGTCCTAGTCCACCACCTTCTCATGTTACTCCTGATGAGTTTGAACATGAACTTAATAGACTGGCCACACCTAGTCCAGTTAGGGAGCCATTTGATGAAGGCTCTCCTATCATTGAGCATGGCCATATTTCTCCTGAAAGGTCCAATGAAGCTCCCATTACCACTGAGCAATCTGCTGGTGGAGCTGAGGACCCTATTACACTTACATATGTATATGCTCTATTGAACAGGTATGTGGCAGAGGTTGCTGATCTCAAAAAGGAGCTTGATGAGACTAAATCTACACTTGGTGGTGAGATTGTGGGGTTGAAGAGAAAGGTTCAGGAGTTAGAGGAACAACTTGGGCATAATAGCAAAAGGAGGTTTGTGGTTTCTTCTGATGATGAGCAAGAGGATGTGCATTTGGATTCACTTGAAATCTTGGCTGATGTGGCTCAAAAGACTCATGCTTCTTCTCCAATTGTTGCTGAATCTTCAAAGAATAAGGAACCCATTCAGTTTACTAGAAGAAAGAGAAGACAGTATTTGAGTAAGGGTTCCTCTGAACCTTAAAAGGTGCCAAGTGTTGCAACTGCTGATGATCAAATGGAGGATGTTGCTTCTGAACATGGTCAAGTTTCATCTGTACAAGAACATCCATGTCCTGCATCTTCAGCAGATCATCATGAAGTATTTCTTGCTGGAAGAAGTTTTAACTTAGCTCCTAATGCTGATGTCTCTTCTACTCCTGTTGAAGACACTTCTCATCATGTTACTTCTGGTGCATCCATTGGTGTTTCTTCTGAGCATGTTCATACAGTTCCCATTGTTGAGATTCCTCAAGATGATTCTGCTAATGAGCCTGCTGACAAAGGGAAAGGAGTAATGGTTGATGAAGAACTTGGTTCAGATCTTGTGAGTGAACATGAAAGGCAAGAACAAGCAAGAATGCTAGCTGAGTATGCAGATATGAAGAAGAGTCATGCATTGGCTCAAAAGCTTGAAGCTCAGTTTACTACCAATTTGCCTCCTGAGAGACAAAGAGAAATCGATGAACTATCCACTCAGTTTACTGATGAGCAATGGGATACTTACACTTTTCAAGCTGCATCCAATCCTACGCTTGCCCAAAGTATTTTAGGAGCAGACTTTGATAGTGAAAATTTTGCTGCACAAATGATGGCTCTTGGACAACAAAGGAAGCAAGCTACAGCTGCACAAAGAAAAACTAATGCTGCACAGAAAGCTAAAGCAAAAAAGGAAAGACCACCAACTGCAGCTCAGAAGAAAAAGTATATGAGGACAGTGGTGTATAATCAAAGTTCTAACTTCTATCAACTAGTTTGACAAAGAAGCAAGTCTGGACGTTATCTGATGATGTCTTACTCATTATGTACAATAGAATTATGAAGCAGATTACACCACCTTCTTTGGAGAGGATTGCTGGTAGTACAGATGCTCCAAAGGCCAAGAGAACCAAGAAAGTTGAGATTGTGGATTCTTTTGATGATGTTACACCTAAGATGAGTTCTCATGCTGTGTCTGCTGAGACATCTATTGAAAGAGGTCACTCTGCTGAACCTCTTGTTGTTTCTTCTGAAGCATTACCTAGTGTGGCTCCTTCATCTCTGGATTCAAAGGGTATAACTAATTCTATTCCTCCTGTTGCACCTATTGATAAAGAAGGAGCAAATATGGTTAGGAAAGCTGAACAAGCAGCAGCTAAAGCTAAGAGGGCCAGAGAGGTGCTTGAGAAAATGTATGCTATGCGTGGTGCTATTCCAATTTCTTCTACTTCTACTTCTTCCATTCCTGCTAAAGATGTCCCTGATGAATCTGAGAAGGTACCATCTTCTGTCTCTATGGGGATTTATATACAAGGTAGGAGGGGGAAAAGGATGTCTAAAAGAAGACACATTGCTCTAAGGAGATCTGTGAGATCAGCTGGGACACACACCTCTAGGGTTCAGAAGTCTTACAGGGGTAGTTCTTTGGATCTAAAGGCTGCTGATTCAACTTTCATTCAAGAGGGATCTGCTGATGCTTTTCTTGAAGGGTCTCATGGTGTGTTGACTAGTTGGACTTTGACTGATGGACAGCGTAACACCATCTTTATGTTGGATAACACTTCTATGCAGTTTAACTTCTTGAAGGACATACTCCATATGGTGGATAGGCAAGATTTGATTACACTCTATGGTCTTGTCACAGAGCATTATGATAATCATTCACCACAGGTTTCTTGTTTATACTTGTTGGGTGATCTTCAAGTTCTGTTTGATTCTCAATCTCCAGATGGTAAAGGGTATTCTATTTGGAAGAATTCACATAAGTGGAAGGTTGAGTCTTGGAGATTTTATCCTATGCCATGTGTGCATGTGGTGGAGACAAAGTGTGGGATGACTGTGTGTATGTTCTCTGATAAGCTTTATCCTTTATATGTGGAATTGATGCAAAGAATGCTTAGAAAGAAGTTGGAAGTTCCTCTTGATCCAGTTGGGAATGATATGCTTCATGCTGAACAATTGATTGGATTGATTAAGACTCAGCTTTTGCAGCACCAAGGTTCTTCATGAGTGTGTTATCTTGTATTATTTCTTTCTTTCTCTATTTGATTATTTGTTTCTTTGTTTTATTCTTAGTTAAAATATATATATATATATTCTTTGTTTGTCTAACTTTTGCTTGCAGGTTTGTTGAATCTTACTTGTTGTTGGTTATCAACTCACCAGTTGTGCCTTGTGTACATCAAAGAGTTGGCTAGTCCAAAGGGTACAGCTTTGGTAAAGACACATCAAATCTGTTGATAGCTGTAATGGTTTGCTCAAAATCATAGGGTATGCAACTCACCCATTCTTAATTGCTGAGAGTTGTATGGTCATCAATTCACCATGGTTTATTCTTTTTTGGAATCCAAGAATTGGCTAACCCACAAGTATATGGCTTGTGGTAAAGGAAGTGGAATACCATGTTGGGTTCTCAATTCACCAAAAGTGATTATTTCCCCTAAGAATTGACTAGTCCTGAGCAAACGGCTACAGGTAAAGACATTTCAAATCCGTTGATAGTTGCTGATTTGCTAGTAAATCAGATGGTTATCAGTGTACCATAGTTTTCGAACTTAAACATATGGCTACTCCAGTAGTAATAGCTATTGGTAAAGAGACATCAAATCCATTATTTTCAATGATTCACCTCACAGGAGTTAACACACCTGGATGTGATGAGAATAGTATGAAACTAATATGTTTTGATGTACATTTTGTCATTTGTTGCTACAAAGATCTGGAGTTTCAAAGTTTTGTCATCATAGAGATGTGATTATTTTGGTTCTTTGCTGCTGATGTTCGAGTACAATCCTCTAGTTCTGACGTGTTAAAGATCTATCAAGAAACTGGAACTTAACCTAGTTAAATTCCAGTTTAGGGGAGGATTGTTGGGAATTCTACTAAGTAAGAATTATGCTGAAGTTACTGCCGATGGATTATGCTTAAGTGCAAGGATTCTGCTGAAGAAGTAATTGGTTTCTGCAGAGATAGATATTCCGCGTATTCTATAGTTAGTTAGGATATGCATGAGCTTTATTAGGAAGTCATAATGTATATCTTATTTAGTTTTATGTTTATACGTTTCTTGGAAAAAGGTTTAGGGTTCCTTGTCTATAAAAGGAACACAATAGTATGAATTATGTACGTGTTGAAAAACAAGTTTTAGTGTTATTAAAAGATCCATAGAGGATCAACGAGTTCTTAGTTATTTGTGTTTATACTTGTGTTTGATTTCCGCTAAAGAATACAAGTAATAGAGACTTTCTATTAGTGTGTTTGTGATTACATAAGCATTACTAACGATCTACGAGTGCTCAAAGATCTATCAAGGTCTTAGGTTCAACAGATGGTAACAGCTAAATAATTTTTAACAATTAGAAGTAAATTTACCTTGTATTCTGCTACCTTTTCAGATTCTTCTTTTTCTTTAGAAAGTGTCCTATAAGCAGCTGCATTCCTATCTTTAACCCTAACTATCTCACAACCCTCTTCTGTTTTAAACTCTTCTATTGTGCAAGACCAACAAGCTTCTTTTATTTCCGTTTGAACAAGCAAAAATATTGATCTTGTATATACTTTATATGCATGGCGTTCCATCTTTAACTCTGTAGAAAGTTTTGGAGCTGAGTCAAATGTGTTGAAGTTCAATTATTCTTGCCTATACCTTTGCCTCTCCGTTGCTGATTCGAAGCACATCATGTAATTAACCAATGTTGATCCATGATTTGTGAAATGTCTAAAGAATGCATTTTCACTCTCGGACCTTGAAGTAGTTCTCATCAATCCAAACAGTGGAGAGTCAATAAAATAAGCTGGTAGCCACATTTCTCTAAGTCTAAACATCTTTTTCATCCATTTATGGTATTGCAATCCAAAATCTTCAATCAATTTTTTCCATTTTTCTTCAAATTCCAATGGTTCCATGAACATGTTCCACACAATCTTGTTGAAGCGCTTTTTGAAATCAGTTTCATTATAGATTTTTTACAAATCTGTAAGAAAATTTCATGTTACATAGAATCATATGTGATTCTAAGTGGCAGATTATATTTCTCAATTTTAAAATAGCATACGAATTAAAATACCTTCGATGGAATTTTTTGTGTGATATGCCACATACATAGTCTATATTTGGATTCTATAAAAACTGCTTCAATCGCTAACTTCATGGCTCCATCTTGATCCGTTACAATCATTTTTGGTTGTTTTTGATGTGCAGTCATGAATGATATTAGTAGCCATGTGTAAGCTTCTTCATCTTCTCTTAGAAGCATTCCCACACCCAATGGCACGCACTTTTTGTGATTATCTATCCCGGTGAATGGAACAAACACCATACCGTATCTGAATATCACAATTTTCACACCATATCATATGTGAGAATCATATGTTATTATGTGAGATTCATATATGATTATGTGAGGATCATATATGACTCTGTGAGAATCATTTGGGATTCTATGAGAATCATATGTGATTCTCAGAATCATATATGATTTTGATAGAATCATATGTGAGATTCAGATTGAATTACAAGCGCTTCATGTAAATAACATGTGAATCAGATTGAAAAGAGACTTACTTGTTGGTTCTGAATGTTGCATCAAATGACACAATATCTCTGAATTCTTTATAGTTGCATTTGGCAACTTCATTAGCCCAAAACATGGCAACCAATTCATTGTTTTCAACCTTATAATGAAATGTAAAGTTTGGAACATATTTCTTTCGGTTTTCCATTTTGTTTATCAGCATTTGCGCGTCGCTTTCACCTATGCATACGTTTATATCCCTTTGATGATTCTTGAAATCACTGCTTGTGCCATGAACATATTGAGAACCAACTTTCATGCTACATAAAAAATTGTATGCCTTTGTTGCACCAAGTCTGAAGTTTGAAGCTTTCACAACATTTTTTTGCTTGAGTCATCTTTCTTTGTTTCTTTGTTAGATGCTCATACTCTTTTGGAATCATTAAATGATTGTGCTTAGCAACAAATTTAGTTATTTTGTATTCTCCAGAAATAGGATCCAAAGTTATGAATATTCGCGCCATACAACCTGTTACCCATTGTCTTGTATTTCTGACTTGTTATCACTGCTTTTAAGATCAAATGTGTTGATATTTATGTCTTTGGAACACCTTCCCTATTGCACATAAGGTACTTACTTTTTATCAAACCACTTTTTGTATTTTTCTGTGCCGATTTCTTAACTTCAAAGCCTGCTTCTTCAGCATATTTGTTGTACATTTTAATACATTCCTTTATCGTTTTAAAATTTTTCCCCTCAACAGGTAAATAAATATGATCAACAACGGTTTCCCAGTACACTGATCCTCCAGGAGTTTCTTCATGTGCATATAAAGTTGGTCTTGGTGTCATCACAAAATCTGTATAGTGAGTTACATTAAAAGGATCAAACAATATTTATTTTCATAACCGAATCAAGGTATGATTCACATAGAATCATATATGATTTTTCTTTGAATCATATATGATTCAGTAGGAATCATATATGATTTCTTCTTTATTACATAAACAGATCGATGTAACAGACAAACTAAAATATGTAATTTTGCTTCACATGTGATTCTTCAGAATCACATATGATTCATAAAACTAAAATATATGATTATGAAGCCGAATCATATGTGATTCTTCGCAGACGCATTTCATCAAACACACGGTGTACATCTATATCATGAACACTTAGAATCATATATGATTTCTTCTTTATTACATAAACAGATCGATGTAACAGACAAACTAAAATACGTGATTTTGCTTCACATGTGATTCTTCAGAATCACATGTGATTCAGAAAACTAAAATATATGATTCTTCCGAATCACATATGATTCTTCCGAATCATATGTGATTCTTCGCAGACGCATTTCATCAAACACATAGTGTGCATCTATATCATGAACACTTAGAATCATATATGATTTCTTCTTTATTACATAAACAGATCGATGTAACAGAAAAACTAAAATATGTGATTTTGCTTCACATGTGATTTTTCATAATCATATGTGATTCCGAAAACTAAAATATATGATTATGAAGCCGAATCATATGTGATTCATCGCAGACGCATTTCATCAAACACATGGTATGCATCTATATCATGAACATCTGCATCACAATGATATGTACTTCCACTAGTATCATATATGTAATTCCACAAAATATTCAAAATAAGCAAAGAAACAAAGCAAAATAAGCAAAAAAATTATATGAATCATATATGATCCTTTTCTTCTTTACCTTGAATAACAGGTATATCTTCTTCTTCCATAATCTCAGCATCCACCAATGTATCATCTACCATCATAACATCAGCATCCAACATAAGCTCATCTTCATATCTATTTTCATCAACAACATCATTGTTTTCCATTATCAACGGTGAGGATGGTGGATCGGTGATGGTGGTGGATCGATGATGGTGGTTGAGCAGTTATGGTTGTGGAGCAGTGATGGTGGTGGATCGATGATGGTGTTGGATCGGTCATGGTGGTGGAACGGTGATGGTGGTAGATCGGTCATTGTGGTGGAGCGGTGATGGTGGTGGAGCAGTGGTTGAGCGGTTATGGTGTTAGAGCAGTTGTTGAACCGTTTCTGGTGTGTGTGTGTGTGTGTTTTCCCCTAAAATTTTTGGGAAATAATGGAGGTTTTTTGCCCTCTAAGTGTAAATGCAGGATTTAATCTTAGCCTTTGGATGTAATTGGATTGGATGGTTGAGATTCATTGATTAGTTCTATGGTTACTCAAGGATCTATATGGATCTCAACTCTAGGTTTCAATAGAGGCGGGACTACATATAGTCGAATGGTTTCAACACTAGACAAGAGGCTTTTATGCAATCCTAATGTAATTTTATTATATTAATTTGCTTTAGCTTTGAAACCCACTGATATTATTATCAAATTATTAATTTGCCAATATAGACCTAAACGGGCCTTGATGATATGTCTTTTATGATCTCTTCTTTTAATCAACGAGGTTAGCATACACACAATTTTTAACACCTTGTGTCTACTTGGGTCACTGCAAGAATTGTTTAAGAAGCATGTTGGGTCGAACGAGTTTGTTAGGCTAACTTTAACGAACACATTACCACTTTTTCACATAAATTTATCGAGACTCATTTGGGTCTAAATTCGTACGTGACAAACGAGCAGTTTAAAGTGTGCGACTAGGAACTTCCCCAAAAAAATTATCACATATATAAGTAGATAGTTTTACTGGTTTGCTTTGGATATCTAACTAAGTCATGATCATATTAGTGAAATGGCAGAATGCTGAATGTTAGAAGGTTGACCATCGAGATTTGTCAATGGCTGCATGCATGCCAAGACTCAAAGAAGAATTAATACAAGTCTAACAATTTAATAATGAGATCTTTAATAATATCTAACTAGTACAATACCCGTGCGTTGCCCGGGTTGAACGATACAATAATTTACCAAGTGTATTGATAAGCTTGTTTTGAGTGTGTACTGTGTAGTATACATATGAAATTTTGATTTCTTTTCCTCCTCTTTATTTTGGCATTAAGAAAGCATCCCACATTCTTATCCTACATATAAATACGTACAGTGAACCCATAAGATACATATTAAGTTAAATTTGATTTATGTGTAACTAATACATGCATTATTTATCTATGTTATATCATCTCTAGAATTGTATTAACCAATCGAAAAGGCTTTCTCATCAACCAAATTCTCAATACTCTTGATGTCCATAAGAGCATTGAAGTGCCATGTTGCCAAGTTTGCCTCACTTTTTTTTTCTTATATATGTGATATATGGGATATAAAAATGAGTGAGACAATGAAGCTATTGCTAGTAAAAAATGACCACCCCATCAAGCAACGAATAGATATCCAGTTCCATGTGTGTGATCAGACTAATGTTCAAAGAAAACGAAACTACATTAGGCCTTCATACAAATATGAAAGCACGATTCATTTTTGGAATATGAAACAAAAAATAGTAAAAATAAATGTTACCTCATCAAACAACGCATGAATACCCCATGTTTACATGTTCCAAGATACCCAGTTTCACATGAATGATGATGTTCAAAGAAAGAAAAACTATATTAGGCCTTCATACGAATATGAGTATACGATTTATTTCTTCAAAGATGAAACCAAAAAAGTGTAGAAATAGATGTTACCTCATTAAACAACGCATGATTGAATACTCATTCCCACATTGTTCCCGGCTTGATATTCAAAGAAAAAAAATAACGTAGGTCTTCATAAAATATAAAACAATATGTTGAAACGTGATATCGAAAAAATGTAGACTCGAAAGTTACCTTGATTTCTTCATTGACAATCATTTTCACATTGTCGGCTAACTCGTTCGCTAGTGAGCATATTATTTGATAGTCCATCTGTATAAATGCGAAAAGAAAATTTTAAAATCATCACTTTGTATTATAATGGATCAAATATATCGCATCGTACTCGTACCTCCATTTTCTTGTATATTGGTCCTGTGAAAATGATTGGTTGAGTATTAATGTGTTGACAAGTAGATTGGAATTGGATAAGCAGATTTTTAGTGACTTAGTTTCAAAGCTTTGTTAGTCAAATTTTAAGTATGCTATTTTCTTGTTTGTAAATAACTACGTGTGCGTCTAATGCTCATATATTACCAATATTTTAAACTTATCACCTTCCACTAATTTAGCTCATGTATATATTAGCACATGTATATATTAGGTTTCAATGCTTCCACTATTATCTCATGTAAGTTGCAAAAGATAATTAGTGAATTATAACGGCTCAGATTAAAACTTCACTTGATCCAACGGATGTAAAAAAATTCTGCAAAACTCACCGTCGGCAATAGAATAGTAATTGATTTTATGTTTTAACTATTTCAACTACCAATCTTTCTCTTTCGTTTATACATAATTGATGTTTACTATTGAATTTAAAACTGTACTTTATCGATCTTCTGAAGTTTAATTACTACGTACCTGCGGGTTACGCTAGCAGATATTGTGTAATCAAAATTTTTGACGAACAATATTTTTTGATTACATGTTTTTCGTGATAATAACATTATGCATGGCGAGAATTTTGAGAATAACTTTGTCGCACACTATTTCATATTAAAATGTCAAGTACCTATGCATCACAATACGAAAACGATAGTCGGTGTTATTACCAAGTTGTGATGATTGGCGGCGATGTGGCTTGAGAAAATAGGATGGGGGGCAATTTTTTTTACCATAGCATCAACATGCGGAAGAAAAAACTAGGATCGTAATGATAAATCGAGTATTTTTACTTAGAGATGAATGATTTATAAGACTTTAGAGTGTTGAATGTTATATTTTAGTATGTGGGTGGAGGAAATTTGAGTTTTGGGAGGGAGCACTTTCGGCTAGCCATGGGGGCACCGGTCCATACTTACTACATACATCCGTCCCTAACTGACGATGAAATGTACTTGCTAACCAGTAAATGTTGTGTAATATTCGTCAAAATATTATATAACGTGTAAAAATAGAGAAATATAAATTACTTCTTGCAATATATGATTAATATTATATATGACATTATTATATATATAAATTACGGTATTCAAAAGTTACACATTTTAATGCTTTATAAATCACATAAAATCTTCGTATTTTGACATATACGATTATTTTCAATCGAATTTATTAGCAATATGATTAAGATTTTACTAAACTTGTACTAAAATATATACATAGATGGTAATTAATTTTTCAGTATGCAATTTTAAAATTTTTAAATGTCCATAATCAAACAAACATTTAGCATTAAACTTACATTAATGAATGTTCTAAATAATTATGTGAGAAAAATTATTCTTTAATGTATTATACTTAACATTAATCATCTATACATATTACATATTAATTTGTATTTTTTTAAATTTAAAAATACATTTAATGAAAATATTTCATATATAGTACATATATTTTCCTTTGTGTATCATCTATAGTCAAAAACCCTACTAAGATACATCCGAAACTGTTCACAGTAACATTTAGTAATTAAGAACAAGGGGTGTGGGCTCGCCATCCACAATCGCCGTCCAACGTGGAGCCTCGCCGTCCCTCTTCACTTACACCGCAAGACTCGCCAGTAGCCTGATACGAAACATTTTTTAGCGATTTTTTTTTTTTTTTTTTTTAGAGTATGAATATTTTTTGAGGGAAAAAAAATATAATTTGTTTTTGAAGGTGAAGTGTTTTTGAAGATGAATGCAAATATAAAATTAAAAACACAAATTACAATGAACATTTAAGTTAAAAAACTACATTAATTGAAGATTCATTGAAAACAGGAAATACATAATACGCTTAAGCATTAAAAACTACAACGAGATTGATGAAAATAAAACTACTAAAACTTAAGAATACGAATCATCTGAGTTCCAACCCTCGTCACTCGAAGAGGAATAAAACTAGCCATTAAAGTACTTTCTTTCCATGATGTCAAAGTAGTTCTCCCTAAGATAGGCTGCTTCCTTGGCTCGCGTTCAACGGCGGCGCTCCTCGTCTTGCTCATGTTCCATAATTTTCTTCGTCCGTTTAAGTTGACGAGGGAAGCCTCACTTAACCCAAATGGATTGTTTTCAAGATCCACCGTGTGGCTGTTGAATTGTTGTGCAGGTGGAGTGTTAACAATTGGATTGTTAAGAGGTGGAGTGTTTAAAAATACATTTTCCTGTTGGAAAACCGGAAAGACATCTTCTGGTGGTGTTAAATAAACTTAAACTTCTTCTGCTGGAGTTGAAAAGCTAGTTTCCGGCAACTGTGTTGGAATTGGAAAGCTAGTTTCCGGCAGTTGTTGTGGACTTGGGAATTGTTGAGAGAAATCTTTGCGAGACATTTTTGTGTGTGTGTAACTTTTGTGTGTGAGTTGTGTCTTGTAGAGTTGTATGATCCCGCTCAAAACTATACCGTTTGAATTTGAATTTGAATTTTGAATTTAAATAATCCCGCTCCTATTTGAATCTGATTTTGAATTTGAATTTTAATACGAATTTAAATAACCCCGCTAAAAAATATACCGTTTATTTTGAATTTGAATTTTGAATCTGATTTTTATTAAAAAAAAAAAGACCTTATACCACCCCTTTAAATAACAAATAACAACCACTTTTTCTCATCTTCATCAATTCCAACTTTCTATATCTGTAGCTCAAAAAAACAATATCTCAAAAACCAAAGTGGAACAAGTTTGAAGAAATGTTGCTTGCGCAAGTTTGATAGAAAATTTGCAAGCTCGAGATATGGGAAATAACCGTTCCAAAAATTTACTTTGGAACGACGTTATTGAGACGTTCAATGATC